>OY804519.1:8766445-9150182 GCA_963680855.1 Lepeophtheirus nordmannii
GGGAATTTTTGTAACATTTAAATTAGTAATTAGCAGTGCCCTTGAAGGAAAAATTGGAATAGTTTATTATAAAAAAAACCCAACTCTACTAATGTTGATAACTTTCTGAAGATTACTCAAACTCACTCGAAATATTATTTGAAAAACTTGATTAAACTCGAACAGGAATGGATAATATTTTTATAAGTTTAATGTTTAAAATTTAATTTAAAAACGATTACGTTTCGGTCCACGGGCATGATTGTGGTCTCAACCGAAATATAAGTTCAAATCAGTCTTTAAAAAAATAGGCCTCTAACCGAGTTGTAACATTGGCAATCGCTTTAACACCAATTAATTTTGAGGGTTTTTTTTCTTTGATGGAAAGGTTGAGAGAGAGAGAGAGTATCAGTAAATGTGCAACTCCTTGCATGTATGTACTTATCATAGCAAAATACTCCACAAAATGATTTTAAATAATTATGTATATTTTTATTTTATGCAACATGTCAAATCTACTAAAAAGGCTTAAAACCTTCTTAAATGCTTTTAACTCCAATTAAGCTGTAAACACCATTACTCTACACTCTACAAAATAATAAAATAAAAGAACCATCATGAGAATATTATTATGACGTAATTGACAGTGACATCCACTTGAGTCTCTAATACATTAAAATAGAGAGTCATTAATGATTCTCTCCCTCTCCATTTCTTCTCCCAGTATTTTTGTGGGATAATTTTGTCTGGTATAAATCATAGAATTTATTGTTAATTCGACAATTTGACTTAATTTAATTAATAAATTGACAAATCACTTTATAAAGTTCTTGAAAGAAAATTGTACTTTTGAGACATGAAGAACAATGTGATCTTTACTGTTCATAACTTTTTTTTCTTTACACAAAAAAGTTGTACAAAGGGACTCAAATACACAGGTAGTTTTCCAATTAAATCAGTCTTACCAACTATTGTTAAACTATTCCTTATTTAATACATAGAAGATATGTACAATAGATATATTTAGTGACTAATTTAGGGATTTAATTTGAGCTCAACAAATTATTCAACATTCAAAACAGTCATAGGGTGTGCAAGAGTAGAAAAGTTTTGTAAGATCTTTTTTTATTTATTTAGAGTCGAATAACGCTGCTTTTGGATTTTGTATCTGACGTCATTATTATTATGCTTATTGAGAAATTGAGTTTGCTGTGTAAGCAGGGAAGGAAACAGCATATACAAGGGAGTGAATTGAGAGTTAATGGAGTTAAAAGGCCTTAAAATTGAATAATTAATTATATTAATGTTAAATTGATTGTTTCTTGATACTTTAAGGACAATGGAGGTAAAGTCTTGGGCGGTCAAATATATAAAATACTTCAAACGAAAATATATTGCACTTTATTAGCCATCATATCCATTTGAAATTTATAGATTTTGTCCTTGTCGCACCCTAAGTAGCATGGATGTATATAATTATAAAATTTGATTGTTTATAACTCCAAAGTGATGCACTTCAAAATGAATGACCTCAGTTGAAAGGGCTCTACATGTACCTACAACATTGAAACAGCTTGTGTTTTTTCTTCTATTCTTACCTTTACCCCTATTATCTTCTTCTGAACTTTGATTGGTTCAACTCCAATTAGCTCTTTATGTACTCTGAACCATTCCCCATTTTTGCAATAATATTTATTCTATTTTTGGGGCAAAGGAGGGATTGCATTGTGACAATACAAAGTAGCAAAGGATCTTCTTAGAAAAGATCCTTGAGATGGGAGACTTTGAGTTGACTTTAATATCATAAATATGTAAGCAGATATATCTATGTATATAAATCAAACATGACTTGTAGTTAAAGACATTTAATGTCAATTTTAGATGACATTAACCAAAATAGGTACTTCTAAGCATGGACAATATATTATATTTTTATAGCTATATATCTAGATAGTTGTAAAAAAGTAAACCCCTGATGTACTATATACACTTATATATATATATATATATATGCATGTATCAACCAGAGCTCTTTGATGCGTAAAATTATACATTAAATATAAAAATACATAATTTTTATACCATTAAAAAACTTTAAGATATCAAAGTATAACTTAATTTTGATTAATAGGATTTTTATATTCCTCATATTATATTATTACTATGTACTCGGTTTGATGATTTATTCCAAACCATTGAGTAAGATTTCTTTAAATTTGTCCCTGTCATTATTGATGCATATATATATATATATGTATGTATGCATCTTTCAAAAACAATTTAAAAAGTTGGTAATTGTATATTTATTTATTTATTTATTTTGCAACATTTTCCAAATGATATCATTGACTGAAAAGAGTAGCAAGAGTTTTTGCTATTCCCTAAATTACTTAGAGATATCCTTGCCACATCATCTTAGAGATGGCAAAATGGAACACAATACACTTTCACTCTACTGTACATTGAATTTCTTTATCTATAGATTATACCAGTTAGTAGTTATTGACGAAAGTTGCATGAACAGTAGGAAAGGACAGGAGAAACAACTCGTTGTGAACGGTTGCATATTAACATATAATAATATTATTAGTTACAATAGTTATTGCATTGAAGAATAAGATAACTTTATAAAATTATATGGGGGGCAACAATTATCTTAGAGGAGGGTTGTCCTCATACCCATGTTTATTTGTATATATGTTAAAACATCTCTAAACGAATATAATCAAATAATAAAATTAAAAAATTGTGGATTAGATTACATATAAAATTTTAAGCAAGTTCTTTATTTTTTGAAGATTAATACGTAGTTACCATTAGTTCATAAGAAATTATGACAGTTAAAAGTCATGTCACATATCTTACATAAATTGCATTGACTCTCAGGGCTAAAGGAATTAATTCAGGTAGACTTCACTTTCAAAAAAGACCACACTGACTTCGTTAGTGTTTTCAATTATTTAGTTAGTTAAAAACTTTTAATTCAATGTATATTAATTTATTTATTTTTTTTAAATTGATTTCATTTTTTTTTAAATATATATTTTAAAAAAATAGATCTCATTTGTAAGGGACATGTTTAAAATATTACTTTTATAATATAATTGACAACTTCATTCGAGTACCGATTAGTCAAGAACTGCCTAAATTCAAATGGTATATTTGTAAGGCCTTAGTATATGGTGTACTTTGGTATTCAAATCCTATAAATGCATTATATATTCTATATTTTTAAGAGGCATTAGAACCTGACATTTCCTCTCACAAATTTGTCGAGGCTTTTAATATATATTTTAATAAATGCAAAAGAGGAGTTAAAGCAGTGTTTTAGACCATAATTCAATCCTTGTTAAGCTTTAGTGGCTAATAAACCAAACTTGTTTGGACTTTAAGCTCTTCCTATGACTTTTTTATATATATATAAAAAATGATACATAACAAAGGATGAATGATCCTTGATTTAAAATTATGAATTTTGAATTTGTATCCAAAAATTAGATTAAGAGGAGGCATTTAAATAAAAGATAGTTGAATGGCTTGGTAGAATAACAATATTGGCTAGCTGCCAGTGAAATTCGGGCCAATTTCTTTTTTTACAATTCCCCAAGCCAGAATGAACTTGTAAGTAAAGGAGGGGGAAATTCTATAACCAAGACGTCTCAGGCTCGTTTATGACCAAAATTATTGTATAGCTAGATCACGAAACCTCTTTTTTAAAGTGAAATTTGTTATGACATTTTATTAAAATGATTTGTTGATTTAGGGGGGGAGGGGGGTGTTGTAATATGGTTACAAGTCTCGAGCTTTACCATGGACAATAAATTTTACAAAAAATCAACGTCAATTAATAGAACATTGGAAGAAACAACCCAATTACATGACGTCAAAATGACAGCTATGGTAGTTCTAGTCAGTGACAGAGTGGGTGTATATTCCTTTTAATTTTTGCATCCAGCCAGTTAGGTATTTAGCACTGATGATATCATTGTAATTGTAGTTATATATAATGATTAATTTACACTCAAATTAATTCGGGTTTTTTTTTTTACTCTACAGACTCTGTTTTAAATCCTTTGATGAAGGAATAGTTCACAGAGCTCTACTTTGTCAACAAATAGAAGTACATACATTAAAGTTGAATCACAAATCTTTTTTCTTAAGGGAGGAGAAAAAGTCCTTGAAGAAACAAGGGATGACATTACATACATTTCATTGTTGTTTATGACGTGTACATAAAGCTGCTGTAATTGTTTCCCCTACGCATTTGTACAACAAAAAAAAAGTATAAACATGAAGTGACAAGAAAGTTTTGCTAAAATAAATTAATAAGAATAACAATACGAAAAGGAGAATCTCACGTTTAAACTCATTCTCAGAGACTCAAAACGTGCTTCTAATATTTTTATGTATTAATTCTCCAAGTATATGTATGTACATACATACATATATCTGTACTTAGGGATTTGATAGCATCTTGGAATACATATGTGTTTTTATTATATACATCAAATAGTACGTAATATGTACTATGTATGTATGTTTGAAAGAGGTTGAAGTGTTTTATACTAACATCCAAATAATGTTTTTATCTAATATTTATACGAAACTAATAGTGAAGTTATTTGCGTATAAAATTATTCTCTTCTTCTTTTTCTCAGTAACAAATGTATGTACATTGACAATATATATAGAATCAAATCACTCTAAATATCTACATACAAACAAAATAGTTCCAAGAAACGCAAGTTGAGAAGCCTTCAAAAATTGAGAATCTTCACTCTTATTATACACAACAAATATTTATGTACATACAAACTTTGTCAAACAATGGACAAAATTCAATCATTGACTTAGAACTTAAAACACAAACCCAGCTGTCTGTAACTTAAAACCAACTAGAGATGTAGCAAAAAGATATTTTTAAATCTAAAAAATATCACTCTCAGTGTATGAATGTGAAGGATTCGGTCAAGAAACGGTCTTAAGGGCAGAGTACTTTTTAGCATTTATTTGCAGTGTGAATCCCCTAAAATCCACACTGCCTCTTCTTTTCCGCTCCTTTGGCTATCTAATCTCTCACAATCTTCCATTTGAAATGAGTCAAATTTTGAGTGTTGAAAAAACAAATAACGTTTAGCTCTTTGGCAAGTATAACAGTGTTTCACTATAGTATTAAAAGTCAAAGAAGAGCCATTTGGAATTAAATTAAATTTGTGTGTTGAAAATATCATCCACCGTGTGTATTTATAACTATTTTCTCTTTCAATCAAAATACCAGAAAAAAGTCAATGATTGTTCCATAAATTAATTTATATTTTTTTTTTGTAGAAAGGAGAATAATACTGTTATTCACTGTACTAAATTAACTAATTGTTTTTTCTACTTTTTTCCTTTAATTCATGTTGGTATAGAAAATCCTTGTAAACTATGCATGCCTTTACTTAGGTAGTAGCTTAATTGATCATTATTGACTTTAATCCAATTAGGGTAGTATGTTAAACTCCCAATGTGGATTTTTTTTATGCTGATATGTATGTAAATAAAAATTTTTGTCTTTCTTTTTAAGATTAGAGCTGATAATTGGATTAGGAATAGGAGTAACTGAAAAATAAGTTTTATTTTTGTGAAAGAGGAGATTCAATATTTAATCTATGTACAATGTACATAGATACTTATTATAACAAGGAAAACTCAAATCAGTTACATTGTGCCATTTTAATAACATTGTTGACATCAGAGCAAGGGACTTGGACTATAGCTACGCTTAAATCATGTTAAATAGCTACTTTGGATTCCTAGTAAAATAAATGACATATTTGTTACTCTCAAAAGAGACAGAAAAAAAAGGTACAAAGTTATATGATATATAATAGCTAGCCAAATAGCACATGGGTTATTCTTGAAGATATGAAAATGGTTGGAATCTCAATGAGCATAAAAACTACACTTAAAATGACATCAAAAAATTGTATATTGAATAAAAATAGTGTAAATTAGATTCATCTTCAAACTCTCATAACTTTTGAAGGTCTTGAAATTTCTCACTTAAATTTCGCAATTCTTTATATCTTGCATTTTTAAACATTTTATACTGAGAGTGTGGGTGTCATGACTGTTCCGCGCTTATATGGAATGACCCTATGGTAAATGAGGTAATTTCTTAAAGTAGGAGAGTTTGAACAACACGAGGTTCCTCTAGGAAGAAAGTGCCGAATTGTTAGAGGTTCATTTATAGCAACTACATGCTATTGTTGATATTTTATTGAGAGTATAATTATTTTTTACAAACGCATTCACGTACCATAAGAGGAGGGAGGCTATATTATATTATAGATAAACTCTCTCATTTGTATGCTTTTGGGTTTTATATTCCTTTATATCAAAATATGCCGTCTTTTTAGCTCTAAGGTGACCATACTTGCCGAGAGTCTGACCAGGATATTTGAATCTTCAAAAATAGAGGGAATAATTAATAAAAACACAGACAATTTACAGGTTGTGAACTGGCATGCCCTATGAGAAATTTACGCTCGCCGGGATCCCAACAATTTTTCATATCCGTTCAAAATGGACAAAAAGACTCGTGACTCAATTTGAACTCGAGACTTGACTCAGACTTGTACAGAATGCTTTGGTCTACGACAATAAATAAATAAATGAATTGTATACGACCCATGAATAACTAAAACTAAACACTTTTAAAGACATTATGATTATTATTATTGACATTACAAGTACCCATAAAGATATGTATGTACATGTGAATTTAAAAATTAATTTTACAATATTTTTAGCTTTTTTTAATGTCTGTGTTCCCTAATAAACAAAAGATATTTTTACGTTTAATGACCATGTCCTTTTAACGTCACTATACATGTATGTAGAATGTTCATAAATTAAGGCACTAAAAGCCATTTCTGTTCTCCCATTCATTGTAAGTTGTTGTTTTTTTTTTCTTTTCTAGATCATTTAACATGCTTAGAATATATAGTATCTAATAATAGTAATATTAATATGTAGACATGACATTCTACCTAAATTTACGCAAAAGATTTACTAACATACACTTTTTATTATCTCTTTATAGATTCCAACCAAGTCCTTGAGTGAAGTCCCTGGACTCATGTCCCTCATTCTACGTAATAATCCATTTCGCATCATCCGCTCTGATGCTTTCTCTGCATTGAGTCAATTATCCAAATTAGACTTATCTCATTGTCAAATAGAAACCATTGAAACAGGGTCCTTTTCGGGTCTAAGGGATCTTCAACGTCTTTATCTTCATGCCAATCGTATCAACGAATTAGATCCATCACAGACACTTCCTGCATCTCTTCATGGCATTTCATTACATGATAATAGGTAGCATTTGATATTTATTTACTAATTACAATTTGTACAATTGTCAAGCTGCAATCAAAAATTGAGATGAAGCATTTTAAATGTTTGGGATATTCTTTGGGATATTTAATATCATATCAAGGGTCCACGTCTCTCTATTATTATTTTTTTTTTGTAAATGAAAATTACTCATTGATAAATATTCTGCGGTTTACTATAAAATACAAGTGCCCACTCGTAAATAGTTTATAATTGAGTCATATTATTCGTTCAAAATGAAACGATAGAATCAATTAATAGCTTAGAATTAAATAAAATGTTATGCAGTGTATAAATTTCAACTTGTACAATATATGTTTTTATACAAGTTACAACAAAATCTCAATCTGTACGTTCATACATAGTATTAGAGTGTACTGCTTTAGGGGTATTTGGTTTGAGTATTTGACAACATATTGTAGACATCTAAGAAACATTAAATAAACGCCGCTATTTACAAAACTTTAAACATCTCAAGCCATTTTAAAGATGAGAAATGAGTCATTTTTAGCTTGATAAATAATGCTTTAATGTCTTATCTACAAATGATAGGTTTAAATTTTAATGCATTATAATAATTTGGTGTTCATTTTAGACTCAAATGAAAGTTTTAAAATGATTTGATTGGTTATTACAAACTGTGGAAAAGGCTATGAAATTGTGTTTAATTGATACTGAGAATAGTGTTATTTTATATGACTAATGAATATGCGTTTATCCATTCATGTATTATTATTCATGAATTCAATCATTCATTTAAGATACAATACAATTCTAGAATTGATATATCTGAGTTGATTCTCAGGGCGTTAGAATTCCTAAGAAATTAGACATAGTACAAAAAAATGAAAATATGTATGTAGACTTTAAAAAGTCCAGAAATATCATTTAAACGATATTTGGCTCACATAAAAGTGCTTCCAATCATTTGAACACTAGAATATCTACTAGAATTGTCATTTTGATGCTTTTTGCTTTGATACTTATAATAAATTCAATAAAGGTATTATTGTAGATTTCGATCATTGTCTAAACCATTGTGAATGTCACTTTTAAATTTAAATAAATAAAAGCCATAGACCATGAGATGGTTAGGCCTAAATCTACATACTATGCAGAGTGGTAATTTGATTCATGTGTCATAATTAAACATATTACTATACGTGTGATTGACACTATTGCAAAGCAAACATATTTTTTAACTAATTTTACAATATGTTGAATTAGAGTTTCAAAATTAAACATCTCAGTTAATTAAAAGAAAAAGGAGTAATTTTTATGTGCATTTTGGTAAAAACAAAGGTTTTGACAAATTTATTATTGAAAATGAAACACACTTTTATGTTACATACATATATTGAAAAAATACATTTTTAACTATATTTTGATCAAGGTCAAAAGGTCCACAAAATTGTATATGCATAATCTGAGTATTTAGAGCTATGAAATATACATATTTGATGGGAGGTCAAAAGCACACAACTCATATTATAACTTATTTTATTGTTTTGGGTCTACAAAGAGATGGTCTGTTTTTCTGTTTATTACCCAGGGATATATCCTTGCTCTTTACTTCCTCAATTATGCATTTGTGACAAGTAATCGATGCCCTTCCCTCCTCCCATCAATTCTTCATGAGATATTAATAATTAATTAATCGCTAGCAAAACGAGAAATGTAATGAGACAACTTTTTCAGCTATGAAATAAGTGAGAAACGACAGCTGCCCTCATATCGGGACAAGACTAATACTGCTGGAACATGGGGTACACAAATAATATAGAATGTTCTATTAGAATAAAGTGTGTACGGGCTAATTAAATTTATAAGGCTATAAAGACTAGGAAAATGCAATATATTTGCTTTGTAAATTTCATAAATATTTTCCCGCACAAGTCTTTACCATTTTTCTCCTCCTGTGAATTGAAAATGCGAGGAAACAATCAATTATACCTTAATCATTCAACTTTAAAGCCAATTACATTTTCCCTTTATTCACTCTGTTGCATCCGCGTTTTTCTGCCCCGGTTAACCAGCAGATTACTGTTATCAATTAATATAATAATAGATATGGATAGCAAGGGTTGTGTGTGTTCAACCCTTGCGGCCAATCTATTTCTTACTATGATATCTCTCTTAATAGCTTAAAAGCTTATGTTGCATGACGTCATAATCATGCTTATTTTTCTTTGGATGTGGGTCAAACTAACGCCTTTTCATACTGTATAATAAATATGTATGTATAATCAAAATTGATAAGTAATTGAAGTGGACGGGTTATTTTTCTTGTATAGTTTGTCTTCTTTTCATTATTTTTATTTTTCTCCTTCTAATAAATAATTGTTAGATATTTTTCTTTCTATATTATCTTCTACGAAAAGATCGCTGTTCATCCATTGTGAGTAGTGTAATTAATGAAAAATGTTGTAAATGAAATATCCTATGAGGGAAATTGGTAGAATGGACTAAGGATGAAATTAGTTTTATGAATGAGATGAAAGATAGATGTATGTACATACATATAATATAAGAAACGTCTATCCATTGTATTCTATTGTTTTTCATTCTTTTTAGTGTTTTCTTTCTTTCTTTCTTTCTTATAAGAACGTGGAATGGTCTCTCCTGGTCTTTCATAATTACACATAAAGAGAAAATCTAAATGAATTATGTTTATTACTCCCTCTCTTTTTTTTCTTCTCTCTCCTATTATTCTCATCAAACCTACTTATCAAAAAAAAAAAAAATTGAGAATCATTGTGTATCCTCACGAGAGGCCTTCTTCATAGCAATTAGATATGTTCATCCGCCCTGTTTTGAGTAAGTGCATTAGTAGAAATGTAAATAATATGCAAAATGCCGATTGCGAGATTTTGTGGAGTTGGCTCTTCGAAGAACAGTACTTTTTGTTTTCCAAAGCTGTTATCATTTTTCTTTTATTACTGAGGGGAGAACATCTACCTAATAGTAAAGATCTTGCATAAAGGAATACATGAATTTAGGTTAATAAAGCAAATAAAATGTAAACAAAAAGGGCTCAAGTCTTCGTATAATTATTATTAGTTAAAAATATATAATTTCCTGACATTAATTGCAGTTAATTTTCTGCCTCTCATCTATGGTATACATACATAATGTTATTATTTATTATTGATGTATTCATTTGTATATGTATACAAAAGGGAATAGCAGCTTGTAGCTTAATAAAACGTCATGACATCTGAAGCTGCTTCCCTCTCAACATTCATCAAATTGCCAAAGTTACCAGTTGAATTTCTCTTTCTTTTTTTATTTTACACACCCCATTTGCATATTATTTACATTCCTATGCATTAGAGACAGAGATGGGAAGGAGGGGCCGTTTTTTATTTCTTAAAAAACTTGATCTTCATCCCTCAAGGTCTTGGTATTGCCTAAGTCTGGATTTAGATGTGCTCTTGACCACAACACCGACCAGTACTTTAATAACGAACAAAATATTGTCAAACGTCGTCTAACATTCCAATTTTTAAATCTACTGCTCAGTTGCAGTAATATCCATCATTGTACAACTTGAATACTATTTATTTTTTTAGTTGTAGGGTTTAATACAAACAGTTCTCCTCTTTTATCGAATCAAGTAAAAAAAACAACAGCTAACTAATAGTCATTTTGAAACTCTGAACACTTTTTCAAACACAAGAAAACTTCTGAATTATGTGTTTTTATAGTTTTTTTTTAGTTTTTGATAAGATAAAAACAATTAAAATTACATGACAGAAATAATATCATTGATCCACATATTTTATATGGGATGAATGTCAAATAGTACTTTGATTTTCAGTTAAAAGGTTTATGTGAAGAAACATGATATGATATGTATAAGTAATATATATGGCTCGTAATGACAATATGTAAGTAGTTTCTAAAAGATAATTGTAATACAGTATCTCAAGATATGACCTATTTTTGCACACTTTTTTAAAAATGAATACTCAAATGAGAATGGAAGGATTGAGAGGGAGAGAGAGAGAGAGACAGCTATGTGACAAATGAGGTTTCATATTTCTCTAATTATGTGTCTATAAATATTAAGAAAAGATTAAAATTAGATTAAACTAAAAAAGGAATAAAATCAAATCCATGGTAGACTAATTTTGTTCCTACCATTTGTTCAATATATTATTATATAACTGCAATTCTACCTATAAATACGTTTTTAATTTAAAATTTTAGTAGGATCATTAATATTTTTGAATGCAAATTCTTGTGCATGAGTGCTTGGATTTTTTTAATTAACTTGACTGATAAGAGGTTTTTTTACATACATATTCTATATCATATAATTTTGTCAGTTGCTAGTCGATGGCATTGTTTTATTCAGTGATGAATCCTCTCTCCGCTAAAAGGAAATGGTTTTTTACCTCAAATAATGACGTAATTGGTTAATTGATAGCAAATTATGGGCCTTTTTTCTTATTTTGGAGGAAAGGTTTAGTGATGGCATGAATACATTTATAATTAATGGTTTATTCGCAGTCTTAGTTTATCACAATGAGTGTTAATCAAATGAGCTTTAATTATTCCTTGTTAAATAGTGAGTGTATCAAAGATATAAATTATAGCCTATCAGGTAATACTGAAATTAACTAATTGCAAAGGAACTGATTTTTGGGTGTTTTTCTATTTCTCTTTTGAGAAGAAAAGTTGACACATAGCAATTCCCTTGATTACATATATCTCTCAACCTTTACTCTGGACAGAAATAGGAAAAACACACAAAATTAGTTTGTATTTGTAAGCCAATTTTTTACAAACTATGGGTTTATTTTTAATTAATTAGTAGGGAGCTGCTCAAGGTTTAACTTTACCAGATACGAGTTCAACTCATCCACGTTCAGAACACAAAGAAGAGAATGGACAAGTTGAAAATCGACAGGTGACATAAAGTACATAGAAGCTACTGATAATTTGGTATATATACGATATCATCAGGGATAGAATAAAGACTGTATATATATATATATATATATATATGGTATAGTTTTCTTTTTTATTTTGAAACAAAAGGTTTTGTGATGTAATGGATGTATCTAGGACGTGAAAAAATCCTAAGAATATGAAAATGTGTACGCAAAGTAATACATTTTAATGTCATCTCATAAATTTATTCAAAGGAAGTTGTATTATGATTCTTGATGATATGATTATGATGCAATATCATTATTAAAAGCCTACGTAAATATCTACATAGATACTTTAAAAGATGTCTTCCTTACAGCTTCTTCACTTCATATATATATATATATATACATAATAATATCTATAAAAAAATAAAAGTATATACACATTCATAAGAATGTAGGGGAGACTCGAGCAGGTTGACACAAACGATTTCATCCTACTAAACAAAGAGGATATGAATTAGTATAAGTTTTTATAGGAGATTTTATACCTCTGAGTACATAGATTATAACTTATACAGATTTGTGTTTACATCCACAATCAAAGAAAAATTAAAATAATTGCAATTGTCTGTTCTGACGAATTATCAAGTAGTTTTCAATTCCTGAATTGTTATTGGGATACATAATGATGTTAATTTGCCTTGTTTCTAGATCATATATTTTTCTCAAAATTGTAGTACACACTCAAAGTTCTGATTTTAGCTACAATTTACAGCATAGCCATCATCAGTTTATCTACAACTTTTTTTGTGTGGCCAATGATTTTGGACTGTCAATGTCCTTCAAAAAACAACTTGTCATATTAAGTTGCGATCTTATTCAGTCGGGAAGATAAAATAAAATTTTTGTGTTTCGTCTTCATTTTGTTATCGTGATAAAAAAAGTTATTTGACAATTCGCCAAGTCATAGCTGATGAAATTTGTGTAAAGATCCTCATAACAATTTTTGAATTAAAGTGGCATAGTCATATCCTGGAAAGTTGGCTCCAAATGTGTTGATTCCATTTGTAACCACTTATGAGTATGAGACAGGGTTGTTGTTGTTTTACATTACTTGCCATCCAAACAAAATATAGAAAGCAACAAAAGACAATTGGCTGGCATCCATATCATTGAATTTACTTTTTGTTTCACCAACTGATATTTCAGTTTAACTCTGATTAATATGAAAGGGTAATTTAAAATTTTATAAAGAGGGAAAAAAAATCTTTAAATAGTTTGAGAGCCACTGCGTTAAATTATTAATATATTCTTAAAAGTTAGCAAATATTCATTATACATACATATATCAATGCTGAGAAACTGAGATGGAGTTGGTTCTCACTTGTCAACTTTGTTAGTTCTTCACTAGAGTAGGGACTGTTTGGTATATAAAAAAGATCTTTAAATATTTAATTGTGACCTTATAAATCCGCCAGCAGGCCTTGCATTTTATTTAATTATATTTTCTCCTCAGCCTGGGATCCAACTACAACACTTTATACATTACCCTGATTGGGCTGATAATTGAGCAGCCTTGTCGTAGATATTCATAGTCGTTGAAAATATTCTAAACATTCTAATAACCCATCCTAGTCTCCCCTACAGTATTTATACATCAAACATGATACTTTATTCGTTATACATAAAAAGTTACATACACTTAATTATTATATACCTAGCTGGTACATAAGTATTTTATGTATTTAATTTGACATCCAAGTGACTTGACGTAATGTATTCCTGCTTCTGCTTTATCTCACTGAAATTCACAGCTAGCTTTTTGATATAAATAAAAATACTATGTACTCTTCTTACAGCTGTTGTTCATCAGTTGACTTTTTTATTTAGAGCAGCTGACTACATGTATTATTAACTCAAAAAGAGTATTATTATTATTTATGGTTTATATATATAAAAAATATATTAAATCAAGGATTGCACGCTCTTTTTTTGAATTCTTGAATATTATACAAGTACTAACTATTTATTTGTATATTAGTAAAATTAATAAATGTACAGTACATATAAATATATTTAATCTGCTGAAAGTTAAAAAATTGGCAACAAGGAAAATACAGAAGGGTATCTACCAGTTGTTTTTCCAAGATTTTCCTTTCCCTTTTGGGAGTAGAGGTTGAGAGTGCACAAAAAAGCTAGTCGTGATTAAGACAATATAAAATTTGTATTTGATGTTTATTGCTCTATTAATATATGACTTCATATATATATAGATTAACTCTAAAATGATTTTATGGTTCTTTTTAGAAAGAAATTTACATTTATTATGTCTTTACCTGGCAATTGAGAATACAAATGTGCTGTCATTACCATTGTGCGTACATAGTTTGTTTCAAGATGAGCATGCAATTTAATGATACAACCAAATGAAAAAAAAAAGATGACAATTGAATCATTTACATATGTATATACATGACGTAATCCTTTAGTATTAAACTTATATTATTCATAAATATTAGGTGGGAATGTGATTGTCGACTACGAAATTTTCGTCATTGGCTCACTAAGAATCAGTATGTTCCCCGTCCAGTTGAGCCTGCTTGTATCGGACCACGCCGTCTCTTAGGTATCAGGATTCAATCCCTGAGTCTTACAGAGTTTGCTTGTAAGCCCCAACTCTCCCCTACCTCCATGTTCCTCACTGTACCCTATGGAAAGAACATCTCCATTCTCTGCAAAGTTGTAGCAGATCCCATGAGTCAAATATCTTGGACCTTTAATGGGAAGAGACTCTTTCGCGATGAGTACGAAGCCTCCATTGGGGACTCTAAAAGGAAGATCCTACTCGATAAGGGAAGACCCTCCTCTCGAAGTGAACTCATTATTTTTAATACGGATGCGAGCGACAATGGAACATACTACTGCAAGGCATGGAATAAAGCTGGAGAGTCTACCTCTAACTTTACTCTCAAAGTAGCAAATCCCCTCGTGGCCTCTCCACGAATTTTAAAAGTAAGTAGATTTCAAGTATTAAACACACAGATGTAAAGAAATTTGAACTTTTTTTGAGTGTGTGTCTGGGTTTTAATGGTAGTTTTATTTTATTTTATTTAAACATGAATAATAACTTTAAAAGTAGGCAAGGCTTTGTGTAAAGGTACTCGTTTTTTATAATTATTCACGATGTGTGTTTTTCTTTCATGTACAACTGGATTTTAATCATCATATAGCCTAAAATGATAAATATAGGGTCCTTGAAACATTTTAATTTTTTTATTTTTCCCCTTTTTACTCACTTGTAATCTATTTTTGCATATTGTTTCCTTTCTTCAAATTAAAAAATAGTCTGAATTCTTGATATGCTCTACAAAATTATTCTTTCAGATTAAAATGTTCAATTCTGTGTGTTTCAACATACATACATATCTAGGCACCAAGCAAACATTAACACAACATGTAATCACATATTGTAACAACGTAACGTTTCTTGAAGCTATTTTTCAATGGAGTTTCTTTCTCATTACAGCTGCCATTGGAATATTTTGTGGGAGTAGCGATAGCCATAATCATCATACTCATTCTCGTTCTGACCACAGTAGGAATACTCCTTTTAAGAATATGTCGACAAAGACTTGAGAATAGAGGGAATTCACGCTCGGGTAACGGAGGAGACGGAAGTTCCATCATAGTATCCTCGGCCACTACAGATCTTAAAAAAATGAATGACTCAACGAAAATTGGAGGGATTCTCCTTCGAAAGAACGGCTCCACAAATAAGATAGGTCCCAATGGAAATTCCTCCAAAATGCCGAGGTACATTCAAATGGGGACTGGATTCTCAGTGAATGGATCCTCTTGTTCTTCATCGTCCAATCAACAACAGAGCCATGCACAGCAACAGCCGGATTTGATAAAGCCTGGGTATGCTGTTTCGTCCAATAAGAGCTTCTCTGAGTCTTCATCCCAAGGTTCATACAGACTTGCCATGGAGAATATTATAGATGAATATAGGTAAGGATAATAATAATTAATTATTATTCCCTTGATCCTTGACAAAAGGTGATCCTGGAATTCCTATCCAAAAATAGAAACTTGATTCTTTCATTTTCTTGAACATTGGAGTCATTAAAAATCATGTTGTTAAGCCGAATTGAGTCAAGAGAGTTGAGGAAATCCTTTAATGCCCAGTGCATTTTGCAGGATCCCTCCTATAAGATCCTTTTGTAATTTATTGTAGATTATTTCGAACATATTCAAATGATGTCTAATTAATCCAACCCACCCTTTAACATATCCTTTAACAGTTTGAGTAAACTTTAATAAATACTTGTACCCATTATATAATTATTTATTGTACCGTGGATATGAAACTATTTGCTTCAGGTATTTGAAATTAATATCGACCATGTAGCTATGTAATAAATACTTGTATCTATATTTCATTGCCCTCAAAGGGATTTAATAGCCTCATCATTAATGTCACAAAGAGTATTATTTTTATACTAGAAAATCATTTAAACGTACATATATATAGTGTACAGATACATCAGGAGAGTTGGAAGGTCTAATATTTTGGAGGAGTGAATTGTGTTGCAATAGGGGCACGTAAAAATAACATAATTTACACTTTTGAACTTGAAAAAAAAATTAGCATTAATTGGAGGATCAAATTCCTCCTCTGTCCCCACTATGTATTTCTATAGCCCTAGAATTACGAGTAACATCCCTGTGCACAGAATTCATAACGGATCAAGTGCCTATTTCTTAGAAGTTAATTGATTAATTATATTATTATCCTTAAATGGCAACTATTAAAACATGCTGACTCATTATTACTGATCAGTGTCTAAATTAATGTAGGACTTCTCAAACTATAGCCTGAAGTATGTACCATGAGGGGAGCATGTGCGAAAAGCTTTTACGCAATAGTATCCATACTTTTAAAAAAAAAATGGAGAGTGCAATTCAAAAAAATTGAGGAGAAAAGTTCTATCAAAAAAAAAAATTACAGATTTGAAAGTAACGTACAATACTGAATAACTTTTATTATACTTATACCCCCTAGGATTTTTGACATTTTAAATTTGTTGTTGTCCTGTGTAATTATGGCGACCATAGCCTAGATCTTTGGTCGTAACTCCCACCCCTTTGGATATACATAGGTAAACATGGGTAAAATGTTGAGATAGTGTTGAGTATAAAGAAGGAAAGTAAGATATCACTACCTTGATACTCAATTTGAATTCAGTCGTCATTGTATATTTGAATTTAGAGCTTGCTACAATATAGAGTAGATCTTGTGTATTATTAGGAATGTAAATAATATGCAATTGGGGTGTGTAAAATAGAAAAAAAGAGAAAAACAACCTGGTAACTCTGACAATTTGATGAATGTTGAGAGGGAAGCAGCTTGAGCTGTCATGACGTTTGACTGAGCTACAAGCTGCTATTCCCCTTTATATACATATACAAATGAAGACATCAATAATAAATAATAACATTATGTATGTATACCATAGATGAGAGGCAGAAAATTAACTCAAATTAATGTCAGAAAGTTACATATATATCTTTAGGTTACGAGTCGTAAACTAACAATTATTACGAGAACATGAACCGTTTTCTAACATTGTATTTGTTATTGTTGATGTTCTCCCCTCAGTCATAAAGGAAAAATGATATCAGCCTTGGAAAACAAAAAGTACTGTTAAAAGTGCCAATTCCACAAAATCTCGCAATCGGCATTTTGCATATTTTTTACATTCCTATATGTTATTTCATATTTTCAAGACACAGTCAGCCGATAAAATGCAGATAGTAATTGCCGGCACGCTCACTCATGTCAACAACAAAAGTCCCACACTATACATAGGTCCGGTTACAAGACTTTTGGCTGTTTTGAAAGAGTCACTAAATCAACTTCTCTCCAATTAGTCAAGACATTATCCTTATAACAAATAATTGAGCACTAACCGTTGTCATAAACAATGGTTGTTGGAATAGAGGGCAGAGTGTATATTTGACCTCCTTACCCTCCATAAAACGCTAATAGTACATTATGTTCTCTTTTCACGGTCAAAGGTTAGAAAATTAATATATAAACACACACATATATATATATATAATAAAATAAAACTTTTTAACCCTGCCACTCTCTTGAAAACCCTCGCAGTTCGGAGTATAACTGTACGTACAGTGTATATATATTGCCGTGTATGTATGTACTTTCCTTATTTTAATGACTTGAATAACGATAGGAATTCACATATCTACATTTCTGTCCCCTCTTTTCAACTGATTATTTTGAGTCAACATCTTTAATCAATCCATGCAGTGTGTTTTAGGCCTTGTGCTATATATGAAGGTCCTTGAAGAGGGGGAAGGGGTAAATGGATATTATTATTATTATTATCATGATTATTCCTATCCAATACAATTAAATTGATTTTTTTAAATAATATAGAGTTTCAACTTGATAAAAAATATCGAAGAAAATGTGAATGTCGTCTTATATAATATAACTGCTATAAAATATTAAATTTTATCTAGTTTAAATTGAATCCATTTTTTGGAAATGTTATGCATATGTTATAATCAAATATATATAAATATATGTTTATATTTATCTTAAAAGTACCGTCTAGACAAAAAAAAATGCTTGCAAATAAATGGATTTGTAAAGGACTTTCCTTTTCCAGGTGTTTTGAACACAGGTTTCCAAGGAAAGTAAAACTTTTTTCTCATAATGGTAAATTAAAAATAGTCACTAATAAATTTGTTTTTACTCATACAACTATACAAATATTATTTTATTACATTTTTGGTATAAAATCATTTTCCTGGGTTTCTATAGAGTGATAACTTATGTTTTTGCCCTTGAAAAATAAGTAAAAATTTAGTGTCTTCATCCCTTTTCCAAATAATTAGATATATCATTTTTTTTCTTCCTTTAATTATTTGTGAAGAAATTAAGAATTAAAATGTAATTATTTTTTTCTTCATAATATATTGCAACAACATTTGAACACTCATATTGATTCCTTGTTTTAGCAACATTAGGATAGTTCCATTGATTGATTGATTAATTATGTTTTTGTTTTCACCTTTTGAATTCTCATCATGTTGATCGTTGAAAGAGACTGAAATGTTGGAATCATCAGTGATTGCTTCCTCTATGAACTTTCTTCTGTCATTCTCTTCACACTCTTTTTCTCTCTTGATGAACTTAATATCTAGATCTGCAAATTCTATGCTCGTCTGGTACATTAAGAAAAAACGAAAATTGACTTGGTCAACCTGACAATATGATAAATGCTTTTTGAATAGAGATGTATCAGCCGTCATGACGCTTTACCATATCAGCTATTATTATCATTTTACAGGAGAAAATATTGAAGTTATTTTACGTCGAGATTTTTTTTTTTTGTGCAGTTATTTTCAATATACATATTAATCAATAGTTTGTACTTGTATAATATTCAAAAATTCAAAAAAAGGGCGCGCAATTCTTGATTTAATACATTATTTATATATCAAAATCATAAATACCCTTTTTGAGTTCATATCACGTAGAGTTAGCTACTTTAAATCAGATGAGTGAACTGATGAAAAACAGCTGAAGGGAGAATACATATAGTATTCTTGTTTATTCCTAAAAGTTCGCTGTGTTTAAAGATCTGGAGGAAGGAAATCAATACGAATTTGTACCTATGAGAAGATTATATTATATCAAGGAATCAAATTTCACTCGAATAGGCATTTAGTTGATTAATTAATTAATTATTATTTGAACATGATGTACATTACTCCATTATTATGTATACGTGTTGAGTGCTACATGTTTTCCTCTTAAGAATTAAGGAATGATACAGTATAGTTTTGGAAAATAAAAAATCTTTTACAGATTTGCAACAACTAAAAACATCACACGTAAAAAAAAGGCTTTGAATTTACTGCTCTATGAATAATTAGGAATGTAAATAATATGCAAAATGCCGCGTACGAGATTTTGTGGAGTTGACTCTTCGAAGAACAGTACTTTTTGTTTTCCAAAGCTGTTATCATTTTTCCTTTATTACTGAGGGGAGAACAATATCTACCTGATAGTAAAGATCTAGCATGAAGGAATACATGCATTAAGGTTAATAAAGCAAATAAAATGTAAACAAAAAGGTCTCAAGTCCTCGTATAATTATTTATTAGTTAAAAATATATAATTTCCTGACATTAATTTGAGTTAATTTTCTGCCTCTCATCTATGATATACTTACATAATGTTATTGTTTATTATTGATGTCTTCATTTGTCTATGTATATAAAAGGAAATAGCAGCTTGTTGCTCAATAAGACGTCATGACAGCTCAAGCTGCTTCCCTCTCAACATTAATTAAATTGTCAGAGTGGCCAGGTTGTTTTTCTCTTTCTTTTTATTTTACACACCCCATTTGCATATTATTTACATTCCTATGAATAATCTTTTGGGTTGCAAGCCTATCAATGTCTATGTCTTATATTTTTGATTATTCTGGCCTTGCCGATCTTTCCTATGAATCTTTTTAGGAAGACATATTCGGTTAACAGGAAAATGACTGGATTCAAATTAATGAGTCAATCAAATAAAAAATACGGGTTCTTGTAACCATTTCACGAGCACTCAAATTAACAAAGAACTTCAACACCAACTCCACTAACTACAAAATATTGATAAAAAAGATATGAATCACGAATGGAAGCTAGTTAGTCTGTTTTTTTAATTGAAACTTGTATGTGAGTATTTTATTAAATAGACAGGAGAGGCACAAAATAAATAGAAATTAGAAAACTTATTTTAGAAAAAATGTTATAAAAAATATTATTGTACTTTGAAGAGTAGAAACAAATTTGATAATATCTTGATTTTTGGTTTGTATGATACTCCTTAATGCATTTAACTACATAGTACTTTATTTGCATCTTTTATTCCCTTCTTCATCCTCAAGTCATATTTTTGTAATGATATATTATACATATTAAATAGGTATATCAATATACCTAAATGTATATATATTATATTGCAACAAATGCTAAAAATAGAAAGATGTAAAGAAGTCATTAAATTTCCCTAATTATATTCTTGCTACACCCTAGAAGGGCTGCATCCCTTCTAGTTGAGGGTCCAATATTATAATTGGTAAATATATACTCAATATTAACAAAAAAATTAAAAAAAAGAACTGCCCCGGGTGAGGCTCGAACTCACGGCCTTCAGATTATGAGACTGACGCGCTGCCTACTGCGCTACCGAGGCTACATACCATTTCTCAGTTGATACAGCACAAAATAATAATGTGTTAAATGAAGGGTTCTTAATTTTAATTATCTATACTTACGTTTTTCTTTGATAAAAGTTTACCAGGATATGATTATATTTTTAAACTATATACTTGATTACATAAGATACATATTTATGCACCTCTAATCTTGTTAATTTTCTTCAGCAAATACGTTTTTTGCATTTTGGTATATTAGGTTTTGTGGTAAAAATGACTATTTTATCTGAATAGAATGTTGTTTATAGTATTTATACATCACAGAGAGATTATACAACAAAACGAGATCAATAGTAGTCAATTTATCTCTGTAAGGAACAATTGATTATTTGCACATTATAATTCTTTTCAAATATATTTGGGATGCATGTGAGTAATTAATTTTTTTTTTAGTGGGATTTTATTTATAAACAAAATAGACGCTTACAAAGTCAGAGAACCTCTTTTTTTTTTTTTTTGAAAAACTTGTTTTGAAGTTTGTAGTACAATAATTATATTTCCATGTAGATTCTGTTTTGTCAGGTGACATTCCTATAATACAGTAATTGAGCCTATGTAAAAGCATGTAGCTCGGAAGGATCTTTATTTGATATAAAGTATGATATTTATGTATATATACCTAGTTATTATTTTACAAGAGAAAAAAAAGCTGGGATAGAAAATAATTTAACCAATACTCTTCAATTTATTGCTCCTGCTTGCTTTAAATGCCTTCAGCTTCTTTCTCTATGATATATATCTAAATGTTTTTATATGATAATAATAATAATAATAATAGTATGTATGTATGTATATGTGTATATATGTAGGAGTAGAGACCCAGGGATGAGTAGTCCCTAGAGATTCATTCAATTTTATCTCCATTTGATACTAAGTATGTTTCGTTTTGTTTTAAACATGATATGTTTTATATTTTATTATTCCGAGAAAGACAGGTCAAAATGCAGATTAGTTACATTTCACCCATCAATGTACATAATTATTTTTTATTTCCAGACAATCCTCAGAGGAGCAAAACTCCTCTTCCTCTCCCACATCCTGCATCTCTCCAAGTCATCGCCTCATACGAAGCAGCAGCAACAAACCACGAGAAGACGGCTTTGGATCTAGTCTCTTATGTGCAAACTCCTCTTCCTCTGGAGGAAGAAAGGGCATTTCCTGTATATCATCACGTGAGGATACTTCATCGTGTTTCATTCGAGGAAGTGTTGATGGCGAGTCCCAGGCTCCTCATTATTACGCACGTCGTGAACAACCCGTCTCATTACCTCATGACTTTGGACTCCCTCCTCCCCCATCCTCCTCCTCCTCGAATCTCGGCTTTCAACAATTACAGCCTTACTCTCTACTCTACATGGATCAACTGAATTATCTGAATCGGAAGCCCATGAGACCGGATGAAATGTATCCAGAAACAAACTACTCATATCCGGCAACCACCACCACCACCTACCCCCTCTTTTCCCCACTCTCACGTCAACCCTCGAGCTTAACCCACAAGAACAGCAGTGTGGAGACTCAAATACAAAAAGATATCAAAGGGCCAGATGTGAGAGGCTCTCCAGATGGTTCCAAAATGGAGGGAAAGGGGAACTCTGAGGGAGAGGGAAAAGAGGGGTCAGAGGCTCAGAATGGAATACTTTTGGAAGCCCTTTCGAGTGAGGAAACGTCTTCAAGTCCAATCAGGTCTGAGGAGGAGGAAATTATATCAGAGACTAATTTGAATGATTTGAATGCTCAGGAGTCGGATATTATCGAGTCTTTTTTAAAGGAAGAGTCTACCAAGGACAATTAAAGCATGAGGATCTTCGAATGGACATCATTTTTGTTTTTGTTCTTTTCTATGGAACTGGGTTTTTTTTTAACGAAAAAAAAAAATTCAAATTATACCAAATACTTATTTTTAATTGATACTGCAATTCTTTCTTTGTACATAAATATCTACTACATTCATACAACTGTCTATATTATACATATATTTTCCATTTTCCTTCAGATTATTTTGTTTTTTGTAATTTTTGATGAAAGAGTGAACTGTTTTTGAGAACAAATCTAATATATTTTTATTAAACATTATGACATTTTTGCACGTGAATGACATCCTTATTGTTTTTTCTATTCAAGTCAACAATTAACGTTGAATTGTATAAATATCATTGTCCAAATAGAAGGAGCGGATACCTGGACTCGAGTCCAGATTTAGATGACAAAATTGGACTCGGTCATTAAAACTTGATACTTGTTAGGAACTCGAAAGCAAATTTTTGGTACTATACCAATATTTTCGTATCGTTTTCGCTATGCATTTTTTGAAACCTATCCCTAAAGTACATTTTTAAATAAGTCAGAACCCAGGTACCACTATACTGCGGGAACACCGAAAAACGCTACTCGAGACCCTCTGTTGTTAATAACAAATTAATAAAACTTCCACAATTATTTCAAATGTTTCAATAAGATATAAATTACTCTTTTAAGTAACCTTTACAATGGAATTAGAGATATATAATAGAAGTTAGATTATTTTGATTTGTGAATACGTCATGTCCCCTGCTGGTAAGGGCAAGTTAAAAAAAAACTCGACGATGTAAACTTGAAAGCATTTTCAGGGGATGAATCTAAAAGTGAAATACGGAACACAGACAAATTATAAGACTTTTATTGGACACGCAAAAAACAACAACTTTGAGAACATTGTACTCGATTGAAGAACAAGGGCACTATTTTGACATGCAATATAGGGACTCTTCTCCACCTCCATTAAATCAAGGTATCAAGATCGGCTACTAAATACAGTGTGTAATATATTTAGTAACAGTATTATTAATT
The DNA here is from genome assembly GCA_963680855.1 of Lepeophtheirus nordmannii. Classification (NCBI taxonomy): domain Eukaryota; kingdom Metazoa; phylum Arthropoda; class Copepoda; order Siphonostomatoida; family Caligidae; genus Lepeophtheirus; species Lepeophtheirus nordmannii. The sequence goes on from OY804519.1 coordinate 8,790,825, forward strand.
AGGGATTGTTCCCTGGGATCTCGAGATTAAATCACTTTTTTTAAGTTAAAAAATTGTAATTTAGGTATCTATATGCATTTTTTTGGATCAAATTTTTGATATGAGATTTGAAATATATGTATACCCTTTATAATTATGGATACAAAACTATCCCTCCTCAACTATTCTCTCTCTTGAGAGAAAGACCGGCAGATATATTGAAAATCTTATTCTGCAATTTAAAAACATTGATTTGCTAGTTCAAATCAAATCTTGTTAAACAATGAACACCATGTCCCTAATATTAAATTAAGATAGCTCCAAACAGTTGGGACAAATGATGTCGTTGTATATCTAATAAAGGATTTCGAGGCTTCTTTTTTTAAAAAAGAAAGGTTGAGATATTCAATAAAGATTTTCAGGTGTGGCGTCTTTAACTTGAATTGTATCAAGCCAAACTATAAATATCCCCAATATAAAATAAAGGTTTTTCCTTCATTTACAATAATTGTTCATTTAAGTAATTAGTTGACTGCTAAAAATTTAGGTCTTTTTTTCGCATTAAAAGAAAGATTATATTTGTGATGTAATGATCCATCCTCCAGTATCATCAATATTTCTGGTATTTTATTTACCACCTGTTGATTGTCTTCAGTTATTAATATACATACAATGGCCCATAATTGATTTGTATAAATATATATAGAAAGAAACAATACGTAAGAAATGGATTAGGAAGGGTAAATACATAGATACATTAATCACAAATCACTGATTTCATCCATTTAATTAGTTCAGGTGATATAAAAAAAACAATGAGTGGGTTTATACACATCGAAGACTCTAAACTTTCTCTTCTTCAAACCCAAAAGATTCCAACACTGTTTATATAAAAATACTCCTGCCTTCAAAAGTCAAACTGCCACCTACGAGGCAGGGGCGTACTGGGGCGAAAATTTCCACCGGGCAAAGAGTAAATATCTTGTACGATAAAGGCGCATTATGCTAAATCGAAGGGGCGCCTAATAAAGATTTCAGAGGGGCGCACCGGTCATTGACCGGTTGACCGCCGGGCCAGTACGCCCCTGCTACGAGGTGACCCAAAAAGATGCGTACTCATATTTTATTCGATAAAATATCTATTTTTTAACGAATGTCTTTTCTGTAGCAGGACGTGAAAGGTGAACCTATGGGTGATCATTTGCAGCTATAGTTGCCCCGAAAATGTCTTGGACAAATCAACAGAAGATATTCTCGCTGGAGACCTATTTTGCGACAAAATCATACCAGAGTGTACAGATTCAGTTTCGAAAGCAACTTTCCATCAAAATCAACGATTGTTAGTTGGGTTAAGAAGTTCAGAGAGCATGGAACTGTAGTGGACCTATGTTCTAAAGCCACAGGGGGGAACTTATTCAGGCAGGAAGAAGAGTGCAAGGACAGAAGAAAACATTGCTGCAGTGAGGGATTCAGTAGGACGCAGCCCTAGGAAATCAGTGCGTAGACGCAGCCAAGAACTCGGAATGACAAGGGAGTCACTGTGGCGTGTTCATACGTCTGATCTGCACCTACACCCATACAAGATCCAAATAAAGCAAAAATTAAACAGAAGATGCAATGTGGAATGGGCCCCACACTCACCAGATCTTAACCCACCAGATTTTTATCTGTGGTGATTCCTCAAAGACAAGGTATATCAGGGAAATCCACAAACAATTGAAGAACTTAAAACTGCCATCACAGCAAAAATAAGAGCCATCCCGAAAGAGGAGTGTATAAAAGTTATTCAAAACTTTGCCAGACGAGTACAGATTTGCTTGCAACGAAATGGTGGACATTTGGAACACATCTTGGGAAAGCCGTAAATTGACTAAAAATTGACAAAAATAGCCGAAACTCTTGTGAATAGTCTTCCATAAACTGAATGATGTGTGGTTGTAATTTGAAATAAATAGCTTTTTAATCAAAGCCACAATTGAACTTTTCATGGGTACGTATCTTTTTGGGTCTCCCTGTACTTGTTGTCGGTAAAAAATATTTATTTAACTCAAATTGAATCTTGCTAATTTGTGAATAGGTATCTTTAAGTACTATAATTTGAATCCTTGGGGAAAATGACGTTACTACATAGCGTATGTATAGTCTTCCATAGGAATGTAAATCATACGCAATTCGGGCGTGTTATAAAAAAAGAAAGAGAAAATCAACCTGGCAACCCTGACAATTTAATGAATGTCGAGGGGGGAAACAGCTTGAGCTGTCATGACGTTTTACTGAGCTACAAGCTGCTATTCTCCATTATATATACAACAATAAATAATAACATAGATGAGAGGAAGAAAATTAACTCAAATTAATGTCAGGAAGTTATAGATTTTTAACTAATAATTATTATACGAGGACTTGAGCCCTTTTTTGTATACATTTTATTTCCTTTATTGACATTAATTCATGTATTCCTTCATGCGAGATCTTTACTATCAGTAGGAATGTAAATCATATGCAATTCGGGCGTGTGATAAAAAAAGAAAGAGAAAATCAACCTGGCAACCCTGACAATTTAATGAATGTCGAGGGGGGAAGCAGCTTGAGCTGTCATGACGTTTTACTGAGCTACAAGCTGCTATTCTCCATTATATATACAACAATAAATAATAACATAGATGAGAGGCAGAAAATTAACTGAAATTAATGTCAGGAAATTATATATTTTTAACTAATAATAGTTATACGAGGACTTGAGCCCTTTTTGTTTACATTTTATTTGCTTTATTAAACTTAATGCATGTATTCCTTCATGCCAGATCTTTACTATCAGGTAGATGTTCTTCCCTCAGTAATATTGGAAAAATGATAACAGCTTTGGAAAACAAAAAGACCTGTTTGAAGAGCCAACTCCACTTTTTTATCACAAGCTCGATTTGCATATTATTTACATTCCTAGTCTTCCATCTTTTTTTACCTCTCACTTATAGAAGGAAAGGTTGGGAGATGCAATGAGCATTGTCATTCTATGACAATTTACTGACCTATAATGACTGAGAGGAAAAAGTTCATATGGAGAGAGAATGCTTTGTTTAATGAATATATTAAACCCAGATTTTTTTCAAATACTGAGCTTGTGTGTATCTTATTTTTGTATGTCTTTAAGTATACATACATACATACATTAGCATATTAATTAAAAAATCTCATTTTCTCATAGAAAGAGGATCAACTGCCAATATTATGATGAAGGTATACCATTCTAATATATATGTATGTGTATAAAAAATATAAATAGGAACGGTACCCAAAAGAAATATATAAGATTTCATTAATCTGATAAGAGTTTCATAATATATTTAAAAGAAGAAGATATTCGTCCTCCCTTGATCCACTTAAGTGCCTTTTTAACAAAATACAGTTTCATATTTGTATGTTATATATATATATACCTACATATATTCTGAATCAAGGAAATTACTTTTGAGATCATTATCATCATCCAGGTTAAGTAGAGTTTTCAAACATGTAAGTATGTATTTCTCTACGAATAAAACTTTAAAAAACTTTAATAAGTAAAACTCTTATAAATAATTATTATTACTATTGAGTCACTTTGAATTAGAAACTCAAATTGATTATATTGAGTAAACATGTCCTGAATTGAAATCCACTTTCATAGTACTAGTTATCAAGTGCTGAAAGTCAGTCCAAAATTTTGAGGTCAACTTGGTGGAAAGGCTTGAGGTGACTTAGATTCGATTTTTTCAACTTATTTATGTATTGTTTAAATGCAGGTAAGCTCAAGCAGATTTAAATATGGGACAAGAGTACTTGAGTGGACTTGAATGGCGTGGAGTTTGTCCACTGGCGCCTGAACTCTAGTGAGGTTTTGTATGAATAGGGTTGCGTTATGTATAACCCAATTTTGATTTCATTAGTGTGACAGCTCCTTTATATTTGAGTTAATGTGAGCTGTGGAGGTTAGAGCCCTCTGGTCAAGGCTACAACTCGTTCTCCTTGGATAACTCTTGAAAAATTATTTATAACTATTAAAATGTGTAACTCCATTATACTTGATGTTTTTCTACAACTAAGTAATAAGTTCATAGATTATGTAATTATTTTTTAATTAATTCAGAGAACACTCCCTGTTCTTTGCTATTGAATTTAAAAGCTTCATTCAAAAATGCCGTAGACTAATCATCGATCTATCCACTTTGGCATGGAGTCTGAAATGTACATATACAGAGAAAAAGGACTGAAGAATTCCACCTGGAGAAAAAACCCACTGCTTTCTAATTCATGTAATGATTTTCATCACATCCCCCTCCCCCAAAGGGTCGTAATTGAGGAGGTTTGCTCATTCCCATGAAACAAAATAATGGCTGATTTTGCTCTCCTTCTCCGTAGAAATTTTCGGTTGATTATTAAATCTCAATATCTAAACTATTTTGACAAACCCAATTTTTTTAAATCCACACGCAGCCCCTTCTGCATATCTTTTCCCAGCTACGCCGTTAATCTCTCGACCTTTCATTCATTAAGAGAAAAAACAAAAGCTCAAAATCAGTTTGTAATAATTAATTAATTAATTTATTATTATTATCAGCCATTGTCATCATTCAGAATTTGAGGAGAGTAAATCAGTCTTTAGGATATTTATAAAGGCTGCCAAGAGTAGAAAATTAACAGCTGGCAACAAAATATCCCTACATAATATGTAGTAAATTTCCATGTTAATGAAATATCATATGTAGTATCATATGTAGGCTGACCTTATATTGCATTACAAAAGTGAGGGCATGTCCGGAGAAAAGAGGACTGAGGATCTCATTCTCGCCATTATGTATGTAGATAAGCTCTTGGTATAACTTAGGGATCCATTGTAATTCACATAAATATTTCCTGTGGATATTTTCCCCCATGAAGAATTAAATCAAAAGTAAGAATGGTCAATTGATACAAATTAGTATAGAACATTGTTGTAAAGAGTTTAGATAGTGTATTATTATTATTATTATTACAATTATGGAGACTAAGCATTTAATATCAAGATCCTTGAACAATATTAATATAATCATAGTAATAAAAAAAAATGACAAAGTCTGTAAGTAGTAATACCAAAATAAAAATGATATTAAAAAGGATAACAAAAATCTTACATATAAATGAATGAATCAGCAGAGTAATTTAATGATATTTCGCATTGGCTAAATATCCATCGATAAAAAAAAAGATTTCAAACATTTGTTTTACCAAAATTATAATTGAATTATTCTCTTCATTCATTTATGTGGAAAATATATGTATGTAGTAATGTTCACTGTATATTCATACAAAGAAAAATTGACCAAATATCACAAATAAGTCGATATCTAGTGAGTGTAAAAACGTATAAAATGTAATATCCATTCAATTTCCATTTAAAAAAAATACTACATATGTACATATAAAATCATACCACTTAGGATAATTAATTTACTCACAGAAATATACAAGGATATAAAAAAAAAATTATGTAGGCGCATAAACGCCCTTATCCTGAGTTGAATTCTTAATTTACTTATCTTTTTCGTCATAACTATCATTAATCAATATTTAAGGATTTCACTTAGAGAATGTGCAATGATCTTGTATAAGAATCCATGTCACTGAGATTGGCTTCATGTCTGAAATGAAAGTGCATGATTGCAAATAATAGACAAAAATTCTTAAGTATTTCGATCCGATGGGAAGGCACAAAATATATAGAACCCATATTATTTTATTGAGTGATTTTTAATGGATTAAAGATCCAAATCACACTTGAATACTCACCAAGAGGAATCTCAATTTCAAAGTGCCGATCCAGAGTATAAGCCCTATACTCTTGTCCTTCTAGGGAAACCGAGGCTTTATCTTCAATCCCAGTATAATATAGAGGTAAAGTGAGTTCATCCTTGATCCTCTCTGAGGTGGGATTAAAAACCATGGCAAGGCCCTTTATCCCTTTAGAGAATGGGTTGACGTGTAGGAATGAATCCAATGACTGCATGTCTCCTCGACGAACTTGAACTGTATCTGAGGTTAAAATGTCACGGTACTTCTAAAAAACAAAAATGGTATTTTGTTAGATAAAAGCTATTAAATATGTGTTGTATAAATAAATAAATAAATACCTTATAAAACTTTACCCATTTTTGAACGATAGACTTGGTAGCTGGAGAGTCATAGAGTCTTTTTCCTCTGTAGCAAGCGGCAACTCCTGCTCCTAAATATTGACTCAAGGCCCATTCATACTCCTGTTTCAAATGAATAAATGTTTGATGAGTAAAAATAGCGTTACAAATTTATAATTTATGCTTCAAAGAGTAATGATGTTGTGTATAATATCTTACTTTAGCATGATTAGTCAATGGCTCAAAAGCAGCTGCTGCTCCACCGCCTTGATAATCTTCTAAGGGAACAAACATCCATCCCTGAGTAGGGATGAAATTGATCATGTCATCATACATTCCTTGTCGACTCACAGACATATCGATCCATCTTGGAAGAGAATATTGCTCTTCATTATAGCCCATTCCTGTTTTACTTCCACCAGAGTAGAAATAAAGATCTGGCTGATTAATGTAAATCCCTTTTTTTCGAAGTAGGCTATATAATTCTTTTTGATAGTAACTCTGCCAAAAAATGGAGTCTCTCTCATTCACGTGATGAGAATGATTTAATGAATTACAACTATAGCCACTATAAGGCCCATCTGTCTCCAACATGGTCATATTTGTATAACTTAGGAGCTTAGAAATCTTGTCAAACAAATAATCCTTCCACCCAGAAGCAAAACAAGCACTCTCCTCCTGAGGCATGGCCATCCAATCCTTTCCCACATGTCGACTTAATGCAATTAAGTCATATCCTCCGATTTCGATCCCTTTGGAATTTGCGTACGATACATCATCCCGTATCTTTTTTAATGTGTTTAAATTATTTGTCTCCAGATTGAAACCGCTACCAAAGCTATAAATGAGCATTTCAAACCCAACTTCCGACATTTGGTCAATTACCTAATCGTTTGTATTTGAGTACAGTCATCATGAGTCTGTCTTTGTACATAGTATGATAATAAGTACATCGTATGTAGTACTTAAACTTACATTCTTAATGGCTTTTGAATCAAAAGAGGTCATATGAAAGAATATTGGATTTTCCTGAGTATGTGGAGCTAAGAGTCTAATTTTTCTTTTTCGGGCCAAACCCTTCCTTTCAGAGTCCGAACTTCCCACCAATAGTTCATGAACTTTAAAGGATTCAAAAGATGACAGATTTTCTAGAGAAATATCCATATCTAGGCTTTTATACGATACGATCACACGGGGTTGAAAGGAGCCAGGAGTACTTTTTTGATTCTCTAGTGACCAATCAATGGATGAAGAATGAATTTCATCCGTTTCCATATCCAACCAACCATAGCCCTTGAAGAAAAGTATAATTACGTATGTAGATCAAATATTTGAAGCCGGTTAAATAATAATAGATCGTACTAGTTCATGGATAAGACACTACTTGTGACTATGATATTATCCAACGTTCAACTTCTACATACTTACTATGCATAAATATCAAAACAATAAAATAGGTGGGTTGAATGGATTACCTTAGATCCTTGATGAGGGGAATAGACATTAACTCCCATAGAAGGACTTGCCCATTGCATATTGAGTCGAAGAAACTCAACAACAATGCCATCCAATTTGTACTCACTAGGTTTGCTCGATGAAATTGACACCCATTTAACCAGGAGGGGTATACCATCGTATATTTCATAATGAACTGTCACAAGGACACTCTCTCTAATAAAATGCACGTCTAGACGCTTTCCCTTTGGGGGCCAAACAATGTCTAAGGGCGCACCTCTTTTTGGACTGTATGGAAATGGAGCTTTGGGATCCGTGATTTCATAGTTCTTATAGGTGAATCTTCGAGGATATGGTTTTAGTTTTGATTCATTTAAAGCTGTTCTATTCAAGTATGCTCCATGAGTATTTGTAATGAATCCACCAACGTTATAAGTTATACCATTGAGTTTAATAATAGCCTAAGATTAATTGAATTCATATCATAATAACTCTCTATAAATATACAACATTGTGGTAAGTATAGTCAGGATTTCTATTTTTTGGTAATCCATCTGGACTTGGACCGGTAAAATATGCTGATATCTTATTACAAAATGACTCATTTAAAAAAAATATCTTAAATAAATTATTATTATAAAAAATGGATTTATATTTTATACATAATTGTCCAACATGGGTTGATCAATGGCGTACTACTCAAACGTGACTATAACAAAAAGTTATTTTTAATCTATAAGAATTTCACGTAACATTTAAATATGTTAAAATAAGTCAACCTCTCATTTATTCCTTAGACTGTTTGTTTTTCCTTAATTAACTTGCCTCTGGTCCAATTCCTCGAAGTAACGAGGATTTTTTCTCATGAGAATAGTATTCAATAGTGGAAAAAGAATTTGCCTTGAATGAGAATCTTCTACTTATAAGTCCATTGGTCATGAGAAGTTCATTAGATTCTGGAAGATTTACTATTTGCGATTCATTGTTAGTTTTATGCACAAGCCAGTCCGGGAAACGACGAGCATATGAGAGGCCAATGAAAAGCAAAATGAAATGATAACATAATTTAAGCATTATTTGATTAACACTTCAGTATTAATTATTTATTTGTGGACTGAATACGATCTGAGTAAACTATTATTTTACTGAGACCGAGAGAACGCGAGTGTTTTTCTACACTCAGGTGATTAAATGGTACATTATTTATAAAAAATATCTATACTATCAAAGGAGAGAAGTAGGAGCTAGAGGAGAGAGTCAGGTTCACTTTAAGCAGGTGTTTGATCAACTCATGAATCACGTCGCTTTGTATAGCTTATACCTAGAGTTGGGAACTTGAATTCGAGTCATACTTATGTCTCATGAAACTGAGGCTTCGATTCGACTAGCACTCAGAGTGACACTCTCTACTGGACTAAGACTCGAATAGGACACATCGTTATCTTTATTGTATCTCACAACCTTTTTCCCCAAAAGAATGAGACCAAAAAGTCCCAAATCAGTTGATAGCCAGGCAATTCTTCCCAACTGTGGAATTTGCTTAACAATAAAAAATTGTTCACAGCTTGACAAGAGCTTATTCGGGTTCAACCAATCATTGTTCAGAACGCAAATAGTAGAAAAATCGACGGCTGACCGCAAGACATGGTGTAAATTTATATGTTTGTAGAATTACGACTTGGAAAAGAATCATATTTGAATAAGGCTTGAGACATATATCTTTTTATATGACTGAATTTTAATATTGATAATGACTATATTAAAAATTTATTAATCCCAATGAGGGGGGACAAATCAGCCCTGATAAATTTACTACTTCCAATCAGCTGACGTTAAATTTAAATGGAATCGAACCTGAAACAGTTTTAATTTTATGAAATATTTATGAAAATATTTCCCTATCTGCATTCATTTCCCTGAGCGCAAGATTTAAGATCTACTCTCGCATCAATCTGTCCAATTGAAACTTTTCGTAGCCTAACAATATTGTCTACAAGGACTCAAAGACTTGTACCTTGACTCGAGCCTGTTTCTTTAGTCTTGAGACTCGGAAGTTATAAAAAAAATGACTTGTAAACAGCAGCTACTAAAATAATAATAAGAAATTCTGCGTTGAGTCCCATGGATCCCAAGATCATGCAAAAATGATTTATAAGTCATTATTTTTATAGTTATGAAAGAATGCAATTTCTCATCATCAAAGATGAACACTCTAAAGTTTGCAAACACGACCTTCAACAACTCAGATCCTATAGAGTTGACCTTAATTTTAACGTTGCAGATTTGCATTTGTAAAAAAAAAAAAAATAATGTACATACTTTTTGTCCAATCAAAAGCCAGATAATACTTTTTGATTGGAATGTACGAACATGACGTATGGGAGGGCATAAAATATTTGCAAGAAATGAGAGCTCATTCAAATTCATTGCAATTTAAAGGGTAGTCATTTCGTTAGGAAGTTGATTCTAAATTACCTGTTAATAAAGAAGTATCTTTACATCTTGTAAATTCCATGAAGCAGACTTTAAGGCATATTCATTTTGATGGAAACCATAAGGAAGGGGTAAAGGATATAATGGAAGCATAATATACGTATATATTTGACAGGCGTACTTATTATAATTTATTTTAAAGCACTTTATATAAATTATATAGGGGTAGTCATTATTACATTTATGGTTGATTAAGAATTCTACTGGATTTGATTTTTCGTCGAATATCCATGTATCCTAGGGCTTCCTCGTTTCTATTCATAAAATTAAATAAATAAAAATGCTTCACAAATGTATGTATATAGACTCAATTACCTTGGCTCAGTCCAACCAATCATGATCCTTCTTTTAAATAATGGACATCTTGTATAAGTATTTCTAAAGCTACATGATTTTTCATGGTAAAAAATGGGATCCATGGGTGCCCAATGCTCTTGTCCACTTTTATTCAATTTGCTAGCACTAACTCCAGATGTAGAAATGATGGGCCATTCAATTCGATTCATCATTTTGAGTGTTTCCATTTCTAAAAAGCGCCTCTGAATTCCTTTTTTGAGCTCTCTATAACCACGAACCTGGATATTTATTTATACAAATATTTTTCTTTTTTTCTTTCTTTCTTTTTTTTTTTTTTGTCAAAAATAAATGGAGATTATTGATTTTCCATGCAATCAATCATCTCTATGTACTTTTAAATTTAAATCTTATAAAAGTAGCAGCTTACTGATTTCTCCATGTCCATTTTAGCTCTATATGTAGCTCCCACAGGAACGTCCTCCTGATCTATTACTTTAGTATGATGAAGATATTTATAGGCCGTATTTGAGGGAACAAGTAGTGGTAGACCACCAAATCCAAGCTCGGATGCCATTTTTATTGAATGGGGAACGAAATGAATGTGTCAAATGCGTTTCTTTTTATGAACTATTGTTAATGTCCTAGCTTTTTTGTGGTGTTCTTTTAGCTCATGGATTTACTTATTTAGTTGACTTACGTAAATGTAAGCTAGAAAGAGTAGAAAGTTCAAACACAGGCCCAAAATAAGGACAAACAACACAAGGATGGCGCAAATATGTAGGATATTTATTTTAGTGACTGATGATAATAATAATATATAAAATACAAAAAGAAACTTTTAAAATAATAGTTAAAATGTACATATTATAATGCGTTTATTTATTGTCTCCTAATCTGACCTAGCTACATGCATCATTCATGTCCCATAAATTTCCAACTACCAATTTTTTTTTATCTAATTCAGTCTTGCATACAACTTCGTCTACTTATACTTGAACGATTTAATTTATCCACAATACACATATCTATTTTTTGAGTCCCGATGATAATATCCCTATACAAAAGTGAGTCCCTGCTTCTGCAATGCTTGGACTCCTTATATCCCAGAGAGCCATCATATAAGTCTGAAGTCAATAGAAGCAATAAATAATGGCTCAAAACTTGCGGTCCAACCCATATATCTCCTAAAAACCCTTGATCCACTATTACAGCATAGCCTTTCCCTTCTCCCAGCTCACAGGCTCCACCTCTGGCAAATCCTGAATATAAGTGCCCATTCGTTGTTGCGTCAAGGCCACTGCTATAGTCGTTAAAAACTAAAAAAATAGCAACATCACAACTAGAAGCAACCGATTTAGAATCGTGTTCTGGATCCTCTGGGTAACGACGATGATTATCATGACGATCAAATGGGCCCTTCCACGTAAGACGAAGATTCTCAAGTCCAATCAATCTATGAACATATTATATTATATTATATTACAGGTTATGTATATACATATGTTGAAAAATGATTGTAACAAAATGAAATCTACGTGGAATTCATAGACAGTAATTATGAATGTTACATACCTGTTGGCTTGATATGTGAGCTCATTGATGTATTTCTTGACACCCTCCACGGTTTCGTCACCCCAATTTTCATTATATATCAAATGACTTTTTAAAATATCATCTCCTAAAAAGTAGCAAATATCTAAGGATCGCCTATCTCTCCATAAATCGAATGAGTTTTTGCGCAAGAACTTCGTTAAGGACTCTGGAACTGGGGAATAGTCCTTAATTTGAGTAAGGTTTCTTCTCGAGAAGGGGAATTTTTGTAGATACGCGAGGGATTTGTATTGAGGAGGAAGCTCATTAAGCTCGAATAAGGGGTCATGTCTAATACTTTCTTTCTGACTCATCACTACCTCACTGCTTTGGGCATTTGCAACAGAGAATGTAATTATAGAGGAGAGGATCAACAATGCATTGAGTCGCATGTTGGTGCTTCAAAACCCTTTTACCAACTACTCATCACATGGATTTTAATATCATGTGTTGATGCTAATAGTAAATTTCTCAATGGTTGTTTAGGACAATGACCCGCGTTTTTTCTTGTTTGTCTACGTGATTTTCTCTATGGAAGGGCTTTTGATCGGTGTTGCTGAACGGGTTTTTATACTACCAATATACTTGTCTTAAAAAATATGACTGCATTAGAGAAATTATTCATATGGTTATTGTACCGTTAGTCAACATGTAGAATTAACAACTTGTCTTATCAACGCAGTTTTTCATGTACAATCTAAATAGTTGTATATATATATATATATATATATAACTTTTTCAAATAAAATTATGCATCAACATTTTAAACCTGGGACTGTCTTTATTTATGAGCAACAAATCAAAAAAATGTTTTAAAAAATGGCAAAGGTGAGTAATGAATGATTAATAATGATGTACAATTAATTCATGTATCAGACGTCATTTTTCTTTATAAATACACTCACAAATAACATTAAATAACCCTGTCCGGATTAGGATGACCAAGACTTGAAGTCGACTCCCTCAGGAGGCTTAACATCCACTTTATCCTTCTTAATATCGCCCCAATTCGTTGACAACACAGTGCCACCTGACTCCATAAAAGACTTATTCATGGCTTTTCGTACCTAATCAGGTTGTTGACAAATAAAAAATTATGAATCAAACTAAATAAAATGATCCTTCCTCACATCATCACTTCCATCTTTGTAAATCTTTTTGAATAAGGCATTCAGCTCCTCATCCCCTTCTAATTTCTCCTCTGCCTCTTTATTGAATTCTTTCTCCAGTTTATTCCAATCCTTGCCAGAGCTAGTGGGATAGGAGGGAGGTATTTTCTTCACTTCCTCGGAGACAGTGATAGATGTAATGGGACTGACTCCAGATCCTTCTAAGTTTGCCCAATGAGCCCCTTCTGCTTTATTAAGATTGATTTCAACCTTTTTTTTTTTTTTTTTTTTTTTTTTTGAAGAAAAAAAAAGATTGGAATGAATTAAGTGCTTCCTCTTTATTCATTTCAACTTACTTTATTAGAGGTGATTCTATATGAAGATTCATCAGGAAGAATAGGATGACAAAGATTAAATTCTTGAAGGTAGTCATTCCCAGTTGGAAGCCGGGCTTTGAAGCTAAACTGTGAGGGAAAAGGATGAGAAAGGATGAAGAACTATTATTTAAAGGGCAAAAAATAAAGCACGGATCGATGAAAAATAATGAGTTCAAGTTTGTACTATGTAATATGTAAGTATATAACTATTTATAATCAATATTATATAAATAAAAATATATATTATATATCTTTTAAACACAATAAATATTACTTATATTATAATTATTTTCTCAACTATCAAATCAACAAAGAATCGAATAAAAATACACATTCGACCTCTAAATATCGACATCCTTAGAACTCTATATATGACACGATTCTTCATGCTTCATCTCAATCGTTTCTCCTTTTGGGGAATGGAGGAAAACTTCGTGTTCTTCCATTAAGTGTTCGTCTTTTGTGTTTTCCTTTTGACGATCTATATGGTCTTGATGATACTTTTTCATATGACGCCTGAGTATATTACTATTGCCCTTGATAAATTTCATTATTTTTTTGCAGGGTATGCAATACATTGCAATTGCATCCGAACTTGAGAGCCTTCTTTCATCATCAGAAGAGAGTTTTTCAGGTCCAACTAATCGAACAAAGTCCCAATAGAGACGCTCCCGCACTTTAGGGTTCGTAAAAAGTCTATGTTCTTTGTTATTGAATAAAACTGAGTTTTCACTCAAATGAAGTCCATCTGTTAGTCCGTCTTCAATTTCACTAGAGTTACAGATCTCAAAGAGACAACTACTCTCCTCAATATAGGATATCTTGGCTTCCTCATCTTGTAGTTCAATTTTAGAACGCTTCTTTGGTACAGAGTTGCTCTCCTCAATGGTGGGATCTTCATCTTGATGTTCCACTAAATAGTTTTTATGAAATCGTATCATGTGTCTTCGAATGATGTTGCTACTTCCTTTCACAAACTTCATAAACCGATTACAGGGTAGACAAAGCATGGCAATGGCATCTGAGCTCGATAATTCTCTTTTGCGGGAATCGTAGCTCTTTTCAGGTCCAACAAGGCGAACAAAATCCCAATAGAGTCTTTCCCTTACTTTGGGATTAGTGAATAAATAGTGTTCTTTATTTTTGTAGATAACAGTGTCCTCGGAGAGAAGGTAGCCATCGTAGGTATTGTCCTCACTACTTTTTCTACTCTGGGAGTCTTCAGGAACAGAACAACTTTCATCATTGGAGTAGGTCGTATCCTCATGCTCGGATAGGGTTTTTTCCATTAAATGATCATCTTCATTTGTATAGTAGAGGTGATTATTATGACACTTGAGCATGTGTCTCCGTAGATTATTACTATTTCCTTTGGTGTATTTGAGAACCTTTTTGCAAGGTATACAAAACATGCCAATAGCATCCGAACTCGTAAACTTATCCCCTTTCCTCACATTCTTCTTCTCGGGTCCAATGAAACGCACAAAATCCCAGTAGAGCCGCTCTCTAACTACCGGATTGCAAAACAAATGATGTATTTTATCCTTGAACAAAATAGTATTTTCATTCAGGAGGGATGCGGCGTCAATGAGCTCCTCATCTTTTCTTCCCACAGGAGAGTCATTCTTTTCTGAAGTGTAGGAAGATGTGTAATTTATGTGATCAGACATGGACTCACTAACATCAAAGGACAATCTTGTCGTCGTACTATACTCTGACCTGTCCTTGATAACACCATTTAAAAAGTCTTGATGGTGTATATTTAAATGTTCATGTAAATCATGATACATGACTTTACCAGACTGAATTACTTTACGACAGAGATTGCAATATGAACCCATCGCATCTGAGGTACATAATTTTATATCATTGTTAGCACTACTGAAAGAGGACTTGACGGGACCGATTAAACGGAAACAGTCCCAATAGGGTTGAGCACTATTATTATCATTAGAAAATAAGTAATGTTTTTTATCTTTTATAATAATTGTATTTTCATTCAGAAGTATCCCGTCAGAGAGGGTATCCTCCTCATCGCTGCTATTCTTTGGCATTGTTTTAATCTGAAATAAAAACCAAAGTTATTTAACCTCCTCAGTTGTGTGTGTGTATGTTTCTACTAAAAAAAAACATTTGACCAAGACGCATTTGCACAAAAAAAAACAAAAAAAAACAATGCCAAAGAACATAACGATTTTTTCAATATTTTTTTTTTTACATTCTTATTTTCCCTTTTTATACATATAACAAGATAGACATTACATGGGTATGTACATAACAATGTGCCATCAAGAACAATATATCATAGATAATGGATAGATGAACTTATTAATTAATCTGCAAATAGTATAAGGACTCCAACAATCAATGATTTAAAAATAAAAACTTACGGAAGTGGGACGAAATTCAATTTTGACATCTTCTCCATTTAGATTTTTTATACGAACTTCCACAACGACAGAGCTTGCAGTTTGATACCACCCATGAGTGACTTTGGGGGGTGCTTTATTGACGGGTGGACTTTTGGAAGATTCAGAGGACTGACTACTCTCATTCTTTTTACTGTTGGGAGGAGGAGAAGAAGAAGAAGACGAAGGCGTTGGGTTTACTTCCTTCTCAGAATGATGGTCCATTTTCTTTATTTTTTCATCACACCAAACAATCCACTGTTTCAAACCTGAGTCGTTCTTGTCAATTTTGTGACCTTCAGAGAACACCTCTCTAGCCTCTCTGTATTTACCTATGTTAAGCATGCAATTACTAATTATTATTCCATCTACCAATTTATTTTTTCATCCTATTACTTTATAAATAATTATAGAGAGTTCAATATACTATAGCACATAGTATTTGGGAGGGATTGAAATACCCTGGAATTCGACTGATACACTTAAACTATTGAGACTTTATTTACATCTTTTCAAAAATTTATGATCGTTTTTTTTGTTTTTTTTGCAAGCTTCGAGTGCAATTTTTAGTGATTCCAGGATTAATCAGTCATTTATTAATAGAAAAGGAGGATAATTAATTATTTTGAAGAATAAAAATACACATATGAATTATTCAAACTCATTATTGAGAAAAACTACATCCATGTTTGATTTTTTGTTCATTACGTATTTCTGAAATAAATTAATATTATTTTAAAAAAGTGATCCATGACATGGATAATCATATGTAGTCTTAATTTACCAAAGAATGGAAATAAAATTTAATGGATGCATGGCTTTTTCTTACATTGAAAATTTGTATCTAGGACTTTTTTCGGAAGACAGTATTATATTAAGAAATTTAGCCTTTCTTGTAGACATGAAAATGTACAAGGACCGTACAAAAAGAAATGGGTGCTCTGAGAGGATGAAGCAAGTCTCTTATATTTATCATATGTTCTTATACTATTATTAATAAGAATATAATTTAGGAGGAAGGAATATGAATGTTTTTCGTAAAGGTTCTTTAGATGGCAGAACTGTTTAAATTATTGATAAATAAAATATTTGATATAAACGTTAAAGCCCAAGGTTTGAACTCATCTTAGACAATTCCTAGTTTTGCTCTACAACTTTTGGAATCTATCCATTTCAACTTTTTTTTTAGTAGATGACTGATGCATCAAAACTCCAAGACATGTGGACATGAGATGGAGCTTATAGGGAATAAAGTCCTGTCCAATTTTAGATATTATACTATTGCTAGAGGAAGAGTATAAATAACCGCCTCTCCTTCATCCTTACCCATATGAAAGCAGGCAATGCCACAACGTAGGCGTGCTTTGACATCACAAGGATTTAAGGAAATGACTAAATCTGCGTCGCTTTTAGCTTCCTTGTACTTTTCAGCCTTAATAAAAGCGTGACAGCGACTTATAAGAACATCTGGATCAGGGGACGACCTCTGGGACAGAGATTGAGTGTAAAACTGGAGAAATAAAGAATTAAGAATAAAGACACCAAAATAATCATGGATCCAAAGGAACTTACGTCAATTGCTTTGGAGTAGTCCTCCGCCACAAATGCTTCGTTACCCTGTCTAAAATAAGGAGAGAGAAAAAAAAGTCAATTAAAGGCATGAATTAAAATGAAGGAATAAAATTACACATAGAATTTGTCCCGTTCCTTATCCATGGTTTAAAGGACTTCTTTACGACTTCTAGTTCTAGAAAACTTAAGAAATGAATGTACAGCAACAAACACCCATATAAACTTTTAACGAACAATAACAACCTTCTCTTCTTCCTTTTTTTTCCATAACTCTCTCTCTCTCTCTCTATTTACTCAGCAAGCCACATTCTTCATAGTTATATAACAAACGCCCAAACGAAGGCTAATGCGTGATTTGCAATATTATTAATTAATTATGATGATATATTATGAACAGAAAATCTATTCCTACATTCAAATCGTGTATAAAATTATTTATTCACCCATATCCTGATCAATCTTTTTGTTGTTGTTGTTGTTGCCGTATAGTAATACAACTAAAAAAGAATCAAAAATTAGTTTAAAGTCTAAACTAATTTAACATATTAGTTATATATATATATATATAACAATATGTAGAAAACAAAAAGATTTAATTAAGATTATAATCATTCATCACACTTAAACACCATTTTACAGTGAAGGGGATACTAAATTGAACTTAGGTGTGCTTAGGTGAATGTGCGCATTAACTAGCTATTTCTAATATTCTAAAAAAGATGGTGTCCATATTTTGATTTTGATTTTTTAAAAGAACAATTTGTAATAAAGGGAAATGAATGAATGACGGTACTAGCTAGGAGTGGGTGATATGATATCGAAGATTCATTCTTTTTTCAGTGACTACTTTTTTAAAGCATTAAAGCGAGAAATACATACCAAGATTTAAAGTCCTCTGATGGCTGAATTTATCATGCATAGTAATTCTTGAACATTATTATGATTGTTTGATTCTCCAGCTTATCAATGATAAGTTATTATCCATCTTATGACTTTATTCACGTGATATGTTTATTTAGCCATTTAGCAAAGGGAAAATATAAGCAGAATATGAAGCATACATGATTTTGATGGATGATTTTGAACATTTTGTTCATATCATTTTTAAGTTTGGAATTACTCACAGTATATTATATCCCTATAAAATAAAAATGAAGTAATTTTAGTCAAGTTAATTATATTACCTTTTGCTTCCATGTATTAAGTAATATAAGCTATAACTAAAATACATTCAATTAAGTATTAATTACGTAATAAGTAATTTATTACTCTAGATTATATTTTTCAACACTGAAGATTACAGAGAAAATCATATTTTGAAATGTAAGAACTAGTTCCATCAATATCTACTCATTATATTTTGATTTGGTTCATCCAAAAAATAATATTGATCAGATCCTTTTAGCAGATATGCCAGTAGAGTTGTCGACTTTGATCCAAACTTATTTATAGAAAGTTATGTATGGCTATAAACATAATTCATGAATCATGATCTTACTTGATTACTAATCAATGGACAATGATCACTGATCATTTTTATCAGAAGGGCAATGAAAAAATAAAGTGTCCAAGAGATGTACCCGCCGAAAATGTCGATGAGGACTATATCTATCTTGTATATGACTTAATTAATTATAGGGATAAATAAGTCGATCTTAAATCTTTTTGTTGATTTTTTTTGATTTATATCTTCATTATTCATCCTTTGAAATCTAGTTATGTTTTGTTGAGTTATAAATATTTTCATCATCAATTTTGGAATAGTTTACAATTAAAAGTAAGAACAAATTAATTAGCTTAGACACTATAGATACTTTTTTTTTTTAAATAGTTTGAAATACACAGGTAGATATATAATTAGCATATATTAAAACTACAGGTTTCTCATAAGTTTCTTCATTTTTGAGCTCATCTATGAGTTTTGACTCCTATAGAGAAACAAAAAATAAGGAATTGTCATCTTTTATAGTCTTATTTTTTCTCTCATTCGAACGAGAGAAAAAGCTATGTAATTTAAGTAATTAATAATATAAAATAAGGAATAATTTAAAACTATGTGGGAATTAATTGTATAATAATTACTTATTATTATTTGCATGCAAAAGCAATTCTATTTACCTACTTCTTATTTAATACTGTCGATTTGTTTTGTGCCAAAACGTTTTTATTACATGGTGGCTCTCAAGTCTCTTGTTCCAACTTTTCTTACAGCCAGATCTCTATTTTAAATACATAATTAAACTTATAAAACTAGTATTTGAGCATCTGGCCAATCTCCTAGCTCATTTTAACAAGAGGAATTTTTCATTTAAAAAAAAAATACTAGTTTAAGGCCATCAAAAGCTCTCAAGTATCAAAATATTTTCGCGATACCCCTCACGCGCCCAACTGCTTAATTCTATAGATTTAAACTATCAGTTTTTAACTTAACCTTGATGATGTGTCGACTATCTCAAAAATGCAAATGATCAACAGTGCAGATGCGATTACTCTTTCTAGGACGCAGACTGTACAATATAGAAAACTTCTCTCAAACACATAGAAAGTTGTAGAAGTGTAAAGTGAAATAAATTAGGACTTTTAAAATTATATCAAATATGAAATAACAAACAACAATTGACAGGTCACTTAAGGAAGTTTTTAGTTTTGTTACTCAACTGGGAAAGGTTGCGACAGGTCTTGTTTTAAAAAGCGACATTCACAAAATTATTTACACAATTGTATTATATATTTATATAATGAAGATAATTGACCTACATAATCAAACGTTTTTGTCAGCTTTTCTTTGAGATATTGAATAAAAAAGTTAAAAGTAATTTTTCAAACGAGCAGTATTTGTTTAATAAAGGTGTCAATTTTTCATAGTTTTTGCTGTAATTTACATCATTTGAGCTATTAATTCTTATTAAAATTCTAAACTCACCCAATGAGGAGATATTTGAGGAAATATAACGTTTAGTATGAAAACCGAGTGTGTTGCATCAAGTTTTGCTATGAGTGTCCACGTATTAATTTTAATCTGCTTTATTATTTTATATTTACGCTTAATCAAACACGAACATCTAACATCAGTCTTGTTTCATAAAATAAGATTTAATTCTCTTTAAAAAAAATTAAGATCAGAAGATTGGTTTTCTATTTATATATATATATATATAAAGAAAAGTTCCGAAAACTAAACCTATGCGTAGAGAAGGGGCACTTCAAATTCTAAATTAAAATTAAAAAATGAAAGATTAATTAATTACAGTGGTCAACAGTCAAAAATAAAGAGTATAATAAAAGATATTCAGTTTTGCACGTTGATTTCAAAACTTTATTATTATTTTTTTCGTGAGTCCAACGGTTCTCGCGAAATTGGATCTTATTTTTTTAGCTTTTTTGGACCATTTTTCAACTTCAACTTCAATTTAAGCCTAAAAGGATACACATTTTTTGCATTAAAAAATAATGATTCTCTAGTGTATATAATGCAGATTTCAGTCTTTGTTTTGACCTAAAGGGACTCCTGTAGGCCCAAAAGTTGGTCAAATTCTTTGTACTTAAATAACTTCTTGAATATTACATAAAATTGATTAATAAGGAATGGATTAGAGAGCTGAGACCCACAGCTTTCGAACGAGATGTCAAGCGCTCGATTAAAATTGAAGTTGAAGTTGGAAAATGGGCCAAAAAGCTAAAAAAGTAGGATTCAATTTCTCTAAAACCGTTGAACTTTCGAAAAAAAAAAAGTTACAGGATTGAAATCAACGTGCAAAACTGAATAACTTTTATTATACTTATACCCCTTAGGATTTTTGAAAGTTCTTATTTAAGATTTAATAGGATGTCGCCTGAATTATGTCAATACAGTTCTAACAATTCTTTTATATATTCTATAGAATAAATTTCCAATTGTGCTTACAAATGTATATACCAATTTAATTAGTATTCACTAGTTATAATAAATATGTAGATGGAACTTGTGAGTGGATAAATCTCAGAAAATATAATGACTTTATTTTCAAAATGCAATTATCAAAGAAGAGATGGGGCTTAATAAATATATATATACGTCATAATTATCAATCATATCAAAAGTACAATGGTCGACATGAAGAAGAAAATACCAAACAAAACAAACAAATAAACATGAGTAATTAAATTTGCTTAATGTCCAAGTCTTGCTAAATGATCC
This sequence comes from Lepeophtheirus nordmannii, assembly GCA_963680855.1. Classification (NCBI taxonomy): domain Eukaryota; kingdom Metazoa; phylum Arthropoda; class Copepoda; order Siphonostomatoida; family Caligidae; genus Lepeophtheirus; species Lepeophtheirus nordmannii. The sequence continues at coordinate 8,812,428 of OY804519.1, forward strand.
AAATTATTGTTTCTCTTCCCATATCTTCGGAGAAATTCTGGATTGACATACCACATGAATGGGAGATGATGATGATCGATGAATTCTTTCTTATGATTTATACTTGAGAGTGGAGGAGTGGAGCTCATTTCACTTCTTGATGGAGATGGAGATTTATTCTCACCATGATGTTGTTGTTGTTGCTCTGAGTTGTGTAGTATTTGAACAAAATCCGTGACCGTCATAATTGCAACTTGGGGCTGACCTGAGGAATTAAAATATATAATATGTCCGAGTATGTCCTTGTTTTATGATACATCAGAAAAACAGTTAATTCTAAATTATCCTCTAGAAATAATAATTAGGGTATTTTATGTCATTTTAAGTATCTCATTTCTTCCCAGAACTAAGCACCATAAACATTCTCGATCATTGGTTCTTAGTCAATTTCTTAAAAATGAGTTGCTATTAAGTTAATATTAACACTTTTCCTTTAGGCTAAAGCATTTTTCAAGGATTACTTTTTAATTTTTTAAAAGTTATAAATAGGTTAAGAACTCGTGATTTTGATCTGTTTTAGGACTTTTTATTAAATGTATACATAATTGTTCTTACCTTTATTTTCATATTTCAGTTTAACTAGCTTATTGAAACATTCTTCTTTTTTTAAATCAAATTGTTATCTCTACCAACAAATTAGAGACCTCTCTTTTGATCAAAAGGCGTCGTTTTAATTTTGAACAATATCTACTGATAAACGGCTCAATATTTAAAAAAAATATTATTATTTACTTCAAAAATCGCTTTAGCCAATACAAAATTCAAGTTTGATCATTCTCCTCCTGATATTCAACCTGTTGTTGATTGCAACTTGGGTTGAGGAGATCATATTAAATATTAATTCTGATTCATTTTTAAGGCTGGAAATAGGTTGAGAACTTTTATTCATTTCCTAAAAACTTAAACTAATCACTTACAAAGAAAAATCTACACAATTGAATTGAATTTAAGTCTGAATGCTTCTCCCGACAAAACAAATGAATGATTTTTTTGTGTGACAGTACATAATATATGGTGAGGCCGCCCAATATAAATAGAATACATGCAACTCATATTATCTTATTCCTACTGTTTTATGGTTTTCCCTACATGATGTGATAAAAAAAATCGTTTCACCTCAGTTCCTTTGGATTTATCACCAAAAGTGCGGTTCAAAAAATCAATTTTTTGGGTTCCTTTGCGGCTTTAGGAGCAAAAACCTGGAACTGAATGAATTCTTAGATATCTAAGATTCGTTTCAAGTCTGAATAGTAATAAGAATTGAATCTAAAGATACAGCAATAGAGGAAATGCAATCTGTTCCATACATTTTAGTTTATATCGCTTTGTCCTTGACAATCTGTTAAATATTATGTCATTTAGTCAGTTTCTAAGTATACAAATGCAATGATCAGAATACATGTTTCGAATGGAATTCATATTTTTTCACATGTGAAACCCATAAATTAAAAATAGAAGGGAATAGATAACTCTCAACAAAATAATATATTGGAAGAAATAAGTACGGAATGCCAAATCCATGATCACAAAATTACTCACTGGAGTGAATTGCTGCTCGACTAAGTTGAGCAAATGATGCAGAGGAAATGAGTAGCCAAAGTAAGAGAAGCTCCATATTAATTTAGATTCAGGTGAGTATAAATTAATGAGATGAAATCCTTCCAAGTCTCTCGAAACCCAGTGATGAAATGGTGATGCTGTATACTAAAGTCCTAAAGAAAACTTGTGCCGTTTTTTTTTGTTTTTTTGAGGATCAATGTGCACTCCTCCTTCCCCCCCACTCTCACACGCAATATATTTCCCCATTTTCATCTACTCACTCAGTTCATCATCGAATAATTTTCACAGCCAATAAATATTTATTGTTAATAAACACACAACAATAATAGTAAATTTTTTAATGAATCCGATATTTAATCCATGACGATGACACTAAATTGCGAGTTGTGAACTCCTCCCCCCCCCCCTCTTATCATTTATCAAAAAAACTAAAAGTTTCAATTTTCTTTTCTGTTGAATTCATTAAATATACAAATAAATACATATCTATAATTGCTTTAGGTATATTTTGCAGCAATTCAATTTAGAGGTCCAATATTTAATAAAGAGCTTCTCCCCTTTCAGAGGAGTGAGTATCATCATTAATATTAAATTAGTAGTGCGTATTCAGTGTCATTATATCCAAAATACGCTCTTAATAATAATAAAATGGTCTATATTATATGTATACATAGCTATCAATAGATCAATAGATATGCTTTTATTATTGACATTCTTACAGACAAAAAAATAAAACTTTTAAATTTGTTTTAGAATATAAATCAAATTTAACTCAAAAGCATGAAGTACAGTAAATAAGATTCAAATATTTCATCTGTTTTTGCCACTTTTTTTTCTTTCATATCCAAGGGAATTTTCGAATCCAGACTTTTTATTCATGGCCCTTCGCCTTTTCACACGTTTTTCTTTTTTCTTAGCTTGAGAGATAAGTGAGTTGAGAATTTGAGGATTTATATCATCTTTTTTAACTTTTTTTGAGAAAAACTTTCTTTTTATAGCAAGAGATTTATTCCTCTTGAATATTTCACGCTTAGAGAGATCCCCCCTTGGTCTAACGTGTCTATTATTTTCTTGAAATTTTTCCAAAGAATATTCCACGACATGTCCAATGGATACAGGATACGAAGACACTAAATATGCTGGACATTGATGCAAGTAATGTCCTTTTTTGGCACAATTGGCACACCACTTATCTTTAGGATCAACAAATTTTTCAACACGTACGAGATCACCTGCGTCCGTAGTCAAATGGAATCTTCTCCAAGTATTCGGACAGGTCTTTGTTTCATGACCAAAACAACAACAGACTGAGCAACGAAACTTGTCCAATCTTAGACATCTATTACAGCCACGAGTATAAAGACGATTAGCTTCCCCACAACGAAGGCACATAGACTGATCACACCTAGTTTCTCGATGCTGACCACCACACATTGAGCATTTTATTTGCTTACGAGGTGAGGGGCATAATCTAGTAGAATGCCCTCTTTCTCGACAATTGGCACAGCGAGATAAGGGTTTTTTGAAATATCGATTACGTTCATGAAAGGAAGAGTTAAAGGTTATTCTATCTTCCAAATTAACTTCCCAAAGTTGGGGATCATCAGGAAGCTCTTCCCAGATTTCTTCTAGAGTCTTATTTTTGGCTGTATCGTTCACGTCATTGTAAAATTGATTCATATGCTCAGTCCAAGATTTGTTTTTTTGTATTTGTTTACCCAAGGATGATTTTTCTCCAACGACAGATTCAAATGAACAAAACGACCGTTTCTTTGTTTTAACACTATCAATGTTCAATTTAATATTTAAATCTTGACTTTCTTCATTACCATCCGAAGAAGATGACGACTCTGAAGAAGAGTTTTGTGGTTCCCATTTTTCCGTATAGGCCCTTAAATTTTTCTTTTGAGTAATATGCGACTCCTTAAGACCTTTTATGTGCTCAAATACGATTTTAATCCCGTCATCCTCCTCTGAAGAAGAATTTGATGACAGTTCATTGGCTTTAGAAGTAGACGATATTGTTTGTAATCTGGACTTTTCTTCCTCTAGTGGAGACGGTGATAGACTACCTTTTGGAGAGCAAATTCCACTATCAGTTTGAAGAAGTTTCAAACCATATTCAACACAAGTACTCTTAACTTCAATAATATCGTCCAGTAAGCTGGACTTGTTTTTTTCATCCATAATTGATAACTCCTCGTCAATTGATTCTTGATGATGTATTCTACTATAGAGTAAGGCCTCGGTTTCTGGATCAAATTCATCAGAAAACTGATCATCGTCAACTTCAGCTTCAGTGGCCATAGTTCTTTATTATTATTATAGAAATAGACTCCAGATCTGAAATGACAAAGACAATTTCGTATACAACTTATTTTATTTATTAAAATTAACAAAAACTCCCAAACTTTATTATAAAAATCAAAGAACTACATACAGCAAATTTATATTTATATATTAAAAAAAGGATAGAAACACTTCTTGAACGTTGCTAACAAAAAATAATTTGACTGATTGATGACAAGGTAAACCTCGATTTCAATGAGGATAAAAAATAAGAATAATACAAAAAACGTATTCTTGCTATACATATTTGATGTGGGGGTACGTAAAAACCCACTTCTCAGGATTCGAGTACAATTGAAAAGTACAACATAATTGTCACATTTATGACAAATCAGAGAGCCCCACATTAGCAAAGACAGAGAATACGATTCCATATTTATGAGAAACATACAAAAATCACCTCAGTAAAGTCAATGAAATACATATGATTTGAATATTACCTTTATTTCATGACAATACGTGGAGTTAATGAGACTTTAAAATCCAACAATCGAATGAGTGTTAATTACTCAGGAGAAATAATCACAAAAAGTAATGATTGAGTGACAAATTTTTCTCCTCTTACACTTTTTGTTCGACTTGTGGATAGCGGATAGCCTGGCTTTGTCACTCATTTCTTTGTGAGTAATTTGAATTATCGCCAGCTAACATAACAAGAAAAAATTGCTCATACTTCGAACCATGGTGCACTCTCTCTCTCTCAGGACTCTGTTCCAGTCACCGTAGAGAGGCAAGTACATAAACATACATTGAGAGATAAACTGTCATCCAGGAGATATAGAGAGAGCACACCCTTAAATAATGGAATAATCAATGATTATCCACGAGAGTGCATATTCCTCTCCTTGGTTGGTTTGAAGAAAATGAGTACAAATTGTGAAGTGGTGATGGACAGAATAGTAGAAAATCAAAAAGGAAACCTATAAAGACCCATTTAAGTTACATTTATATGGGGAATCCTAGTAAATATATTGATTTAAGAATTTGAGTCCAAAGCAAGTAGAGCATGGATCTATTCTTTGTACATAATTAATTGTACATTATGTACATTTACTGACTCGGATTCATAAAGAAGCAGAGCATTATTCACTAAATCCATCCATCACCTTTCGTTGTTTAATACATACTAAAGAAACTAAAGGTAAATATGCACCTCAACACGAGGGCATGAAAATGTACCAATGTGTCTCTGTAAAATAATTTATCAAAATGAATAAGTCCGTACCATGACGGAGTAGAACTGAAAGTGAAAGTGCCAGGGAGAACAAGATTACTTGAAGATGAAATATTAAATGAAATGCGTAACGGCAGGATATTTTTTCAACATTGCTTTAGAACAGAGATGTGGCAAAACCCCCCTATCTGGTTTTCTTAATCTATTTTTAACATAGGTTACAGATTTCCTAGTAACAATAACATCCGCGGGTAGATCTTGCTTCTGCATGACCGAATTGGGCAAAACAGTCTCCTCAAGGATTTGTACACAATCTACTAGAGTAGCGACAGTAGTAGTTTTCACATCCACGGCTCCTATTTCATAGAGAATAGCCCATTCCAAATCACTTTGCCCCATTCCGGTATCAATTCTAGCACCACTTTTATTTACAGCTACGGAGCCCACAACGACCAGGTCAATCTTTTCATAAAAATACTTCTTCCTACACATGACTGACTTTCCAAATGACTTTAAGCCACGTGCTGTAGATGCCAGAACAAAATCTGCATCTTTTTTTAGCTTGTTTGCATCCAAACGCCATAGAAAATGGTTCTCCTTCATATCGTTTTGCCGGACGTAGATCACCTTCTTATGTCGAAGCATCAACTCCCGCAAAAAAGTTAATGAAATGGAGGGAGAGACGAGAACCACTTTGGAATTTTCAAACAACTAGAATATATAGTTTTAATATATAATTATTCAGTGCGACAGTTATTTATTAATAAGTCGGACCTTCGTTTTGGAGAATTGCAATGCCACTTCTTTAGCATTCATGAAATTAGGAATTTCTCCATGACATGGCCTAGGGAAGTTACAAAGAATTGACTTATTCCTCTCCAAGAAATCCCACATCCATTCCCGAGTCCAATTCTTGATGGCTTTAACGTTTTTTTCAGGTTTGGGGATAAAGTTGTTGACATTGAGTTGAGGGACTGGACTCATAAACGACGACTTCACTCTCTCGGGTCCTGAGTTATTTCCATTAGGAGGTAAAACCAGAGGAGGAGGAGGCACTGTCATCGCTTTATTGATACTCATATTCAACTCAGGGACATCGCTCATGAAAATGCTATCAAAGTTTTGGGTCAACTTATTCAAACGGGAGTTTAACTCCGCGTCCGTTATGAGAGGAAGCCCGAATTCATCATACTTCTCAAATCCTTCAGCCATCTCTCTCTCTCTCGTAGAAAAGATAGAGATGAGTCAATCAATTAGTAGAGGTATTGAATACTACAATTTTTATTGATATCAAAGCCAGTAGTGTCCCCCCGCAGACGTCCCTAGGTTTCAAGTCACACTTCTATAAGTAACTATTTCTCTCAAATTCCTTGCTGCGAGTAGGAAACTATCGTTACAGCTGCAGTTCTAAATATAAAAGGATCCTCCAAGTTAATTTTGTAGCTATATAACCAAATGGAATCAAGGAACAGCACACTAAAAAATACACGCAACTTTTCATATATACTCTCCATTATTTCGAATGACTAGCCAATGCCATTCATTTGTTCATGGAGAAACTAGGGACTTTATATTTTGTATTATTTTATGATATTTTACCCGTCCATAATCCCTTTCTTTTTATAAATACTATTCAAATAGGCATTGAAAATTGTATCTCCTCAATATCCTTTCTCTGTCAATTGTGTTTTCTCAAGACCAGCTAGCGACCGGTACACTGATACGTGACAATATGATGTATAAAACATATAAAACTTTAGAAAATATAAAATATAGCTGGCCATAGATACTCTTTTGGGCCGGACTCTATTATTGTTGAAATTATAGTTTATCAAAAATATCCAATGCGATTGAGTTGGATAAGATTGAATTTGCTTTATGATGGGATGGAATGATGACTTATTTTAATTGTATAGCTATAAGTAAACACGTCATGACGTAACAGTAGGCTATTATTTATAACTATGAAAAAATAACTACAAAGTATGTACAAAGGGATGAATGTAGAGACATTTCAGGCCCCATTCTGAGAAAAAATAGCACCAGGGGCACATATGGCCCTCTGGAAAAGAAGGAGCACTTGCACTCAGCTGGTATAATTGATAATAACTAATTAGAATACGCCCAACCATTTGAAATGCTAAATTTATTCCTTTAAAGGGTCTTTTCCTTGCTAGTACCTGGGTTGACTAAAATATATATATATATATATTATAAATTATATCATGTTGATAACCTTGATAAATTATAATTAGGACTATACATGAATTTTCTGAGCAAGCTCTCCAGTTTCTCCCAAAAAATATCCCGTAAACACCCCTGATATCAGCTCTTATATATCCCCCAATTATAATTAATTGATGAAAATAATATGAATTTCAGTACATTTCAGGTTTTAGAAAAAAATGAACGTTCGAAGACTGCAAATTGAAGCTTGCTAGTTAAGTAATCATCATTTGATGAGGTTGAGAGGTTTTAGATATAATAATGTTGCTTGGGTTTGTTTACAACATAGATGGTACCTAGACAAGATTAAATATTATTAAGAATTGATTCAATCATTACTCTTGAGGGAAATAAGTAACTTAAGGCTATTCTCATGCATCTTTCGGTAACTACTTCAATTGATTCATAAAATACATTATTTACAACTCATTTTTCCTATATTATACCATGTAGGGAGTTCTTCTCAGATTCACCAAGAATCAAACAAAATGGATTTCTCGAACTGTCATGGTAGAAAACAACGATGTGGAAAAAGCCATGAAGATTCTTAATGGAATTGTAGCCAACGAGGGCATTCTGCAGAGATGGAAGCTAACGAGAAGATATGAAAAGCCGACCATCATGAGAAATCGTGTCAATTATGAAAGGAGTAGAGCCATCTATGAAGAAGACATGAACAATAAAATCAAGTTTATTATGAGAAAAAACCGGACCAATCCGTATCCTGGATGCTCATAAATTTTATTATCTAGTAGGAAGGAAGGGAACGCATCTATTTGTAGTGATTAATTATACATACTGTTAATAAATACGAAATGATTAAATAAAGAAGTCATTCAGGGGGCTCTTACCTAAGTCATCATGACTTTATTACTGTCGCACTGTTTATTGGACCCATGTTTTTTCTCTTTAATTAACTGTGTCAAGGCATGGCCCTCTGATAGAACGTAATAAGAGTTATAGTATGCTGAGCAAACGCAGCCATCACTAATTGACGCTTATTATCTATGTCAAATATCAACTGTTGAGTTTCATCTTTCTTGCTAAGTCACTGAATCATTATTAGTTATTATGTGAAACGTGGTTCCTACTCCTACTTATGTTTTTAGAAAGACTTTGGATAACTATCAACTTTCAATAAGATCACCACTCAATACTTTTTGGGGTCGCATCTCTGTAATTGTACGAAGTAAACGAGAAAGCAAGCTACGAGTCCCTCTAGTTCTATGTATGTAGATCATTGAAATACATTAATGTTAAAATATAATACAATGAACAGCTCTTTTAAATATAATGGCACAAGAGTGAAGTGAAGCGACGCAGCTTGAAAATACGAATAGGCAATTGTTTTCTATCAGTCAGTATTATTTTTTTCTTCTCTTTTAAGTAGTAATAAAAAGATTATAGCTATTAAAATAATATGTATCTTCTTTTTTTAAATATTTTTTTTCTTTTTTTTTGGTATTATAATATTAAAAATATTTTCTTTACTTATCGACATGATTTTTTTTATATTATTCCGAGTCCAGAGCACTCTTAAAATTTATAGAAAATATATATATATATATATATATTGTTGATTCAAAAACAATAAATGTTCACAAAATGATTAATCTTTAACACAAATAAGCAAATGACGAGACGGTGTCAATGGAACACGGAAAAATATATATAATCGTAGTTATAAATGGAAATGCCAGAAATTATAATATTTTTTAAATTCATGTTTTTTTTCGAAATAGTCCGAGCAGCAGTAGCGACAGAGACCATACATATTTGTTGTTTTAAGGTCAAAAAGAGCACTTTGAAAGACTAAGAACAATACGCCTTCCATAGAATGGAACTTCTCTTAAGTTCCTTTTCCTGTTCCATAAGAAATAACAAGTCCCTTTGATGGACCCTTTTGATTCTAGGGCGGATAGGCAAAGACGCTGTTTTGGAGGTTCCTAGACCTCCAATTAGATTATCGTCTAATTTGAACTTTTTATTCCTAGGTCCACCAGAAGCTAAGAGTGCCGTATTGTTAGCTTTGTCGTGGCGTAGTCTTTCCTCTTCAAACCGCTGTAATTCTTTGGCTTTAGCCTTCAGTTTTTCTTTTTCAGGGTCTTCAGTTCTGGTCCGGGATCGAGCAGCCCGAAGAAGAAGTTCTCGCTCAGCTTCTTCGTGACGTCGCCTCTCCAATTTATCTAAATCTCCAAGGAAACTCAACTGGGATTTAACGTCCTGCGTTATTTCATAGTCTTCCTCGAGTTTAACTACATCCATACGATGTTCTGCAATGATACTAAGTTTCTCAATCAAGGTTTTGAGACGCTCCTCTGTGGCATGGGAAATTAAAGATATCACATCTGTAGATGGTTCCTCAAGACCTCGCTCCCTGCATATTTTAGCCACTTTAGAGTGCAACAAGCCTGTTTGCAAAAATGTTTCGTCTTTACAAGATCGTATTTGGGTTCCTATGAGATCTGTTGGGCCTTGCATGCGTTGACTTTCTTCTTGCAAATTGACACCTCCCATGGCAGCAACATCATTGATATCCTCATCACCAGCCACTGAATAAGTGTTGGATGATTTTTTTTCTTTCACTGAGGTGGTGGGTATGGGTGTGGGCGGAATGATGGGTGCAATGGAAGGAGATGGAATTGGTAGAGATGGGGGAGGTGGTGGTGGTTGTGGTGGAGCAATTTGAGGTGTGGATAAGGACTGCGGAGTCGTCATTGTGGTAACTGGTGGCATGATGACAGGCCTCGGTGTAGGAGTAGCTCCAGCAGTTGAATAGGATGGAATTTTGGTATGCTGTATTAAATGCGTAGTGAGAGGTCTAGGAGCCGATACTGTGGGCATTGGAGGTCTATTTAGGGTTACCACAGAGCGATTTGCAGGATTGAGAGGTGGTCTCCCTCTAGGCGATTGTACTATGGTGGGCGCTGCAACAGTCAACTGAGGTCGTGTCATGCGAACCTGATTTGTAGTTTGAATGGGAGGGGCGGCAAGAACATTTCTCGGAGGAGCTCGAACTCCATCAATGGTGAGTTCATTGGTAAAGAGAGACCTTTGCAAGTAAGGGAGAGACCTCTTGAGAAAGGGAACGAGGCAGGGCTGAGGTGAGGAGTTGAGTTCGCGTTGCAGTCTCGTCGTAAACACTTCGGGATCCACTTGTCCATCGATGAGTCCTTGAATGAGATTCCGGACATTTCTTGCGACGGACTCGGGTTGCTCAGAGGCGAGGCGCAGAAGTGTAGCCAAAAAGTTTTTGCATTTGAGTTTCGCAGTGTCGGGTGTCATCTGTCCCGTCATCCCCGAAGAGGAGGAACTCGACGACGAGGCGCTGGCCGTGGAAACTGACGGAGAGGCGGATGAGGCTGTAGCCACACTCGAGGATGGAGGGGCTGCAGAGGACACCACGGCAGGGGATGAGGACGGAGGAACGGCCCCCGTCGAACCCACGCGCAGGATCTGGTACTGACCATTGTCCGTCTTCACCAAAAGGTGGCCGGCCTGACCCGTGGGAATACCCTGTCCAGGCTGTAAGGTCTGGAGCGTCTGCAGAGGCACTGTGATTTGCGATCCGGGCTGACCCGGTAATCCAGGCTGATTTATCACGACATTACGTCCCGTCACGGGGAAACGAACCGGGGATCGAATCCCTGTAGTCGGAGGACGAGCCAACACAACCGTCCGATGCGGAGGACCCGAACTACTTGAGCTACCACGAATTATCATTGTCACTCTTATTTATATATATACTTAATATGGCGCTTCCTCCTTCCTTCCTTCGTTCCTTCCTTCCTTCCTTCCCCTTTTTTCCTCTTCTAGCTCACAAGTCCCACTTCTTCTCCTTCTTCTTCTTCTTCTCTTTCCTTCTCCCTCCTCCTTCTACTCCTTCTCTTTCCACTCCCCCCCCCCCCCTCCCTCTCTACCTCACACTCTCCAACTCAACTCAACTCAACGACCCTCAACGACCCTTTCGAACATTACAAACTTCCATTAAAAACTCCGAGCCAGGATTTTAAATTATTGTACATCCTCTCTCTTTCTCTCAGTCTTTTATCATCAAAGCTAGAGGACAAGCTCTAATCCTAATAAATATATTCTACATACATCTTCAATAGTTTAAAAGTCAGTTGACGTCAACTCTTAACTTTTTTTTTAGGACACACTCTTCTATCCTTTTAAGGGAGTGCGAGGAGCGTCTTTAACTAAGAGTAAGCGTTCTCCTCCACCACTACGCATAATTTTTTTATTATTATTAATATGTGGCAGGAGATGAGCTTCTGTAGGGATGGAAAGGAGTTTAGATGGATAGATTTTCTCGAGAAAATTAAAAAGTTGTGATAGAGCATATATACATGAGAAGCTCAAATGCTTATAAAGGGGTACCATTTGATTAAAAAATGAACCCGTGCTATTCAAAATCCAGTCCAATTTTGCATGTTATAAAAAAAGATTTCTTAGTTAGTATTTAGGAACCAAGACTCCACGTCATGAAGGATTTGTTTTTTAGAGGACAAGAGACCCAAACGTTGTTCACCTGATATTATGTACAGAGATGTCAAAGCAGAAATGCATAATACGTATTTTCCTTTCTTAAGTAGAGTGAGACAAAGTGATTTGTGTCAAGTAAGATTCCACCCATTCCATTCTCAACGTTGTACAAATCATTATTGAAAAAAAAAATAATAACAGTTACAAATAGAGCAGTAAATGACAGTACATGTTGTGATGCGCTGCAAGGATATTCATTATGATGATGTATAATATCCTGTTGGTGGATATACTTACACAAAAAAAAAATCTGTTTTCATACGATTCAATGTCATTCCGTATACATATCAACAATTTATTATTATTATCATTATTTTTAAAAAGCTGAACACATCCTTTTTCTTCAACTCAAAATGAGAGCCACAAATTTTAAAATTTATTTCAATATGAATTTAAATTGACAGTGTGTGTGTTCTGTTGGTGCCCCTGAGAGCGATAAAGAGAGAGACTATTATTTATATGATGTATCACTGATATCATTCATAATAATAGTGATATCACTTTACGTAGAGACAGTAGTAGAATTTGTAGTACTAAAAGGCAGAGGAGGATGGATGAGTGGTAGTAGTACTAGTGAGGGAAGGGAAGAAGGAGAGAGAGAAGGAGAAAGAGAAAAAGGAGGAAGGAGAGGAGTAGTAGTAGTAGTAGTGGATGAAGTGAACAGACGAAATTATTATAATAAAATAGCAGAGGATCGAACGACAGAAGGAGAGAGAGAGAGAGAGAGAGAGAGAAAGAGAAAGAGGAAGAAAGAAAGAAAGAAAGAGAAGGCCAAAGTAAAAGGAAGAAGTAGAAAGAAGACGAAGACGGATATTTTTGGTGCTTTTGCTGTCTGGAATCCTCGGGAGAAGAGAGTCTCTTCCTTCCTTGATGGGCCTGTAGTCTTTTTGCTGCTGCTAAGGAAATCCTTGTGAGTGTGTGCTGTTGGTTGTCGCTCCTTGATTTGGATTGAGGACGGAATCCCAAATAGATGGCCTCAGGGTCTCTTGCAGTTCAATTGCATTCAAGAGGCGGAGGGAGGTTAAGCAGTGTGAGTAGTAGTGCCGTTGTTGTTCATAGCAAAATCCCTCGATTCCACTCCTCTCCGTGTTCGGTGGTGTCCTCCTCCTCTCCACCCCTGGGAATGAGCTCCTCCTCCTCCTCCTCTTCTTCAGTCAGTAACAACAACAACAACAACCCCTCTTCCTCAGCTGCAGTCGCCGCTGCCTCCATCACGGCCATGCCAGTGCCCCCCAACAGCTCTTCCGCATCCACTTCCAACTCTGCCAACAATAATTCAAGCAACATCAACCACGATTTGGCATCCTTGTTTGAGTGTCCCGTCTGCTTTGACTATGTCTTGCCTCCTATACTCCAGGTAGCGGTCGCGGTCGCGGTCTCCTCATCCACTTCACACCCTCTAACTCACTTCTTCTTCTTCTTCTTTCAGTGCCACGCAGGACATTTAGTTTGCTCAGCATGTCGACCAAAGTTAAGCTGTTGTCCCACTTGTCGGGGACAGCTAGGAGGAAATATTCGGAATCTCGCCATGGAAAAAGTGGCCTCAACAGTCATGTTCCCCTGCAAATATCAATCCTCAGGTAAAAAAAAAAAATATATAATTCAAAACAACGCAACTTCTCTAAAAAAAACAACAACAATGCTCTCAAAGGTTGTGGAGCCTCACTACTTCACAATGATAAACTCGACCACGAAGAAACGTGTGAATTTCGTCCATATTCATGTCCCTGTCCAGGAGCAAGTTGTAAATGGCAAGGGTCACTAGAGCAAGTCATGTCACATTTAATGCAAATTCACAAATCCATTACTACACTTCAAGGCGAGGATATAGTGTTCCTAGCAACAGATATCAATTTACCTGGTGCAGTGGATTGGGTCATGATGCAAAGTTGTTTCGGTCATCATTTTATGTAAGTCTTAGACTTTCCGGGTCGAGAGACAACATGTACTTACTTGATTGTTAATCTTCCTTTTATAATAAATAGGCTTGTATTAGAAAAACAAGAAAAGTTTGACGGGCATCAGCAATTTTTCGCAATCGTACAATTGATAGGTACAAGGAAGCAAGCAGAGAGTTTTGCGTATAGGTACTATAGAGTAGATCCTTACTCCATTCTAACTTACACTCCCTTTTAATACAAACTCTATCTCTTTCCTCACAGATTAGAACTAAATGGGCATAGAAGACGCCTTACTTGGGAAGCTACACCTAGATCTATTCATGAGGGAGTCTCTTTAGCAATATTGAATTCTGACTGTTTGGTTTTTGATACGTCTATAGCTCAGTTATTCGCGGACAACGGAAATCTTGGTATTAACGTTACCATTTCTATGTGTTAATAATTATAAACAAATTAAAATGAGGGAATGAAGCAAAGAAGACTCTCTGGGTTATAGTTTTAATTGGCAAAGAGTTTTTTTTTATACTCTTATAAAATCAACTGATATTGATTTTATTTTTTATTTAACTCAAAGCCTCTACTATTTAAAAAAAAAAAAAAAAAAAAGTGTTATGTTCTAGTTGTGTTTTTTTTTAACAAAAAAATCTGCATAGAAATAAGAACAGTTCTTATGTTTTCTCAATTTTTTTTTTTTTCCAAAAGAAGATCATTCCTATATATATATATAGATAAATTGACTTGAAATGTAATTCCGGCTATTTTATTTATCAAACTTGTATTATTGTAATGTCTATTTTAATACATATTGAAATGATGTTAAGTAATTGGCACGCAGGCTTGAATAGATACTTTTGTTTCTCTCTCTCTATCTCTTCTATTTATCGATAGCAGCTACAACAATTTGTCATTAAAACTAATGATGTATAATTATTTCTTCGCGGAGTTTGAAGAACTTTTTTATATTCCTTAATTATTTTTCTTTTTTTTTCAACAATAGTAAAAAGTTACAAATTATTTCCTAGGGGAGAAAAACAAAATAAAAATATGAGGGATTGGGGAAATAGTTTGTTTAATAATAATAATAATATGTATAGGTGCAGTGCCAATACCTGGATGAGCAGCCTCCCTTGCTTTGTCTTGCCTCCATGATGCTTAAGCCTCAAATTTTATTCAATCAATGCCATAACTTTTTTTATAGTTTTAATGGGATTTATGTGAATGAGTGTCGTGTCCGTCTGTTTTTGGACCACACTTAATAAATGAACTCCTCAACAAAATTATATATATATATATATATATATATTGCATAATAATAATAATGTCTTATATAACATTTTATTTGTATATACTATAACCAATTGATTGTATAATAAGTGTTTCTGTGTTGAACTTGTGACACAATCATTTGAGAGGGGGGGAAAATCAGTTTTCTAGTACAAGGATTTAGATAGAAAAAAAATTTAAAATACATTGAAATATATATATTTATTTTTGATTACTTTATGCCAATTCCTTTTAATAATATGTTGCATTTGAGAGATCATTAGTAAAAAGAATACTACTAGGAATATGCATCAAACCAAATGTTTTTCTAAACCAATGGAAATCTCTACTAAACAAATTCATCAACTGAGAGGTCCAATTGTGTGCTCAAATATCCTTCCAAAAAAGTAAATTTTGAATATGTTCTTCATCGAATAGACGCTCAAACTCGTATGTCAAAGAAACAATCCAGATCTATCAAATAATAGGTGATTTTTTACTAAATTCGTTGAGAGGATCTCTTAATTTTGTTCACGCCAAGGGATTTTCTGCTGCGTATTGATGAAAAAATGTATGAAAATTTGGAAAATGAGTTGGCTCCTCTCAAAGGGCTTGAGAGGACTCAATTTTTATTTATGTTTTTGATTATGATTTTATCTTTTTTTTTTAAAAAAAAAACCGAGGAATCTCATCACTATTTTCTTAGTGTGTCAGCCCTAGAGATTCAATTTACCACCCCAATCGAGCGACACACTAAAGAGCAAGACTCATTTTCCTCCCTTAAATATCCTTTCATATCATCGTGACACCTTCATTAGTCATCATCCAGTATACATTTGTATCCAAAAGTACAAAATGGTTTGGATTTCTGAAGATTGTGATTACATATATTTGATAAAATGCCAGTGTATCATGTTTAGACATGAGCAAAATGTTGGAATAAAGTTGAATTTAAGGAAGAAAAGAAACATCAGTAGGTACGACTACCTTGGTCATCAATTTGAATTCAGTCTTCTCGGTATCATTGAGGTGGGAATTCGCTACAATCATATGTAGATATTGTGTATTATTTATTATTGTCATATAACAATCACCAGATAAATTGTAGCAGGACGAGTTTTATCGTGCACTTGCAACCTCAACTCTCAAAAGGGTACGGAAAAATTTGGAAAAACAACTGGTAGCTATCCTTCTGTATTTTCCTTCTTGCCAACTTTTTAATATTTGGCAGAGTTATTATTCAGATATACTATACATTTATAAATTCTACCATTATAAAAATCAATCGTTAATACTCGTTTAATATTCAATAATTCAAAAAAAGCGCGCGCAATCCTTGATATAATATATTTTTTGTATACCAAAATCATACTTAATACTAATACCTAGGAATGTAAATCATATGCAATTCGGGCGTGTTATAAAAAAAGAAAGAGAAAATCAACCTGGCAACCCTGACAATTTAATGAATGTCGAGGGGGGAAGCAGCTTGAGCTGTCATGACGTTTTACTGAGCTACAAGCTGCTATTCTCCATTATATATACAACAATAAATAATAACATAGATGAGAGGCATAAAATTAACTGAAATTAATGTCAGGAAATTATATATTTTGAACTAATAATAATTATACGAGGACTTGAGCCCTTTTTGTTTACATTTTATTTGCTTTATTAAACCTAATGCATGTATTTCTTCATGCGACATCCTTACTATCAGGTAGATGTTCTCCCCTCAGTAATAAAGGATAAATGATAACAGCTTCGGAAAACAAAAAAACCTGTTTGAAGAGCCAACTCCACTTTTTTATCACACGCCCGAATTGCATATGATTTACATTCCTACTAATACCCTTTTTGAGTTCATAACACGTAAAATCAGCTGCTTCAAATCAAAAGAGTTAAATAATGAAAAACAGCTGAAGAGAGAAAACTATTATTATTATTTGTAAAAAAGTTAGAAAATGAACCTTGTCCATAATTTTGTCCCATAATAATATCAGATCCTTTGACACTCGTTTTTCGAATGAATCGTCAGTCTGATTTGATGCTGTTCACTTATTCTGTTGTAATACAATGTTGCAATATATTTGCACGACGAACTCACATCATACCTTGATACATATTGTGAATAATTTCCAAATGCGAAAATCTAGCAAAGTTTTTCATCACTTTTTATCTTCCATTATTATTGGTTTCTAAAGAAAAAAACGGGCATGGTAAGTCCCACATCCGATATGACTTTGTGATGATTCATCTCAAAGTCATCACTGATGAAGCCCTCTACTATTTTATTTAACAATTTTAAATATTATGTTGTCCAAATTCTCTTATGATAAATTAACCCTTCTTCCTACATGCTCAGAGTCCTCAAGTCTCAAGCCTTTTTTCAGCATAGCAAAATATTGTTTTCTTTTTTTAAAGTTGAATTTGTACTGAGAACTTCTGTTAAAAAAGTAGTATGTAAATTGAATCAAACAAATAGCACAAATAGCAACATTCCAAGTAAGCCCAAAGAAAGAAGGGATTTGAGATTTTAGTTCTATACGAGTGGATGATAGGTCAAAGATAATTAATAATAATAATAATTATTATATTGATGATGATCTTGAGGAGAGAAAAGAGCTTACTAGGACTACTTTAGACAATATTTCACAAGCACATATATATTTTGGAAGTCTGTGTTTTCCTGACATAGTCTCGTCTGGGGAGAGTCCACAGCACATGGCAACGTTTGTAATAACGAGTGACTCATGAATGATATTTGACATATTGACTCTGATTCCTAACTGCCTACTAATACCAGCCGAGCAATAATACAATATTGAAGATTTCAAGACTATAGAGTCATTTGTCAGAAATCTACCTCGTCTCAATGATTCAGCTTCATTCAGTATGTTAACAAAATTCAGGATGAAGAGGGAAAAAACTAAGATTAATTGAAGTAAAAGTGTCAAGGTTATTGAAATATATTAACTATTTTGATAATTATTATTATTTATTTAACTTATTTAATAAATATAGTTGCAAAGGAATTATAAGTTTTCAACAAGTAAAAACATAATGATTAAATAATAATAATTATTAATTGACGTCGCAATGTCAAACTGCTATCAACATATCACTATTTGAACCATCAGGTTATTTTTCTCAATACTAATTAATATTTAAAATAGTATTGAGTCAAGACAAAGTGTACTATATCAAAATATGCTTATACTCAATTTGAATGGTTTTTGATTTATAAAATGACCTCGAGTTTGAGTGATTTGAAACATTAAATATATGTAACATATTAACATTAGACCCAAAAACAATACATGAATTTTATTTAGAAAGATACAGAGCTGCCAAAACTTATTTAAAAATATTATTTAAGAATTCCTCATGCGTATTTTGATAGTTTTGAATTTTTAATACTAAAGCTAGTTCTTTGAAAACTTGTGTTTCATTTACCTTTTGATAATTATATAAAATAGATACATCTATTCTGGAACCGAAATTGTCTTCAAATAAGAAAACCCTTGTTTAATCCAGATTCAATTTATCCACAAAAGTAAAGACAAATTTAGAATCGATAATTTTTTTGAAAATCCTACAAAGATATAATGCTACAGGTAACGCATATTTCTTAGAATCTGCAGTCATCATCGACTCCATATTTTCTTTGAGTCAATCCAATTTGAATTGTTATTTTATTTATATTCTACAAATCCTTGGCTTATTGAATAATGATAAGATGAAATCCCTCTCAAAGGCATGCTCGGGTCACGGGGTCAATTCATAAATCATGATTCATGAATCATAATTAACCTAGGTGAACAAGTGCCCTCGAAGAATTATTTGATGTATTTTCAGTAATTTTACATTGGTACCGGCCCTGCTCAAAGGGCAATGACGTCTACTCAGTATTTCAATTTAGTATTTAAATACACTATTTGACTATCATTGTTTTCCAGGGATTCTCATTAACAGGAATTCCTTCTAGTTTTACTAAGTGTGAACATTCTGTATATTCTCAACTTTATTGGTGCTTCCTGTGACAAAATATCTTTGCAGTGAATTTACGGGACACACCAGGACAGAGTAAACAAAACAGCAACAACAACAATAATAGTAATATATTTTAATTACTTTTAAATACAATTATGCATTTTATTAATTAATTATATTATTTGGATATTAATGAATTACACGTGTTTAGAGCTACATGCTCCACCCTCAATAATTAAGGAATAAGAACATTACAAAATATTTACAAATTGTCAACCACTAAAAACGTCGTATGCGAAAAAATCCTTAGGATTTACAGCTCTGTCAATATTCTTCCCTTTCAAAGCTGAAAAGCTTTGCGACAACTAAATACAAACTAGTATTTAAAAGTTGAACATTTTATCAAATATCCTTAAACATATAAGGACGGAAACGTAGAAAATGTTCCAGGAAGAGATTTGAAACCTTGTATACACAGAGTTTAGCCTAGGGAATATAAAGCATTTTGCCCCTAATTCACTATTATAAATGAACAACAACATGGATGGACTTCATTTAAATTTTCATATCTATGTACATTACACATTTGATTCAAAATTACTTCCAACTAATAAATATGATAAATCGGGTAATTCCATTTTATTGTAAATAGAGACGTCATATCACGTGACGTTAAATACACAAATATTTATTTAAATAATAATTGGCAATGATAAACTATTTACTAGGTACTAATATCAACATCAAAATGCTGCATGCAAATTTATACAAATAATTTCTTACCCTTGAAAAAATCAATTTAATTTAATATGTACTGGCCGGCCTAGAGTACGTTTTTATTTATTATCTAGAATAATATGGAAAATATAAATAAAACTAATTAACTAAATATACTTACATAATTAAAATACGACTCTAGGAATAGCATGTTCGCCATTGTTTACTGAAGGAACATACGAGCACTTGATCCTGAGCCGGAGTAAACAAGCAATAACTAAATAAACAGCGCTCATGGCGTCATACCCTAATAAAATGACCATTACGACAAGCTTTTTGAGATTAACAAAAATATGATGCATTCCTCTAAGTAGTTCTATTACATCTGGAGGGGCACCAGGTAAGTCACGCAATCCATTGTGGTGAAAAACATCATTTTTGATGAAAAAATATTTTTGGCAATTTAATATGACGTTTGTACAACTATATGTACATCAATAATATTTTGTCGTTGTTGTTATATACACAACGAGCTTTTTGGGATAAACAAAAACACACTGTATTCTTCCTTCAGCTCATTTTCATCAACTGACTATTTTGATTTAAAGCAGCTGACTCTACGTGTTATGAACTCGTAAAGGGTATTAATATTATTTCTGATTTTGATGCATAAAAAATATATTAAATTAAGAATTGCGCGCCCTTTTTTTGAATTTTGAATATATTACAAGTACTAACTATTGATTCGTATATTGATAGAATTAATAAATATATAGTATATCTATATATTAAATTCTGCCAAATATTAACAAGTTGGCAACAAGGAAAATACAGAAGGGTAGCAGCTACCAGTAGTTTTTCCAAATTTTTCCTTTCCCTTTTGTCAGTCGAGGTTGCGAGTGGACAAAAAAGCTCGACATGATAATAACAATAACATATAGTCCTTTCATTTTGAGGTCATATTTAATATCCTCAAGAATTATTTCCGACCCAATAAAGATATACTCAATGCATATTTTATACTTAAAAATAACTTTAACTTTCTTTAAAGGGTTTTCTTATAAAATTGCTTTAAAAAGTTTTTGAATTTATTACTTAAGCTGATGAATTTGTCCTTTGAAATTAGTTATCGAACTCAATGTAAATACCTTATCTTGTCAATTGATCATCATAGTAGTATAAGATGAGTTAATACTTGATATAATTTATAAATCAAGGAGCTATTTCAGGTTCTATACCGTGTCCAATCAACATCATTTAAAAGATTTATCAATTTTTTTATATGGTGGACAATTTAAAAAGTTGCAGAAATAATTAAAAAAAAATAAATTAAAACTACTATTTGCTCTACATTTGAAGATATAATCAATGGAAATCCTGCGCAATCACGCTCATTTTATAAGGAAGAAATCAACAAAAGCATGAGGTTTGCACACCAACTGACTCATAAATCTCTTCATCAATCAAACGTGAAAGAAAAAAAAAACATTAATTGTACAACATTCTGCAGATAAAATGAATACATTAAAATTTAAATAGAAAAACAAAAACAAAAGAAAGCTCTTTCATGGACACTTCTAATTTCTTGTTGATCTTATGGAAAGTTTTTTAATATGAGTAATGTGTGAGAAAAACAAATTTTATCGCTGATTCATGATTCAATATATCTCATGAGTAGAAATGTAAAAACGGCGATTTTTAAGCGTCCGAGTAGTTCTCAAAATGCCTGTTAGTTGAAACCCCATATAAATTCATAAATCAGAAAAGGTAGAATAATTATAAAAATCATTATTAAATCTTCAATCATTGCTTTTAAAATATGCACATATCTAAAAACCTAAAGCTTTATTTTGTTAATGAATGAATAACCATCATTATCAAACTAAAAACTTGAAGATAATTATATATTCAAAGCAGAGATTACTATTTATGTAATTATTTTTCTTAAAAAAGAATACAAATAATGAAATTTTAACAAAAATAGCAATAAATCCAAAAATAATGTACCGATTTTGAAATTTTCTGTTTATTTAAAGTAATATCTAACACTTTGATTTGAATAATATCTTTCTAAAACATCAATTTAATTTAATTAATTTTTCTATAACTCCAAGAAGAGCTGTCTTGAGCCTGGAGCAAGGCTGTCACAGCTACAGCCATAGTATTATATCGACAGTAAATAAGCTGGCTTTCATAGTTACCATATCATTTTTGACATTATCAAGGGGAGGGGCTACTCGCACGCTTACAAATCGCCGTTTTTTACATCACTGCTCATGAGTAATCTCAGTTATGATAATTTAACATAAGTGGATGAATGAAAGCATAGAGAATATATAAGTTGTCTACGAATGAAATTATCAATAGAAATGTAAATAATATGCAAATGGGGTGTGTAAAATAAAAAAAAAGAGAAAATCATCAACCTGGTATCTCTGACAATTTGATGAATGTTGAGAGGGAAGCAGCTTCAGATGTCATGACGTTTTATTAAGCTACAAGCTGCTATTCCCTTTTATATACATATACAAATGAATACATCAATAATAAATGGATAACATTATGTATGTATACCATAGATGAGAGGCAGAAAATTAACTCAAATTAATGTCAGGAAATTATATACTTTTAACTAATAATTAATTATACGAGGACTTGAGCCCTTTTTGTTTACATTTTATTTGCTTTATTAACCTTAATGCATGTATTCCTTCATGCGAGATCTGCACTACCAGGTAGATGTTGTTCTCCCCTCAGTAGTAATAAAGGAAAAATGATAACAGCTTTGGAAAACAAAAAGTACTGTTCTTCGAAGAGCCAACTCCACAAAATCTCGCACGCAGCATTTTGCATATTTTTTACAGTCCTAATTATCAACTAATCCTTGCAATGAGATGAGGTATTTTATATAATATACATGTTCTTGTACATAATATATTTGAAATCGACAACTGATTTCAAAGGAGAAATTCATCGGCTTATGTAATGAATTCAATAACTTTTTTAAGCCTTTTTATCAGATTTAACAATATATATAATATAATTATATAATATATATATAATATATTATAGTTAGACATGGGCAAAATGTCAAGATAAAGTTGAGTTTAAGGAAGAAAGGAAGGATATCAGTTGGTACTACTACTTTGATGATCCATTTGAATTTAATCTTCTCAGTATCGTTGAGGTGATAAACTTGCTACAATTATAACCATTTAAGATTGTCAAGTAATAATCAGCAGATGTAGAGGCACCAAATAATAATTGCATACTCGCTCACTCAACTCAAGAAAATCCCCATTCCTATTAATAAGTATCAAGATACGAAAATATTAGACCGCTAATTTCAAAGCATAATATTTTTAGGAATAGTTGAGAATACATTAATTAATCGATTGATTTAGCTCTTATTATGTATTTTATATATTTGAGTAAAAACTCAGTTGAATAGATTGTAATCATAGCTTAGAAATAATGTGAAATCCATATTATATAATACAATCAGAAAAGAAAACGGAGTCCCCTATTATCCATTAGAAATAATATCAAGAGCTACCCCTGCCACTATGTAATCATGACAACAGAGTGAAAATAGTTGCCCGATAAACTTAATTAATTTGTTTGTTTATTTATTGGATCATTTTATTTCTTAGTTAATAGCAAAAAGTATTTTTATGAGATGGCGTTAATTCAGTGGTTCTCAACCTTGTTCAACGTTCTGCTCCCTCTATCTCTTGTATTAATTGCCAAAAAGTCGCTTATCCCTACCAAAATAAAAAGTCAGTATGGTATAGTCTTGTTGTATTAGGATGTTTGTTTTGTATATACGAATAAATATCATATACATGATGGTGGAAATATCCTTTCCCTAAACTTATTACTTAATCTTGGACAACACTTCCTTACTTTCTAATGCCGTAGTAAAAAGGAACGGATTTCTTGGTATGGAGCATGAACTTGACAAAATGTGAATGAATGAGGATATTGAAGGAAACAATGTTGTCTCATCTTATTCGTAATCAAATGAGAAATATCGGAATGATCTTCAATTACGTTCCTTGAATAAATCTCTATGCTTATCTTATTTTTATGACTTTGAACGTGCTTTATAATGTTTTTCTTTCTTAAGGCTTCTCTCCCCAATTCATTTAGATGGCATTTCACTAACTTGGGATCCTCATTATAACTTTAAAAATTTTCATTTCCATACTCACTGATCAAGGATTTGACACTAATTCCATGAGATAATTTATTTACTCTCACATTATGTACATATGAATTTATTAAATTTTTTATTTTTTATTAATTTTGTAATTGTCATTATAATTTTAGAGTCAAATTTAGCTCTACGCCGGAATAGAAGGTTATTTGAATTGTTACCCATTCTTAAGGCTTGCACTCGAAAGTAATACAAGCTTTTAGATTAATAAAGCAAATACAATGTTAACAATAAAGGGCTCAAGTCCAATTACCCGTAATTATAATCAATTAATTATTAGTTAAAAATATGTATCTAACGTATTAATTTGAGTTTATTTTCTGCCTCTCTCATCTATGGTATATTATTATAATTTATATCATGCATATATGTCTTTATTTGTAAATATAAAGGAGAACAGCAGCTTGTAGCTTAGTAAAAGTCATGACAGCTGAAGTTACTTTCTTCTCAAACATTCATTAAATTGTCAGAGTTACCAGTTGATTTTCTTTCTTCTTTTTTTTTTTACATACCCTAAGTCCATCTTTTTTACAATCCTATATATAATATGTATATTACATCAAGGATTGCGCGCCCTTTTTTTTTTTAATATTTCACAAGTTACTAACTATTAACTTTTATATTGGCAGCTACCACAAGTTTTTTCAAATTTCCATTTTTTATGTGAATAGGGCATAAACAAACTCACAAAACATTCAGTGTCGCGAAATGAAATCCTGAAACTTGGTCAACAAACAAACGTCGTTCGCAGCTTATTATGTATAGATGTAGTCTGTTCAACCTATTTTTTTGATTGCCTAGATTTAGCCCACAAATTTTCTACGCCCTACATACGCACTGATTAAGGAAGAAAAATAGCCATTCCTAAGACTATTAAAGCCGAAAAATTGATCTACTAAGACCATAAATCAGCATCAACAGCAAATAAACTAAATATTTATGACAATAAGTTGCTCTGTATTTGGTAGGATCGTATAATACATTATAATATAAAATAAAGGATTTAGTAAAATCCCTGGATCGTCGTATGAAGAAGATAGATTTTGATTGATTTTTATCAAAGACTATGGGCAACAGTTATAATATTATTTATCAATTGTTAAAAAAAAAAATATCCTTTCATTAAGATAAGCTTCTATGTTTTTCCTGGGATGGATGTGGAGACGAAAAGATTAATTAGATTCCCTGAGTTGGATAACTACAAGATTTCAATTTAATCATGATTTGTTTTTATTCATCTTCAATGTTCCTTGTTGAATTTATAATTTAAATAGTCTGTGGTTCGAATTTGTGAGTAAGTCACCCTTATTTCTTAGGCACTCTCTTTTTTTTTTATAATTTCCATACGTTTATTATTTTCTTTGTTTAAAGGAAAAAAAATCAAAACAAAATGCAAGAAAATAGTGAAAAAGGAAAGGTTTTGTTAAATGGTCCTCGACAAATAATAGAAGCCATTGCATTTATATTGTCATAAAAATAATAAAAAAAAAGAGTGAGGAAAAATGCGAAAGAGAATCCTACGTAAGCAAGTCAGTGGGCCCACCTTTATCCAGCCTAACAAAAGCTACATAGAGGAACGTTCCTTAAGGAATTGATACTCTTGAGCCAAACATTGAAGCTCAATTGCTCCCAAAATGCCAAAAATTATGACGGCCACATTTTGGGCAATTCAGTGGGCCCACCTTTATCCAGTATATTTTTGAGTATATTCACAAAAATGTGACTCAAAAATAATAAATATCAGGTAGTTAAACACTCTCTTTTAATTATTCTGCTCAAATTATAATGATATCGGATCATGAATTAAAGTGCCAATTAAATATGTACATTTATATATTTATTACCCAATTAAGTTCGTTAAATATTATATTTATTTATAAGGGAAAAAGTGATTTGAATATTATTATTTTCTCTCAAGCATGGACAAGTCAAAGTCCAGGTATCTCCGAAACAAGGTTCAAATGAGATAGAATGCATTATTAATTATGTAAATAATATGAATTAATTTTAATTGATTTTAAATGCTTCATCCAATTCCTTAGTCAAATATGCAGTTAACATATTATCTAAAAATACTTATTTACAAGGCTACCTATTTAATACAAGGCTTATTCATTTAAGCCCTTTATACTTAAGGAACAATTATCATCGGCGTATGTAATATTAACACACTGTGAGTTCGGTGGGGGTATTTGTTACCCCAGAGTTCATACAAAAAAATGGAACAACTTTGCTTTCAATGACTCATTTCACCTCTTATTTCATTTAAATTTCTTTTTGTGACATTGTACCAAAGTTTCGGAAGGAAAAAATAAAGTGTTTCTTGGAATAATTTGTTTTTTTTTATTCCATCTGCCTCTTTTCCTTTTTGTTTGAATGCTTAATTGATTAAAAATGGTAGAAATATCACTAAACCTACCCAAATATTAGGAATTATTACAATGGAAATCGAAAATTATTAATTAATTACTACTATTTGATAGCTACGTTTGGCCTCATATTATTGTCAAATGATTAAAAAATAATAATAATTGATACAATGAAAATATGGGCATCTGATTTATAAATTCAAAAAATTGAATCGTAACTAATTTGAAATGAATCAATTTATGATGGGTGTAAATTGAAGTAAAGTGATTCAAAATCTTCCTTCAAAAGTACACATGGATCAATAATAAAATTTGTAGTCAAATTCATTCTAATTTTCTTCTTACTAGAGTAAAAAAAAATAATACCTCAATGGACAAAATCATGTTTCAAAATGAAGTTGCCAAAAGAATTAAAAAAATGCAAGGACTATTTAGGGATGTGAAGAGGATAAGTATGACACATACTCCTTATATTTGACGTATGATGATCCTTGTTTTTAGGAGGGAAAAATTGTCTGTGTCCGGTGGGATCAGAGTTATACAAATATCATTTATTGCGCTTACAAAGTGTGATCAACTGATCAGCATTAGATATTTATTATGTAAAGAAAAGGTTAGAAACGATTGATTCAATTCGAGAGCCGAAATTCGGGAGGGAAGAGCAGACGTTAAGGCATCTCGAAACAATCTTTTGTAGACAAATGGACTTGTTTGTGTGATTTCCCTGACTTTGGTCGACAGGCTTCCTTATTCAGTAAAACTCAATTTTTTTAATATACTCTAAAGTGAAAAAACTTTACTAATATTATATTTAGATCTTTACATCTGTACCTACTACTTTGACCTACTTTGCAGATTTTTTTCCATGCAAATGTGTAGTCAATCCCATGTACAGATATTTATTTCAGGTTGGCGCTCTTCTTTACTTGCGTAAATTATAATAAACTAGACGACACTTACAGAAGCTTGCGACGCGACGTCTCTTTTTACGTCATATTGTAAATTCAACTTTATTCCTTTACTATTATTATTTTTTATTTTTTTTTAGGAAAACTCTCATCTTGCATGTCCCCATTCAAATAATCCTCTCCCCCCCCCCCCCTAGATTATTCATTTGAGACTCATAAATAAAATACAGACTACAACAGAAGTTGTCCATTCTAGAAGTATACTTTACAAGTTATACTTTTAGATAGATATGGGTATTACATATATCATTCTTCCCAACTATCAAGTGGGGTTTTTGTACCTAATCCAATGACATATAATACATATATGTAAGCAGATACATACATTCAAAAATATGAGACTCCTTCCCACCAAAAAGACTTTAACAAATGACTTACGTACATATTTTGAAACTTTAATAATGAAATTAAAAGTTTGTAATACTATTAAGATGATAATAATTATTATTTTGAAATAATATGTATGTATGTATGTATTTGAAAATGGGAGCAGGTCCCTGAATAGCATGCACGATTTGTTTTCATTTTTTTTGTTTTTTTGTATGAAAAAAATAAGAGTGTTTTTCATAAATCCGTGGGAAACATCAGGGTACTACTTACTTATAACTTGATTTTTCAAATATACTTTCTTGGCAAAGTCCTTGATTTTCTTATTAAAGAGTGGTTTCAATCTCAATTAAATGACAAATCATGTGGTTTTTATGAGTTTACGTCAATGAATTGTGGTGTTTTGAGATAAAAAATACAAAGGTATATCAAATAATGACGTATCCATAACTAGGGTTGTATGGGTTCTTAATTTAGGACATGGAATCAGTCCTTGAAGAGGGTCCCAAAGTAAATAATTTTATTTATAAGTTATTACCCGCATGCTGAATAAGTTATGTAGAACGATAAAATGATGGAAGAGGCCCATTTCAGAGCAGGGGAAGGAGTGACATTACCAAAATGGTTTCTTACATCATATTCTGGACCTCATATTATGTGATTTATCTTTTGTCTATAGTACCATGGAAGTCCCTTTAGGAAACCACTTTTAGGGTTCCTACTTCCCATAAAACAAAGTTATGTATGTGTAAAGATGTTGGTGACCTCACGACCTTTATGCATATGATTCAAATGTGTCTAAAGTATTTTTAATGGAGTTTCAAAATTAGTGGACAAATACAGCCCCTATCCATAACATTAACCAATACATGAGCAATCTTTTTCGAAAAGGGCTTTACATAATAATATGTTGTCAAATATCTCCCTTCCGCTTTTTTATCTTTATTCAAGGCTTTATAAAAAGTGTTACAGGGATCGGATTTAGTTCAAATATGCGCCGTTTTGTTCGATAATCTGTTTCCAACTAGACGGCAACTTCATAATACCCCCCCCCCCCTCGTAAAAGCCCCCTTTCTTATTTGCGAAGAACTCGGACAGCCACTTTTCACAAGCCTCTTTTGAGTTCAACAATGGGGTGTTCGCCATGGACAGGAACAGGTGGTAATCACTTGGCGCTATGTCCGGGCTATATGGTGGATGCGATAAAACCTCCCATCCGAGCTCACGTAGCTTCTGCCGAGTCATCAATGAAGTGTGTGGTCTGGCCTTGTCCTGGTGGAACACTACACTCTTCTTGTTGGCTTCTGGTTGATTACCTGCTTCAAGCGGTCCAGTTGTTCGCAGTAGATGATAGAATTAAGCGTCTGGCCATATGGGAGCCATGGATATGGCTTATCCATGGTGTCATTTTCACCGGCTCTGAATCGTCGAAACCATTCCTCCGCGGTTCGAAGTGATAGAGTACCATCCCCCAAAACACCATTAATCTCAAGCAACGTTTCTCTAGCGGATTTGCCTTTAACGAAGGAAAACTTTAAAATAGGGCAAATTTTGGCGTTAGTGAGCTCCATGTTTACACGTCAATAACTGTTGAACACAATATCCAAACTAATCATGCATAGCATCGTAGGTTGTGTCAAGATCTTTCAAATGATGTTTTGTATTGCCAGATAAGAGCTCTGTAGCGCTTTGTACATAGCCGCAAAATTCAAAAGAGACAAGAAGGCCGAAGGGAGATATTTGACAACCTTATATAAGTATTCATTTCTATGAATATGCAAGGTACGGATTTAAAAAAATATCTTATCAAATGGTTTTGTTCGGAGATGAATAATCTATTTTTAATCTATTTAGGAGCAAAATGAGATTATTTGAAGTTGATAAAAATAACGGATCTTTGAGTATATATACAAAAAAAGATCATTTGGCTCACTGTAGAGTCTCTAGTTAAACAGGGATATTTGATTTGGTTTCAGTTATCTGTAAGGGAATAAATACATTATAACAAGATTTGAATAAGTTCACTCACTTGGTACATGGGTCCAACTAATGTCATTATTTTGTTGACCATGAAATATCTGAGGAGTCTAATAACTTTATAATGATTTACAAATGACTGAATTAATATCAAAATAGAGTGCATAGGGTCCAATAAAAAGAGCTGTACAGGGTGGTACTCTCTGGCAGTTTGGTTCTTTGAAAAATATTGACTCTGTGCTATCTGAGCACAGAGTTCTAAAATATTACGTGTCTGGGGAAGAGTGTATGTGTTCGGCACATTGATATTTTGTATAATTCAATAATAATAATTAATTATAATTATTTATTTTTTTAAATAAAGATACAATTTTTGTTGTTGTCTGAGTTGTAATTTCCTCCACATTTATGACTTACTTCGTTTTTTAGGGAAATTAGTTATACTTTAGTCAATGATGGAAAAATCAAAAAGTGTCTTAAATCAGTCGATTGAATCGGTTCACCGATCCAGGTCGAGTCCTCCTTCAAGCAGTTTTTAATTCTCCCAAATTCATTTTCAAATAATTTAGTGTGTGTGTGTTAGTTACCAATATGAAAGAATCTGTAGATATACATATATGCAATTTAGTGAGGCTATGGATGTGGAGGCTGTCACCGAGGGAAATGCTCTCAACGTTTTTTTTAAAGAAGCAATTCTCAGATTAGGAATGTTGTTCATAATCTAAGCTATTACTGTAAACTACCGAAAGTTCTAGAATGAATTGGAACCGTTTATCGAGGGTCCATCACTTACTAAGATGTTATCATATCTTGAAGCAGGGCATACATAATGTGAGCAAGTATTTCAAGGAAACAAGGTGTGATTAAGCTGCTTATAACAACTGTACATATATTTACAACCATGCTAGTACGTATAGGTGATCAGTCAATGCAAAAATAAGCTGAAAAAATGATTTTTTTTACCAAAGTGAGTCTGGATTCTACTAATTATATATTATCTTCTATTTTTATTAATATTTGGCCATCAAATAGGGGGTGGGATGGCAGAGAAGTCAATCCCCCCCCCCTATAATGCTTAAATGCCCTCTTTTTAAGGTGTAAAGTTAAACATAAGTTAAATATAATCTTCAGGACGACAATTTGCTCCTCCAATGTTTTAAGCCTTTCTTCCGTCTCTCCTGTTTTAATCGGATTTTACAGAACAATTAATCATTTCTCAAGATCTACAGTTTTAAACCGCATACACAAACATAATCTGTTAAAAGTACTTATTAACGCCAATGTACATACAAGCTGTAGACCAATTTGGAATTAACACTGCAGACAGTAGCAGTCTTCATTAACTTCGACATGTGTCGCAATCATATAGTTATAACTAGATACATACCTACCTATAATTTTGGGCGTTACTCTCTGGAAAATGAATAAATGCTTGAGTAACCGTAGCTCTAATTATAATTACATATTATGTACATAACACATACTCGTATGCGACTTTATTATGTCAGGAACACTTTTCGCGGACTTTTTATTTTAAATAGTCATGTCAAACCATGAGTAATTCTAAACACATAGATCATTTCCTTTTGCCCCCTCCCCCTTCTGCAAAAACTCTGGAATATTCATGATTTAAATATCATTTTTGTTTTTTTTGTTTTTTTGGCATCCAAGATTTTTATTTTATATTTTTTTTTATTATTATTAAAATGCATGTGCAAAAAATGAAAAGAAAAAAAAAACAGATTAAAAATAAATTTACAGTTTAACTCCAAATCAAGGATCAACGTGTTGTGTCACAAGAAGCGAAATGGCATCAGAGACCTACGTAGTTTACGGTGACATGACTTTAAGACCTTCTTTGAAGTGAACTTTACTGTCAATTCCAGGCACTTTTCTAATTGCTGTGATCAACGGACCTCTTTCCCCGAGATATCTTCACTTATTACATCCATTCCGGGTATTTTTTTTTTATAAATTTCTGAAATGTCAAGTTTTATGCGGATGTTGGACTTAAAATAAAATAAAATAAAAAATTATTTAAAGAAATACAAAAATTAAATTTTTATTAAAAGGAATAAACATTTGATGAATTTATTAATATTGTATTACTAAATCTCTTTATTTCATAATATTAATCCCCTCAAACGGTTACTAGTAATTGATGAAAGTGTTCTCTTTTTTTAATTAATTTTTTAATTTGTTAAAAATCAAAATATGGGAATAAGCAAGTTCAATATGGGAATAAATAATAAAGAACAATATTCATGAAATTTAATATATGTAATAATAAATTTATTAGAATCCCATGCCAAACAAATTAATCACATCTGCAAAGTTTTTATGAATTTCCTTAATCTTAGAGCATCGTTTGTCCCCTTTTTCATCAATTATTTCACCCTCTAAAATCCATATATATATATAAATTAAGATGAACTTCCTTATTCCCATATTGAACTGGAAGAAGTAGTGTCCAAAAGGAAATTTGGGATATCTAGTCCAAAGTATGTACTGCCTAGCCAAGTGTCGGTCAATTTGAATTATTACCTCTTTTACTTTTTATAATACTTAGTTTTTATAATTCAATGCATTGACCCTTGGTTTTGTTTCACTCTATAGCCTATTTAAAGCGTGCAACGGAAATGCAATGCAACGGAACTTTCAGGATAAATAGAACACATGTAAAAAGAAGGTTACATTTTCCCATCAAATGCTTCGTTCCCAAGTACCAAGCCTCATCATTTTGTCAGCCAAATACATGATTGTAAAAAAGGTATGGCCACATAAATAGAAATCCCCATAGCATCACTCAACCTTTCCTCTCCAAAGAGGAAGAGAGAGAGAGAAGGAAAAAAAAAGAAAAGGACTTGAGACTATGAATAAACTTCATTCTCTCCAACTTTTGGACATTTCTATGTACATATGTACATAATATATGTATATATTTATTTAGAAATAAATTAAGGACAGCTTTGCCTCATAGCATTTGAGCTTCGTGGGCCAAGGATCAGAGCATTGGTTATAAACTATTTAAAGATGAGTGTTAGCTGATTCCCTGGTGTCATTTGTCTACAATTGGTAAGACGACATAACTCTGGATTTAAAAGAAATGATGATGAGGTGCGGATTGTCTAGTAGTTGTAGTAGTACATACTTTATAATAGTAAAATAAGGAATGACATCATATTATGGAAGCGCGCCATTTGTTCAATTTAACACATACATACATACATTATTTTATTTATTAGTACATACACACACACACACACACACTCATGTAGTGTGTAAGTTGAAACATATCATATATTATTCCTTCCCTTAAAAAAAAAAAGACGTCCTTAGTCAGTGATGGCGATGCTCGCCTGATGAACACATAGGTGCGTATATGTGTGCTCAGAATACCTGTGATTGAATTTATAATAATTTTTTTTGTTATTTTATTCATTGTGAATAGTGTTTGTTTGTTTGTTAAACTTGTCGAGACCGTCTTCTACACGTCAGATCCTTTTTTTTTATTTACTCATTCAATCCGTGATTGTTTTTTGGGGTTTTTTTTTTTTGTGAGTGTGTGTCAGTACTGCATTGAATTGAATTCACACTGATTATTGAGAGGCTTTTTCTTTCTCTCGTAGTTGTAAATTTCCTTTGGCAAATGTGGTTCACTTAGATTCACATTAATTATGACGCATATTATATGACTTACTCTACACACACAGTTCTACTCTATTTCACGTCTATAATTATCTATAAACAACTTTCATTTAATGTCCTGATTCAATAATTGAGTTATTTGACAAAGCTCCTTTTCAATGGGATCTTTCCAGGGACAACGACTGTTGCTCATTTGAGTCGAGCTTAACACTCCTTAGTTATTGAGCCATACTAGACTCATTCACTTTGACTGAGTCAAACTAATGATCGTGCTGCACAAACTTTGTTAGGTTAAGGTGCTTGACCCATTCACACGGGGGATTACGCATCGCATAACTTGTATGTACATATATATGTATTTTCATACAACCTTCATTTGGAAATGTTGCAACATCTCTTTTCATGCTTGCGCTTTCACTCTGACCTATTTTTTTTTTTTTTTTGCATATTTATCGAAATGTGTTGCCAAAATGGTATATTTCTAGCATTTATGAGTCATTCTACTACGTATAAGAATCATTTCATATTTATGTACATATACATTCTTGTATATGTACATCATATTTGATGATACGACTGCTTTTGGACAACTAGACATAAATCAAATCTGTTGTTAAGTATGACAGGAGATGTGTATACTTATATAATTTATATCTTTGAAAAATGAGTTTAGAGCTATTCTAATCGTAGGAATTCAATTCAATCCTTACTAATTTCATTTATCAACATGTCTGTAACAAGTCTTACATTTTGTTCAACGTGAATGTTTCGAAGAAGACACGAGTGCTAATCATCATCATAAAGAGGTAAAGGGTCGTTTTAAATAAAGGACTTGTACATATTCACACCAGCAATATCTGAGTCTTGATTATGACCATTATGGGGAAAAATTACTACGAGATACTAGGACTCAGCCGGGGGGCATCCGGAGAAGAAATTAAAAAGGCATATCGTAAAATGGCCTTAAAGTACCATCCAGATAAATGTAAAACGCCGAACGCTGAAGATCGATTTAAGGAAATTGCAGAAGCTTATGAAGTTCTCTCGGACCCGAAGAAAAGGGATGTCTATGATAAATATGGGGAGGATGGATTGAAAGGTAAGATTTTACTTTCTTATGGGTCATTGTTAATAATTATGCATGCATTGGATTTAGGTAATGCTGGAACGAGGAATCCCGGCTTTACCAACTTTAATGATTTCAGTCACTCCGATGCTCGAGCCACTTTTGCTCAGTGCTTTGGAACAAGTAACCCCTTTGAAAGTATATTTTCTCAATCTATTTTTGCGGATATGGACTTTGATGATCATTTTGGTGGTCTTGGTGGCCTAGGCCGCAATTCTAGAACCCCTTTTCGCTCTCAGTCTTTTAATGTAAGTGGACATCTTGGAGGATTCCCAAAAAGCGAGAAAAAAGTTCAAGATTCCCCTGTTGAGCATGATTTGTTTGTGTCTTTGGAGGACATTGCTAAAGGGGTAACTAAGCGAATGAAAATATCAAGACGAGTTGTTTCAAGTGATGGAAGCGTTCGCAAAGAGGAAAAAGTTCTCACCATTAACGTCAAACCTGGTTGGAAGCCTGGGACTAAAATAACCTTTCAAAAAGAGGGCGATCAAGCCCCAAACAAGATTCCTGCTGATATCATATTCATTATTCGGGACAAACCTCATAAGAATTTCACTCGAGAAGGATCGGATCTGAAATATGTTTGCAAGATTACTTTGAAAGAGGTAGGATTATTATTTTTGATTTTATTTAAATATACATATATATATATATGTATGAAATTGAAGGCTTTGTTTAGCATTGTCAGAATGACCCGATTTAGGTCAAATATGCTCCGTTTTGTTTGATAGCCTCTTGCCATTTTTGATAGTAGTAGTAAACCTTCTTCTTATTGGCAAAAGAATAAACTATGAGCTACTACCCTACGGCTAAACCCTTAATTCGGACTTATACTGTCAACAATTTGACCGTTTGAAGGGATCAATCGCCCGAAAGCGGCCAGAATTGTGTTTCATCAGAACAACGTCAGGTCACACACATCGATAGTGACTCGGCAGAAGCTCTGGGAATCTGGACTTGGCACCAAGTGATTACTACCTGTTACTGTCTATTGCGAATGTAGACTGTTGAAAAATCCGTTTCTGTAGAAGCTTGTTAAAATCGACTGTCCTAGAGACATAATGGAATTACCTTCAAAATGACAACAAATTATCAAATGTTTGACCTAAATCGGATCATTAATACTATGCTAAATAAAGCCTTCAATTTCATGCAAAAATAATAGATTTCTTTTTACTACACCTATGATTATATGTATCTCATCACTCTTCGAAAGAGAATATATATATATATATATATATATATATAGATAGATAGATAGATCTTTCCATCTCTAACTTTCTTTTGGGGTGAAAAGCATAATTTGTAAATTATATGTACTCATAAAGCCCACTCCCTGGTTTAGTTAACAATCATATGTAAATAGTAGCTCACATGATTTTACTCTCAAATCAATCTTTTAGATTCGCTAATCATATGTTGTTGAGCGGGAGATATTTGAGGGAGAGAGGGAAGGAGGGGGTATAATATTTTGATGGCTATTTTTTTATTTAATATATGTAGACTGTATGTACATACATAGAAATACTGACTACATACCCCGAAGAGCTTTTCAACAAATTCGGCGTGCTTTAAAATAATGACATCATTCTATATTTTTAAGACGAACTATGCCCAAAATGTATGCTTATACATAAATACATTTATACGCTTATAATAAATACCTACTTGTTAAAAAAAAAAAAAAATACATATAAATATTAAACCATTTTTGGGAGTCACATTTATGGAGTCTCTCTTCTCATTCTCACACTTTTTGAGTTTATGTTTTATACCCTGTATATATATATATATATATATACATATATATACATATATTTACAATATTAATCACATATCATCAGTATGCTGCACATCCTTAAGAGTTTATTTTATTTCAACTTTTTTACGAATAAATTGTCAAATTTGCTCAATATGATGGGATCAAAGTTCTTCTTCCCTTTTGTTCTTGAAACAAGTCCAGCAAAATTGGCACGTGCCCGTCCTCTCCTCTGTGTTTTTTTTATCCTACAATACATATGTATAAGATGTCAAAGCTTATGACAAAAGGCCATTTTGTCATATACATATTTGTGTGGACCGTCAAAGGTATTTTGGGCTCTACTCTTAGAGGTCTTACCGAAAGACTGTGCCATCATTGATCTCATGAGGAAAAACTTGATATTCAATTTGAATTAAGCTCTATCTCGAAAATTAAATTTATAAGTGGCTCCATGGATATACCAGACGGTGATCGCTACGAGCTAGTATGCATGTCTGAAATAAATCGACAGCTGAACTTAAGCGATTACATCAATTACTCCTTTACCCAGCTGAAATATGGCGTAGGTACTATTTCTTTTGGATGTCGAATCCCCCCCCCCCCCAATAGTGGAAAGCCATTTATTTAACTCCTTCAAACCTGGCTATATCCAAGGGGAAGGAGGGGCTACAATTCAGAAATAAACGATTGCTAAGAAGAAAAATCGAGGATGTGGCCTGATCAACACCCATCAATATTTGCAATTTCTCCTTTATTCTAGTCTGGCCATTCCAAGACTCTCATTTTGCCTTATTCATTAATTAATTAATTAATGCTAAAAAACTTGACTATATTACCTATAATTTGATCTCCTGAACAAGAAGAACGCTTCTGAGCAAAATCCCTTCTCCCTCTATATCCTTCTTTAAAATCTCCAAAATTCATGAAACAAATACGTTTGTGAACGCGGTGTGATTGATGGCTTAGCTTCTATTTCTTAGTCAATTGATTTACTATGTAGGTAGGTAGGTATTCGACTTATGTATGTATGTACATGTATAGCTTGACTATATTAAGTACATATGTTAATGTATATTCAAAGAGTGTTCGCCTTGAAGTTAATAATAATTATTAATTGACTCCTTGGCAGAGTTAAATATGATTAATTATAATTATTGGATCTCAAATTCAGTAGTGTATGTATGTTGCAAGTAGTATTCATACAAATGTTTATTAGTTTTATTTATGAGATGTTTTTAGTTGTTTCTAAACACAACAGGAAATTGATCATTCGCCACATACAAAAACAAACACAAAAAATTTCAATCGCACAAGGATTTGTGTGTTTCTTTCTTTTTTCAATTCAAGCCAAAAAATAAGTTTCCTGCATCACGATCTAAGAAGTCCTCCTCCTCCTCCTACTCAATTTAATTAAGAATATCTTTGTGTATTCGAATTAGGGCTTCCTCTTTGACTTATTTTTATAAGTTCCTCCTTTTGTATAAATACAGAACCTGTTACTACAAAAAAAAAAATTTTTTTTTTTTGAATGAGGTAAACTTCAAATCATCCATGGAAAGAGGATCAAGTGGAATTCCTCTTGAGGATGAAAATCTTTGATATAATACTTAGTATATATGTATGTATGTATATCATACATTATTTCAAAAGGATGATGGAATGGAATGAGGAGTTGGTGCCCTTGAAATGACCTCATTCCGTTAATCCTTTACACAAGTGTTTTAACTTCCTTGCACAATATTCTTGCCTCTATGTATCCATGAGCTGTTTAATCAAAAAGGGACAATTTTGATATGATGTACATATATGTATGTAATATGTATATGAGTGTGTAAGGAGGGTTGATTGGGGATCTTTATCTTTCATTTTGTCTGTCGTCTATGTACATATTATGTAAGTATGTAGATAATATAAAGGAATTCAACTCAATCAAAACTTAATCAATACTCTTGCATTTTTCTACATTCATAAATAATTCACATTTTAATAAGTCTGAGAGTTAATGAGATAAAAAACGAAAGAAAGAACATACATACATGCTAGGACCTGATTTTTTCGACAAAACGTTTAGTAAAGTCAATTTGATGTACATAGTTACATATGTATTCTACAGAGGCACCTATAACATTTAATGAACATTTTCAATACACACATGTATGCATTTGAAACAGTTAATCATGACTTGTGCTTTGTAATATTTCCACAAGGATATATAGTACAAAAAGGTAGTAGTTATTTTATTTTTTTAAGTCATATCTTTAGGTTGGTGGGTTAGCAGAGATGTTAGTTGGTTGGTTGGTGTATCTTATAGGTATATGTAGTTATAAGAAAAACTCATTTGTAAATTTAATATCTACATATACTCACTCATCAACGATGTTTATTGATTGATGCCCTTTCCTTGATGACCACTATTGGACGAGTAGACCTTGAGAGTCATCCCCTTTAAGAGTCAGGATGATTCATATGCCATGTTTCTCTAACATTTTCACTCAATTTAGCAAAACTCCTATCTTGATCTTCCTTCCCTTTCAAAATAATCATCAACATAATTAGGTAAAGCTGGGAGTTTAAGACCTAAAACACGGTCAGCCAACGTTGCTAACTCATTTCAATTGGTTCTAATGATTCTATACTCTTTGTCCTGTCCCCTCTCCCTTTATCGAAAGTTAGAAAGACTATACATATAGAGGAATGAGAGTAAGAAAATAAATAATATGTAGATAGCAGGCAACAGAGAATAAACAAAAAATTTGACCGATCATGTTTTAAGCCTTCAAATCCCAGTTAAAATGGTGATGAAAGTAACATCTTTACTTTATTACATAAACACTCATCAGTTTTACTGCCGTGAAACTAGAATATGAAGTCTTGTTAATAGTTGTGTGAAGCGCATATTCTATCATTTTAAATGAGGGGCAATTTTTGAAAAGATATTTTTTAGCTGGACTTGTATTACCCAGTTCATTTTGGGCCATTTTTTTTTTTAACGGAGGAAAGGTTGAGAGACACATACTAAATGGGGTACTGTAATTCTTGACATTCTTGAAGGACAATATACATACATACATTCATACTACATATAATAATATCTACCTCAGTACCTATATATATTTCTATCATTCATTGAAAGAAGTGCTTGCTTTAAAAAGGTGTTCCCTTCTCTACATACATACAAGGAGTATGATTCATCTCTCTAACTGATTCTAGTAGACAATACACAAAGTGCCCATTTTGTGTACATATAATTAATATTAAATTACATTGGACCATTCAAATTTACAGTAGTGACTTATCTATCTATGTGCACTCCACTTGCAAAAATGACTGCAGCCATAAATGCATTCTCCTCTCTCTCTCTCTCTTAATGTCATAACTGTAGAATGTTTAAACCTATTC
Source organism: Lepeophtheirus nordmannii (assembly GCA_963680855.1). Lineage (NCBI taxonomy): Eukaryota > Metazoa > Arthropoda > Copepoda > Siphonostomatoida > Caligidae > Lepeophtheirus > Lepeophtheirus nordmannii. The sequence continues at coordinate 8,851,990 of OY804519.1, forward strand.
ACTTGCTTCTTTTTCTTCCATGTAAATTATAATACATATATGTAACTCACTATGAATGGGAGTAAGTAACATGAGTAATAGGAAACGACAAGTTAACGTATCCCTTCTAAGACTCGCCTCTTCATTACGTAAGATATTCTAAAGATTTCCTTCTTTACACATAACTGCATTTGTCTACTTACTTACAAGGAGTTTTTTTTTTTTTTTTTTAAAAAAAAGCTTTCCTTTTGTGGGTCATGCATTATTCTGTGAATGGTTTTCACTGTGTGCTTTAAAAAACTCTGTCCAAATGTAAATTGGGGATATAATTTTCCTACCTCAATCACATGAAAATGTTCATTGCATTCCCTTGTTAGATCTCGATATGTCTTGCTCATTATAAGCGTTAGCCTATCCTTGATTGGTTGAGCTTTAATTAGCTCTAGATTAAGCTCTAAACAGCAAGGGAATGTAGTTGGAAATAATTGTCTGTGCTGTTGAGGAGAGGTTGAGACATGGAATGAGGATCATATCGTGTTCCTTCTTAACAGTATGCAATGATTTGGAATTTATATCCCATCATAAATACTATTATCATTTTATGGAGCTGGTGTTTGTTTTGTTCCTGAAAGAACAGAACCAAATACATCGTAGAATGCTTTGGAGAAGTAAAAAATTTCGAGACCGGGGTAGATCGACTAACTTGATAAACAACATAGTATTTACAATTAGATACAATTGGAATAATTACTTTCCATGTCAAGGCGTCCTTTGAGGAGCTCTCCATTCTTCATACCAAACAACATACATAGGTCCAATCGACTGTTATAAATATCATATATACATATACCTAAGTACTCATGAGGAGGAAGAACTCGAAATACAACTAGACGCCCACATAACTAGATATTTATATACTTACATACATTTATATATATGTATAATCAAACAAGGAAATATAATAAATGGAGATTCAAAAGGTTTAGGTTAGAGAATGGATTGAGTGTTGTTGCTGCAAGTACTTACTTAAGTTACTTACTACTACCCATGCTGCTATGCATGCACTATTCATTTCGAAATCCAGGATCCTCCTAAGAAAGAAATCCTTGGATTAATTAACCTTTTCATTGTGTGTTTTGGACTCCACAAAACTTACTTACTTGAGCCATTATGAAATAAGAAGGGGGTGGCTCTCTTTGTTCAATTTCCGTGTATGTATATATAAGTAAGTAAATGTATATTTATAATGAAGGTAATAATTATGTATCCTCCTACTTAGGGACATACCCTCATCAGCGAGGTCTTCCTTCATGAGAAATTCCATGATTTTTCTCTATAAAAACCCTCTTGAGTGTTATTGTATTTTCATGTAGATACGTATTATACATACTCTATAGGATATTTCAGTAATGGAGTCGGTCTTGTGGCTCCCTCTGAACGCTTTTATTCGAACCCATTAAAATAGAGATATGAATGGAATTAATTATTATTAATAATTAATTCATAGTAAAGGACACAAAGGAATCAATGATATTTGGATAATGAATAATTGACTCTGATCAATCAAAGACTTTACGTCAGAGGAGGATCAATATCTATAGATTATAATGATAAGAGAGAGAGAGAGAGAGAGAGAGAGCCAACATATATTGTACCACGTCACAATATGAACATACATAAATTCCCAAAATGTCTACATACATTAAAATTTTTCATCATATTTTTTAGAAATATACATTTTTCAAAAATAATATTTAGAGCAACATAAATAATAGCAGCAAAAAGGACGACTGATTCTCTATGCAGACTAAATATCCTGCCTCAAATTTAATTATGAACTCATTATACATCATTTAAGTATACATACTTAATATGTATATTTAAATTGCGTCTTAGTTTCGAATGCATTTCAGATAGGGGTAACATTTATTTTCCTTGAAACAAAGGTGTTCTTTCTCCTAATTTCTATAGGGATTTGACTCTATTATTATTAAGATGGATCATTATTACGTTTTGCAACAATTTTTGAATATACGAGGGTATCTCAAATGACAAATTGACAAATGAGTCAAAAATTAAAATGTTTTCTGGGAATAAAAGAACTTTTATATATATATATACGTAGTTTTAAAATTGAGACACAAGGCTATAGAATAATAATGTACAATTATTGTTAAAAGATGGACATAATCTTTTATTTCTTATCATTACTATCAAAGAATTATTATACATACATACTTCATGGATATTTGTGATCTTAAAATTGATACATTGAAATAAATGAATCATTACTAGTTGACAATTTATGATCCCAAATAAATATATAAATTACATATATTATTTTTATCCTCATTTAAATTCAAGGACAGTGTCGTTTATACAAATACATATAAGTAGTTGTTTATAAAAGAGTTTCCATGATGTTTATTTTATAATAATAATAATTATAATTAATTGATGTGCTGCTACTCTATTCTAGATACAGTCTCCGACTAATTTTTCTCCATGATCCAGTGGTGTGAAAACGATTTCACACAATACATACATACATACATACATACTTAGCACATTTGTATCAGAGATAATATATTATCAAATGAGAAATAAAATAAAAAACCGCTTCTACGTCAATAACTGTTAATGATTGTCGTCATTTCCTAGTAGCCAATATGACAAATTGATTTATTTTTAAATTCTTTGTTCTAATAAGGATCACAATGGATCTTTTTATCTTATTGCATATATCATTTCTAGCTTAATAATAATATGTCAACGTCTAAATATTATAAGAAGAAGAAGAAGAAGAAGAAGAAGAAGGTTGTGCATAGTTCAAGTCCCTTTTTGCAAAAGGTGCTTGAAATCCCATATGGGAAATGGGGAATCCCTGCATTATTCTATTATAACTCATGAACTTTGATTATTGTATCCGACTTTTGTTCTTTCCACTTTATTCATCAACCCTTCGATACTCTCATTAGTTGTGTCTAATGCTCATTGATAGTTAATTAGGTACTGTAATAACAATATGTAACAGATAATATACCCATTTATATATGTATATAGCATTATACTCAAATATTAATGGGCCTTTGAGTAACGTTATTTGTTACTAAAAGTAATTTGAATGAACAAATACCAATTCGATGTTTAATCATGAACAAATAGGAAATAAGGAATGGATTTGCCGCGGTGTTATGTGGTCCACCAACTGATTTGAGGCCCCTTTTCTTGTTTGTTTCTTTCTCCCCTCTTGTGAGAAGAATAAGGTTAAAGAAATAGGATAAAAAAAATAAAAAAAAGATCAGATTGCCTCCATTGAATTCACACGTCATTAGCTGTAGAAATAAGTTTTGAAAACCTGGGCCCTGAAGTGTTTTCTCTTGCCTTAATTACTCAATAAGGGCCATGTTAGGTGATGTACATACACAAAGTTTGACCTTATTCATTGTGACTTTTACACTTATGTAGGTGTACCTATAGAGTTTTGACTATTCCTCGACTTGCTTTCCTCATTATTTCAATACATACGTCTCTCTTCTGACACACGAGAGAGTCTTAATTTTGTCAAGGAATGAGACAGTGTTTCTATGCATAATCATTAATCACATTGTATGTGCATGAAGGTTCTAGAAAACGGATCGAAGGGAGGGGGGATTGGTATTTCCTGCAACGTTCCTTTAATTGCAAATACACAAAGTAACATTATTCATCCCTTCTTAATAAATGTATGTATGTATATACATACATAGTCTATTTGCGGAAGGTATCGGCCCCTATCTGTCTAGTACTTGTAAATTGCTTTTGCTCTAAAGTATGTACATACCTATTATTATCGGCTAACGGTTATTTATCTGGTATGTATTCATTCTTGTTTGTTTGTTTGCTTGCTTGCTTTTTTTAGCTCCTATCATTATTGTCTTAACACTATATGTACATACATGGGTGTTTGAAGTAGACAACAACTTGTTTGTAGCAAGAAGGGATTCCATCTTTGCAAAAAGTTATTATCCACACTCATCATTGAGTCGTCGTCTCTTTTTTTTTCTTTTTTTTTTTAGTTTCATTTGAAAGTTGCTATTCATGGACCATAATAACGTTAATTTATTAATACTATAATTTGTGATATAATGAATAATAATGATAATAAGCACATATTAGGGTTCTGTGGCCTTAGGACACAAATTGTTTTATTTATTCTGTATTCGTTTATGTACATACGTTTCATGTTTATAAGTTGTCATCAGAGTTTGACAAGTTTGATATAGCTTCATATAACATATCTATTTACATAATTAAATACAAAAAAAAAACGGTCACTTTCTGTTTTTTTTTTTCAATTATTTTTTATATTTATTTGAGTAATATATATGTACATAATTATGTATTCCTACCTCACTTTGAGAAAATATGACTTAAACATTATGATTATTCGCTCTTGTATGCCTTTAATATACCTCTGATATTTATGGACACAGAACGCCTAATTTAATGACTTAATTACTCTAATATATGAGGAGTAATAAAGATCATATCATCTTCATCACATCCGGTAGGGTTACACAAGAAGGTAGGTATTTCCTTTTGCATGGAGCATATTCATCAAAGGATTATGAGGAACTCTTGATAGTGTGTATGTATGTACATAGTATAGTATACAGTTACAATGATGTAACAACTCATATCCACTGACACTAAATTATGGCGAAATTGTGTGCGCTATGAGCATGTACATACATTATTTAATTGCCATTGAGGTAGAAATAATCACTACAATTTACACCTCTGCAAAATAATATATAGGGTTTTTGAATATTCTCAGCACTGTCCGCACCTTGTATTCGGCTTTTAAGTTATTACCATATGAATAGAAGAAATGATTTGTAATGCCCATGTGTGTAACTATGCTTGCTACCTTTGAGGATGTGCAAAATTTATGTACATACATATATATGTAGGTACTTGGAAGCTGACTCTCTCTAAAAAATTACCTACTTCTAATACCTGAACATTTTTAAAGGTAATTCAATGAGAATCCATCCAAATTGTACTTCGAGTTATTTATTGTTGATCCTTTAATTCAAAGAGTCATAATGGCAAGAGTGCAAGAAGTTTCTTTTTTAAAAAATTGAGGAAACGTGATCCTTAAATAGCTTTTAAAATGAAAAAAGACTAAACACGTATGTATCTCTATTGAATATAATTTAATACCAAAGAGGAAAAGTGATATTTGAATCAAATCAAATGTATAAATGTTGCTAAAAATTCCTATGAAATGGCTAGACTTTTGAAATGTATTTGGTTCCGGGTGATTTTGGAACGAGGAAAAATATTTGATATTTGCTAAATAATGATGGAATAACATGTGTTTAGGCTTCGAAATATAATACAAAGATAGATTTTTTTTATAAAAATAAAGGTGTAAGTCCTTTTATTGAGTCAGGCGCTCTTGGAACATCCAAATATATGTAATCGGCAGTCATTCAACATTTTCCTTAAATCTGAAAAAAACAAGAGTTTTTTTTTCCTCATCAAAATTGGGCTATTAAAATATCCTTCAAATTGACAAGGAGTGTTCAAAAAGGCTTAGAATGAGAGGATTCAGTGTATATATGTATATAATAATTGAATGGCTATAATGATTTCTATCCAAAAAGTAAGTTCGTTTCATGATACTATATGTAGGTAATTTAACGAATACATCAATACCTTTTCCTTTTACATAGATAACTATCTTACAGTTTAACAAAAAAAAAAAAAATTTAAAAAATGAAAAACTTCCTTGTAAGGAAGGGGGGAACATTTACTTACTTTATCCTCTTCTTCGATTATACTCTAGAGCCTATTTATGATATGTAATAGCTGGTTGTATGTACGTACAATATTGTACATAGATATTTTCCACAGGAGAATCTAAGGTTAATTTTATGATGGGAATAATTTATGTGTAAGGATGATTTTCTTTTATATACATGATGGGTAAAGGAAGAGGTCGTCGTGTACTCTGTACTTACTTACTTCTTCTTTATTCTCCTCACACGATGAAAGTAATAAACGTACATCCTAATAATAATTTACTCAACACGGGCTCAAGACGTCAGGAGTATGAGTCACGAATTAACTGCTCATTCTGTTTTTTCAAACAAACAAATAAATGTACATACGTTTTCTTATCTTCAAATCATTAGTTAGGGTGGGTGGGTTGGTAGATAAAGGTACAGACAATAAATACATGGTTTCAATATATGCATAGTAGTCATAAGTATATTTATTTAACTGTTGCTTTTTGACAAATTCCAATTTTATAATATTTAGTAGGCTACATTTTTGTACTCATACCTATAATATGTAGGTATATGTTAACTTCAAGTGTTTAAAAGCAATGGATAGCACGTTTATTTTTAAGAGAAGTGAGTAAAATAAAGTGATTGAACTTTCTTTTTTGAGGGTCAAGAGTTGTGGACAATAGAGAGTGCGAGGGTAAGGGGATGAAAAAGGGGCGGAGGATTCACTCAAAAGATGGAATAATCATGTATATTACATAAATATCTATTATATAAATATCTGTATGTATTATAATTTTTATGAGCCCCACGCTAAGTAGTGAAAGTTAGGGGTGTCTTCTCTCTCTCTTCCCTTTGGTGTGGCCCATGGAAAGAAGAGAAAAAGAGAATCACTTATCCATTGTTGGCTACAAGTTAGATTAAATCATTTCTATACATTATTATATGTATCTCTACATACATAGAATATGTACATATATATATATATATATATATAGATATATATATATATAAAGAGATGGGTCCATTGTTATACACTTATGTGGAGCATACAAACTCAGATGGCCGAGGGAGGAAATTCGTGGAAGTTGAAGAGGAGCTATTCTTAGAAGAGTTACTCTCTCTCTCTCTCTATCTTGTTTCCATCTTTTTAATCGCATATTGATTACATATTATATTATTACATAGTTGTACGAATATTAGTGATGCATTGACTATTTTTAAAGGTATCCGCGGAATGTTCACATTTTAGAAATATTCGCATTTACCCTGCTACTATCTACATAGAGTTTAAAAATGTGAATATAACATATTCCATATTTTTCTCAACGGATTTAGGACCAATGATCCATAGTTTCCCGAGTCGTCTATCTACGACCCATTTTTATTGCCCTTAAATCCAAGGATGTAAATTCATATAGAGGACCGTTACTCACCAACGTATAAAAAGGTTCACGAATCACCAGTTGAGAAACACTGAACTTGGGGGTCAAGGGAAGATTGAGAGAGGGAAGGTCAGGAGGGAGGTAATATCCCTCTTTCCTCCTATTTGAAAGTCCCTCAGGCCCTATGATGCAGAAGCGAAAGCTTCCACCCGCACAAAATATTATCCATAAATATCTACAAGTTGATATCCACAATCATCATTAAAGTGAGTATATCAAGGACAATAGTCAATTAATTTTTATTTTGAGGGGCTATTTTGATCTCCAAATATGTACATATGTATTCTACATCCACATAGATATATCAATATGTTAGGATGACTCTGGTTTTAATGCAGCAGATGGTGTGCTTGATTGTATCTCTGATGGGCCTACTAAGAAAACAAATCTAGGCAAAGACCTTGATCTTTCTTTCTTTCTTTCTTTCTCTAAATATGTATGTTCATACAAACATACATACATATGTAAATGTATGTAGTAAGAGTCGGATTATGCCCAGTTCTTCCATATTGTACACATACTGCTGCTCTTCTTCAAATCATTGATTCTTAGCTCCATTCACTAAATGTTAAACGTTGTTCAACTCTTTGCTATGTACATATATATATATATAGCATGTATGTATAAATATACCCATTAGAGGACACAGAGACAGACATGCAAAGTTTTTTTGCCCATTCCTTTTCTATATAGTAACCCTATTTATAGAAAGGATATCAATTAAAGCAAAAGTGTATAATATTTGTACATATACTACCATGTAGGTACCTTGGTTTGAAATGCATACGGACACTCATGTATGTAGATGTATGATCAGTATAATCTACCATTGTTTGAGTCGACTTCATCATTGGATATTCAAGAATGAATTCATGACTAAATATCATGAAGAGGGGCACATTTTATTATGAATAATATATATATGTCTGTTTGTATGGATAATAGTAGTCCTTCAAGTAAGAACCATTGAAAAAGGAGAGTCTTTCTTTCTTTTAAAAAAAGGGGGACTCTCTTGACGATATTTCTCAATAGCTATACTCATTATCTCTTCCTCCTAAACCATATAAACTTATATATGTATGTATGTACGTATATTTGAAAGAAATTTCACTTTCATGAATTTACGCACAACACTTGATTACTTTGGCCCATGATTCTGATGATGACTCATTCGAGGAACCATATATTTTATGATGATAATATAAAAGTGCGTCGTATTTGACCTGGAATATTAATAATATTGAACAATAAATCAAAGATTTTATTAAAACATACGCACACCCAGTGGAATGACAAAAACACAATGAACGCGATGATATGAATGATATTCTCTACATACTCATACTACTATGTACATCATATGTGACGGCTCCGTCCTTCAATCGATCTTGAAATTGTGATATAAATATATATATATATATTATTATAATAATTTGTTTCTTATAATATCATATTATTAGTTATTATTACCTACATCTTATTCGTTGGAGCTACTTAATTTTGCACACGATTCCTTTCCCCTTATTTTATATGAAATTAAATTTAGTTTAAGGTAAAATGTTACTTCTTGGGATGTTGCTGATATGCATTTCTACTTCTTTCTTAAATACATACATAATTCCTAGTGATTAAGAATAAAGTAAAATATGAGTACTTAAACAGAGTTAATTGAAAATGAATATTATACCTAAAGTATTATACTCACCAACGATTTCTCCTTCACGTCTCATATGTATTCCTCTTCTTCCGACTCATTACTTACTTCACAATGGGGAAACCATTTTCAATATTTTAATTCATTATTAAAAGTAATTAACTAAAAACCTCACAAAGAGCTATTTTAATAGCTTAGGTTGGAGTTCAGCTCCTGATCCTTCTCCATGTATGTCCTTCAAAATGTGGTCTTCAAATAAAAATGGGGGGTGCTGGCCCTATTTGTCCCCCCTTGTTCTTAGGGCTACATGACTATATACATACATATATCCATCAGTGTTAGCATAGTGATACGTAAAAAGCTTCAATATTGCATAAACATATACATATATATTTAGTATAATATATAATATATAATAGTGTACTCGGATCCTTGATCCAATTTTATTTACTATGACGTAAGGCATGACGTCAAGTGTCGCATGTTTTTAATTAGGTGGCTTTATTTTATTGGATTTTAGCTACTTTTTAAGTCATTGTAAAGAGGGGGATTCTTGTATAGTAATAATAATAATTATTATTATTATTTCCAATTCATAAGATCAATGTCATTATTGATCAATACAAATATTATCGATTGTAGTTTGTCTATAGCCATGAAATTATATACTTTGTTTTGTCGTCAAAGGAGTTTTTTCTTCCTCTTAAAACAACTAAAACTAATGACCTTAGAACGTTCACTAACTTTTTAAGAAATGTACATATATTTATGTGTGTACTAGTTAGTTGATAAAAATTCAATCATTTGTATGCACATAGTAGTTTTTTGTGTAGATAAATGCAATTATTTTCCTTTATATATATGTTTCATATATTTATTCAGAATCGTTTCTCATTAGTGTGTGTATGCAGTGTGTACTCATTTGAAGTAATGAGCAATTTTGTTTTTGTTTTGTTTTTTTATTATGAAAATATTTATAATTTTAACAAAGATGAATTATGTAGTCTGTAGATACATACTTCCAGTCCCCCCAGAGGAAATCATACTGACATCATCATCATCATAATTACAATAATAATAAATCATTCACATAAAAATACAAAAATATTGCGAATGGCGATGAATATCGTTTTGAACTCACTCTCATAGAAGGCCTAGTTGCCTCAATATTATTATAACCCGCATATATAATATATGTATTTATCTATCTATCAATGTACATATATTATTAATATTATTTTCATTAAAGTGCAGATAGGGAAATCAAAAGGGAGTTAACTTTGTGTCACCTCTCAGGAGTTGAAATTTGAATTCATTTTTGAGGTTATTTTATGTATAGAAACCTCGTTGGTACACATTCATTATTGTCAGACAGAGGAGATAAATAAATAAATATTCATGATGACTACCCATAATTCAAAAAACTGTAAATCTTTATTATATAATATAATATAATATGAGGTTGTATTTTCTTTTTGAGATGGAGAAAATATCAAGGTTATCTCTGTGGGTAAGGAATGAGCTCTATGTAAGAAGTATTTCCATTTCACCTATTATCATTATTATTATTATTATTACTCGCGTATATACTGCCTAATAATATATAATTATTCTCGTTGAAAATGAGATTAATTTTGTGTACATATATAGGTAGGAACCTAATCCACTGAAACTTTTCAGGGATGTACATACACTATATCAGCTTTAACCTCAATCCACATTGTAAAGTGTGTTTGATGCCTTTTGCGTTACTTCTTCGTCTTCTTCTTACATATTATTATTAAAATGTATAGTGGTATATCGTGACTTTTGAAATTATCTTTTCATTACCTAACCAATAATATTTCCATTTGATTTCTAAGAAATCTAAAAGGCATCTACATACTTTTTGTAGAAGGCTTATTAAATGTATATATATATATATATATATATATATATATATATATATATATATATATATATATACCGTAATACTCCGAATTGTCCGTGGATATGTACACACTTAATCATTACTTACATTGATATATTATTCAAATATATATCCCATGTATTTTGAAAAAGAAGAAGAAAAAGTTCAAATCCCTTTAAAGAGCCAGCCATATTTTGTAGTATTTTTAGAAAGATTAGTTCTGAGAAAGTGTTATTAGAATCAAAACCCTTTTTCAATTTAAAAAATAATTTGATGAAGTTAATTTAATTTTAATTTTAATTTTTTTGTTGTACATTTGTTCATTTAATTGATTAAATTGCTTCGATTTATGATGGAATTTGTGTCGTCATATATATATATATATATATATATATATATTATAATGGAATCGTAATTATGGGGACTCTTCAACCTCTAGCCCTTAACCTCTCTGACTTATATCTAATAACAATTATATTGAATATAATAATTTCATATTCTTTTTAGCTTATTTTGACTATTATCTCCTACCAGACCTTGAGCGATAGAGTATCGACTGTTGAATGTGAAACTGCGGGTAAAGGATCTTTATTTATAAGAGAGCACCCATATTCATTTTAGATACATACATATTATATTCAGTCGTCATGAAAAACATATATTATGACAATCGTGAGGGATTGATTGAAAGTAATTTTCTAATGTGCTATAAATTAAATTGTCAACCTTGTCTAAAATATATACATATTTTGATATGTATTTAATACAATTATGTTGTGTTGATATTTGAATTGTGGATTTAGATAAAGGTTGTAAACCCCCTTGGTTTAATAGTTATGATCAGGTCTGCCTCTAACCTCTAAAGAGCATTCATGGCTCTACCAGTAATTATATAACTATGAACTCTTACTTGCCATTCAGAATAGCTTTGCTTGACATTGTTAGAAATGAAGGTAGCCCACAAAGAGTGGATAAAGGGATACATTAGTACTCTCAAACATTCTGGATAATTGGTGAATCGGATATATGTACGCAGTATACTGCCCAAGACTACAAATCCACGCGACTATCTATTTTACCAAAACATGTGTAAATGATGAATGCTATTGCTAAAATAGATAAAAAACCCTACAAAAGCAAATTAACCCAGACTCTATAAATGGGGTATTGGGTGTGTGTGTGTGTGTGGTACGGATGGGGAAGGTCTTTCAATCTACATAATATGTGGATAGATAGATATTTCGTAATAGACTCTGTGGGGAAACCAAACAAATACTTACCTACTCAATAAATTTAACTCAGTATGAATGAAGATAATAATAATAATAAAAAAATAAAATATACTCCTTGCAAATATTATTCCTTATCCATGTTATTGATAACTGCGAGTTATCTTTCAAAGTTGATATGAATAGCAAAATACCTAACTATGTAAATATGTACCGACACACTATATTTTTGCATTATTAATATTCAAGAATTGCAAAATTCATGCAGTTTTTTATTTTTACTTCTTTTTTCAAAGTTAATAAAGAAATATCGGATTTCATTTGAGAGGGTTTTAATCTCTAATAATAATAATAATAATAATTAAAATAAAATTTGCTACAGCTTTTCGAATTAGGTATGTACGATTTATTTTTGCTTCTTTTTAACTTCTTCTACTAGAGTGTTTATAATAAGAGAAGGAAAAGAGTTGTTTAACTACGTAAATAGATTGAATATCTAATTAATTATTTTTCATAGTTTTGTCCATTCAAAATAAATAAATAAAAAAAAAATAGAGGCTAAAGAATGGGCCTATCTGATGATCCTTTTCCCCTCCCCTCTCTTCAAGTATGTTGTACTGTTATGTACTTAAAACTATGGGTTTCTTATACCACTCTAAAAGGTAGGTTGAAGTAGGTCCCATTTTTTAACTATTTGACTCATTTTACTCTACTCAATAAACATATTTCAACTTATTTCGTTTAATGAATCCAAATGAATTCATAAAGAAGTGGAATTTAATATCGAGAGGTTATTACAGACTTCTTCTATCATATATATATATATGTAACTAGGTCATATGAGTGACCTTTTGTCCATTGAAGAAGATGATAAATGAACAGGAATGAATAGTATTCAAACAAGTGTCAAATGAAACAAGAGTGATATGTATAATATAATAGGAATTTTCCGTTTCACTACTTTTTATGAGATAACAAGGAGGGTGAAGCTTCTTATAGATATACATATACAACTATACATGTATATGTATTTATATATATGCATGTATGTAACTGCATATAATTGCATAACAACGTCGCTGTTTTCGTTTCATCTTCTATTAAATTATCCCATGAATAATGATGTAATCATCCTACTCTACAAATTGTTTCTTTTATTAGGAGGGGGGGGGGGGAGTGACGTTTAGCTCTCATCACTTCCGGGTAGTTTTTTTTTTATTATTTATAAATGAACGTATATCCTCATAAAACGTTTTTGTGAAAATGCAGATTTGAGCCATAATAAAGGTAAATATGTATGAAGACACGTCTGTCTATTATCAGTCATCTTTCCGTATGATATAAGGTGTTGGTAGACTGTGGGTGGAGACACCATGTATGATCCGTTATAATAATGATTTAAACTCAAAGAAGCAAAAAATATTAGTTAACTTGATCCTTTGTACGTTGGAGCAGGGCTCTTACATCAAGGAAAATAGTTACTACTCCAGGGAGGGAGTCTGCCAATTCTTTTCACGGTGTGAAAAAAAAAAAAACTTGTCAAGGTGAGTCGTGTTGTATGGAGGTACAAAAGTTATTATTTGTAGAGTCTAGGAGACACAAGTCCCCAAGGAGAGAGATGGATACTCCTTATATCTCATAAATAAAATTTGTAGATTCGCAATTTTCCTTAGAGTATATGGCGGCATATCTTTGTTATTGATGATGACTGTATCAAATTTGAGGAGGGACACTCGAGTTACGATCTTAATTCCAATAAAACTGTCATTTCTCGACGAGACTCATCAACAGCTCGTGCCTCCTTATGAAGACAATGTGTGAAAAACATAATTAAAAGTCTGAATAACTAAGAGAGTTTCAAATTGTAGATACCTACATAGTATTATTATTATTATTATTATTACTGTTATACATAGTATGATGTACTTCCTTCGTGGGCGATCTGGCCCGTCGCAACTCCTTGCATTTCTACGTAATTAAAAAAGTTATGATTCACGTTTTTGTTGAGGAATAGAGATAACATCTAAAATAGCAACAACATTCATTGTAAATATGTATAAATATATCTTGATTGTAGTAGGTACATGTAAATCTTGTTCACTCTCACAAAGAGATAAGAGGAGCTCTTAATAAAGGGTTTTGTTATAAGGTGTTTTGCTCATATTATTCCACTACATACATAACAGGTCTACAATAGTTGTACATGTATGAGACCTTTTACTAAGTATAACAAAGTATGTAGGTTTGCTAGGGAGAATTAACTCATTTTTGGACACTTGTTATACGGAACATTGAACTCCTTCGACTCAAGGATATACAATATTATTATAAAATATCAAGAATGAGTCCAAAGTACTATTATTATTATTATTATTATGTTGAACGCGTCATTCCTTTGCTTATAGCCGCTTTAGATTGCTAACTCCTTAGTTACTTCTGGGTAAAATATCGTTGAAATCACAATTCATATTTGAAGTGGAATGAAGTGTTGTGTAGTCATATTTGAGTGCTAAGCGATGGATATTAGTTTTTAGTCTCTCTCTCTCTCTCTCTCTTAGGCAATTAAATGCGTAGCATTTATCTATTGAAAAAGTAAATGTTTATTGTATGAGAAAGCAAGAGAACTTGCCCCTCTTAGTTATTATCCTTATAACAACACTCCCTGTTTGTTGCTTACATATTCCTTAAAAATGAAAAAAAAAAGGTAAAAATATCCTGAGTATTATTCATAGTTGTAAGGAATTGTAGGATGTATTCATAATAATAAGTAGAAACATTATCTCCTTGACATAAATACATGTATACATACAAAGTTAGTTAGTTCAGTTAATGCAGCCATTTTGAATAAGAGGTTGCGTTTTGAATTTGAAATGTACATATGTACCGTTAGCTATTTAAATATTGACTCTTAATTAACGAGTCTATGTATATTATGTATGTATTTATTTACCCTTTTGATGCAATTCTTAGATGAATAATGTAATGAATCTACTAAAATAGACTCGACTGCATTTCTTTTACTTGAAGAAGAAAAACAAGAAGAACAAACATTCTCATAAATCATTCAGTGTCTTAACACTCTATATATATACTCATGGAGTCGTATCTTAATAATAATATATATCTGTAGTATGTCTTTTAAAAGGAAGGAATAACTAGAATTTTTAAATAAATATATATATATATATATATATGCCTGTATGTATATAAGTACGTTCTTATTTGTCCTTTACAAATACGTTTTATATATTCGTACATAAATGTTTTTTTGAGAAGAGTTAAAAAGTTAACGAAGGAGAAAAAGTATTTGCCAAGATTTTATTTCTATTCCTTCTTCTTCTTCTTTTTATTATTATTCCATTTATTTTCGCATTTTCTTTTTAATATTAAGGAAAAAAGGATGGAAAATGGCTTACAACAATTACTATGAATTATATAATTTAATTAAGAGAAGGATTTGATGATGGATTTCAGTTCCTTAATCATGTTCCATCATTAGATATTACGCATACTAATATGTATATACATATGTACATAGATACGAGTCCATTGTTTTAAATTTCAAAGACTGACTATAATAGAACTGTATAGAGGGACAATTGTTTTATGATTGGCTTTATATTATTTTATTTAGTACAACTTTTACGAGGAGATTATTACTTATTGGCAATAGATATGTTAATATATATATATATATTTAATATAATTCTCCTGCCAAAAAAAAAATATTAAAAAAAAATCACTCAATCTCTCTCCATCCCTTTGAGCAATAATACAATTTATAAATCATTGTATTATTATTACCTAACTATTTCTACTATGATCCTGGATTGACTGCAGGTCTCTAATATCATTAGTAAAGCATTCATTTGTAGTGCCTTTGCTCTGTCATTGAATTGTTAGTCTTTAGACCCCCTACTAAGGAGGTGACGTTAGATATGATCCAATTTTTATATTTTTACAAGTAGACACACACTTAAATAATATGTGCTTGTTTGTTTATTTGTTTGTTTGTTTTTCACCTAAAAAGTCGTTTCTTGAGGATTAAGTAAAAATACAATAGCAAAATCCCGTTATGTCCGGAAGAATTAAGGGGCCTTTCCTTAATTCAAAAAAGCTTTAACTTTAAGTCAAATTAAAGCTACGTTTTCAAATGGTAGGTCAATCAAGCCCTTAGAGATGACTTTTAAATTTAGCTTCTTGACAATTATAGCCATTTTAGTCCGGATTTAATGATTAGACCCTTTTAGTTATGGCTATGATTATAGCCATGCAAAAATCAAATCAAATCAAATGTTAGTTAAAAGCACCGTAATAAGAGGATCGCAGAGTTAAAAAAATAAACGATTATTAAGGGTCCAGGATATGGTTTTGAATTATTAAAATAATATAACAATTCTGCAGTTTTAGAAAGTAAAATAAATTTTGAATTAAAGTTAGGGACAGAAGCATAATTTTGGACACTGTGGAGCACTTGTAGTCTCAAAACAGTCGAGTAAGTATATCCACAGAACCTATGAATAGTATTCATATAGAGAGTCGGGGAAGGTCTACAACTTTAAAAGGAGGAAAGTACAGGTCACTTGAAGCATGTTTATCATGAAAAATTAAATTTTAATCTTTAAGAAAGAATAGGATATGAGCATTAGGAGGTAATGTTCGTTATTTCGAAAGCTCTATGTATGTACATATATAAAGAAATGTCTCCTGTACAAATTAACTACAAATTATATTTATTTGTTTATTTATTTATTTGCAAAATGTACAAAATTGACATTCAAATTCACTCGATTTCCTGCTTAATTAACTCCTTAGATTTTTGAATTATGATGTCCTATATAATATTTATTATGAAGTAATTGCATGACTTCTTTCCCACTTCTTATATTGTATATTTGTACTTTTAGTCATAATAATAGTAGTAATAATATTGTAGTGTTACTCTAAGGTTAAAGGATTTGCATATTTAATAGACAATATGCATTGCATTTTCCGAGGGACAAAATATACAAGGTCAATTTATATTTCTGTACATTTATATTTATATAGGTAGGTACATACATACATATATCATCATTCAGCTCTAAATATAGGAAGGTGCACCTATTTTTTATTTATTTTTTTGACTTATTCCATAATATGTTTTAGGGACTTCCTTGGGGGGGGGGGGACTGAACAAAACCCATTTCCGCATTTATGTACATACATATGCTATATATGTATGTAAGAGACGGTCATAGTCTATAAACAATTCTACGTATCAACTTACTTATAAAAAAACATTATGATTAATTATAATTATCCTTTTCTTGACAAAACCTCAGAGGATATTACATAAATATTATATCCTAGTTGGGATGTAACGAGTCGAACTTGTTTTGCAAATCCCCAAAATGCGTACCATATGTTTTTATGTTTTTATTAACACAGCAGCATCCTTTTTTGTCAGCTGTTGATTTGCTTTCAGCTCTTGCTCCTTCCTTATTAGTGTTGTTTAGAGTTGTGAGCATAGCCCTACAAATATATGAGGAACAGTCCAATATTTGGCGGAAATGACGTAATTAGAAAATTACCATGACGGGCCTTTTCTCTTCTGTGGAAATAAGGGTTGGGAGACGCAATGAAGGTTGCTATGTGTAAGATGAAAAAAAAAACAAAGACTTCTTCAAATTTATAATGTACTGTGGCTTTGGTGACGTTGGTGGCATAATTTAAGTAGGTGTTCATTTAGATAATTACTACTCAAAGCCACAGTTTTTCTTCTCAGCAAATAAATTTGCGTTTCTCTGTCTTTTTATTCTATTCTTTTACACATGTGTCGGTGGGACACCAGGATTTGGTCATGATCATCAGTTGTACCTGTCTGAGTTGTGTTAGTGTACTCATCAAATTATAATCGATAATCATCAAATTTTTGCAAAGACTCTGCATGATTCACAAAAGATCAAAGCAGGGATCGGATTGTCTGTATGAACCCCATAGTTAGTAGGAGTGTGACATTCCTAGAGGGCAAATATTGGAGGTGTATCAAGCAATCCATTCCTCTTTCAACTCTGTCTTGAAGGATATTTATGACATAATTAGGTATGTGGTCCAAGTATGTACATATATCTTATGGACAATATACTTAAATAATGTTATTTAAAATTATCTTTGAATGAACATTCCTAATTAAGAGATGTCTGACTCTACACACAGATGATTGATAGATTAATGATACTCTTTATCTGTAAGTTGTTATAGAAGGGGTGTTGTTGTTTATAGAAATGAAGGCTAACGTTCGTTGCATGTTCCTAAGACTCAAATAATAATAAGTCAAGGTGAAGAAGAACTGTAGTTTACATTACATTTTTTTTTATTTGATCTTTTGCAAAGTACACATAAAAATATGTTTTTACTTAGTTCTAATGTGTTGAAGAAGGGGGAATGTGTGTTAGAGTATAATATACTTTGGATCGTTAATTCGTTAAGAAAGGGCTATGGGATTCAGTGCTTACATAAGGAAGGGGGGGGGCGGAATGCATTAATCAAGTAACGACTTCTTTCTTAAGAACTAACTTGTTGCTGATGTGTTATTTATTATTAAAACTGCATACACACTATAATGAGTCGACTATTCTACATACATAACGTCTATGAATTATTTGGAATAATGAGTTATGTTCGGTCCGTACGGGTAGTTTTAATTAAGAGTACAGCAGGAGTACCTCACATTACGAGACATTGTGAGGCATTTATTTGATAGTATAATTCATATTATTCATGCCATTTATTAACAATAGGCTCGTAGTCTCAGGTATGACTGACCTTAATAGCCATACGTATGCACATATAAATATACTGGAATAAAAAACATGTTTGAAAGCCTTAAGGCAGTCCCAAAACGGAGGTATGTAGATATTGACATTTTGAACCTCCTCTATGTGTTGAGTCAAATGTTATTTTAGAGTATTGTTGAGTGATGAAACAATCAGTCAATTAAATGCAGTTTGAGTAATTTAATTTCAAGGCAATATTACATTTTGTATGTACCTAGTTGCCTCAGTCAATGCGTCTCAAACTTTGCCCCCTTTTGAGCATATCACACCCCCTCCCTCATTTTAACGAAGGGAATTTTATTAGGGTTACCATATTTTAAATTATGAAAAAGGGGGTTTAATCAAAAAAGGTTTTGAAAATTGACCATTTCATGTACTTACAAAAAAGTTTTGGGATAGGATACATAAAGAGAACGTGTCCGGGCAAAATAGTGAACGGTTTATGGATATATATATACATATTTGTGTTTGATGAAAATCGCTGGAGTTGCTTCAGGGCACCCCCAGTTTCTGAGTTAAGTTAATTAGACAATGATGATTAATCTTTTTTCTTTTCTTTTTTTCATTTCAGTCTCTTTGTGGTGCAAAGGTTAATGTTCCGACTCTCTTTGGTAATCCCATTCCTTTGAGCTATTCGGAAGTCATTCAACCCAATGCTGTCAAACATATACCTGGCCAAGGATTGCCTTATCCTAAAGATACTTCTCGCAAAGGAGATCTACTCGTCTCATTTGATATCAAATTCCCTGAGAAACTCGATGAAACGACCAAGGGGATTTTGAGTAAAGCTCTGCCTGGGAAATAAATACATAGAGAGAGGCCCTTCGTCCTAATATTTTATCTTACGTTTCAATATATGGTATATACATATACATTGTATATTAAACATTTCTACTAATTTTTTGCTCTTTTTTATATAAATGCGTATTTTTTTTTGTTGTTGTTGTTGATGTAAAAGACAAGCCACACTTTTTTGAGATTTGTGTGGAAAAAAAAGATTTTATACGTTTTTTGACACACAGAATGGGGGAAATTTCTTGAGTATTATTCTGTCACTATAATGGACTATTTGTTGTTATTATTGCATATGTAAATTAGATGTAGTGTTGTACTCTCAAATTCATTTATTAAAAATCATATTTAAATATGCCCATTATGGTTTTTTTTTTTTTAAATACAAAAACCTTGCCTAAGTTTATTTTATTTTAAGTCTTTTACACAGATCTTTTTGAGCGAAAAAACCAGAGTTAATCATCATACCACACTCCTTATATTATTATTTAATCATGTCCACAAAAAGACATTTTTTTTTTGTTCGTTATAAATATTATTTAATGATATAATATATATACATATATATATAAATATCTACACTGTTACAATGATAATGTTCTATATTTAACTTATGTTGTGTCTTCTTAAAGAAAACG
Source organism: Lepeophtheirus nordmannii (assembly GCA_963680855.1). Classification (NCBI taxonomy): domain Eukaryota; kingdom Metazoa; phylum Arthropoda; class Copepoda; order Siphonostomatoida; family Caligidae; genus Lepeophtheirus; species Lepeophtheirus nordmannii. Next base: position 8,872,234 of record OY804519.1, read on the forward strand.
AGGAAATAAATTTTTTTTGTATCTTGTTTTATATTTTATATTTATTTATCTGAAATATGCAAAATATGTATTTTGATTATCGTTATCTTATCTTCAAAATGTAAGTTTCTACCTCAGATCGTTATTTCTGTCTACTGAACTCCAAATATGCAGCCTCACTGTGATAAAACAATGTTACTCAGACTTTTTTTAATTATCCCTGGGTGTATGAATGAATGAGGTGTACCGTAGTCTATTTGCCTATAGGGCACAGACTTAGAAAGCCTACACTTAAACATAAATGATTAAAGAATTCATTGGCATATATATTTGAAGCAAAAATGAGTTTTATAATTTCTAACAAGTCTCAATCAGGCCACAAGCCAGGAGAACAAGAATTGAAGGGAGTTATCATATTTTGTTATGATATTTTCTCAGGAGTAATTGGTCTATACACCAGTGTTAACTTAATCAGCCATGACTAGATGAAATGTATTCCTTAACAAATGTGTTTTGTAATGACGAAACTTTTTGTGTGTGTGTGTGTGTTTCGCCAGTTTAAACAAAACTTAGATCATTCTGCCTAAATAAGATCGAAACTGAGAGTGACAAAATGTGACGAAACATCAGGAATTTAAATAAAAATGCTGACGAAATTATCACAGCCATAAAACTGGGACTCCCAGTCTGGGAGTTGCTCTGTTTAGTCACGCATAGTTTTTTTTTTTTTAAGTGTAATAAATTAGTGCTTTTCAATGATGCTCTGAGTCGAGGAGATCTGATCAAAAGTGAAATTAATCTTTGATTTGCATCTCCTGTACTAAAACAAAAGATTATCTCAACTTCGTTTTAAAAAATGATTTAAAGCATTCACTATTTTAAATCACACTAATTACAAATTACAAACGTTAGGGTGGTTCTTTAAATGAAAGACCTTACTTTGGCTTGGCATGAGAGGGCAATCAAAATGGGTCGAGGTATCATGACCATGGGGACACGTGGATCTCAGTTGAGAGTCCCTGCAATAAGTAATGACAAATATTATTTTGTAACAATAACATGTTTGTTATTATTTGTAGGAATCTAAGGGCAGTTAAAAGTCCTTGAACTATCATAAACTAAATTCCATGGCTGTCACTCAGAAAGTGTTTTTTTTTTTTTTTTTATCTATAAATAGGATGCACAAATCTTGTTCCAGACAGTAAAAGTTGATTATCATAAATCATTTTTTTTTTTAAATTTGTTATCCTGTACACACACATTATGATTGAGATTATAGTTAAAGGGAGTTCTTTGAGTATTTATTTTTAAATCATCTTTGGTTTAAATGCCTAGATTCCACGCAAAGATCATTCTATTGTATTCTAACTATACTACTACTCTGTTATGCGCATACATGAAACGTTTACAAAATATGTACATATATACGTAATAAATATAGGAAATATTGTAATTGACATGCGTTGTTGATAGCTCCAAATCCTGGTTGTCAAATCATCAATGTATGTTTATGTACATATTATAATAAAAATCTCGTTTGTGTCAAGTCAGAGTGGAAGCTATATATATATATGTATTTAATATCATTATATACACACACATAAAAAGAAATGTGAAGGATCCAAGTGTTGAGCCGTATTATAAGGAGTGGAAATACCTGAGCAATGTCTCATCTTCCTCCAGGGTTTCAGGCTCTTTGACCAGTTGTTTTACGTCGGTATGGTTCTAAGTTTACACAGATCTTAATTATATTAATATCGTAACTTTAAGTTATGTACGTAATTGAATGTAAAAAGAAGTTTTTAAACATGGAGTCAATTCAACCTTACATAGAAGCACTTTCATAACACAATATTCTGATATTTTGTGAGCAAATCAGGATTTAAAAGAGCTAAAAATTATTAAATTTGGTTTAAAAAAATACGGTTATGGTTCTGGATATGTGCTTCTTTACTTTGATTTATGAGTCAGTTCATATTGAATCAGAGTGATTTTTAAAGGCACAAATAAAAAATTGAATGATAGCTATTCATACAGCTTTTAAGTTGAACCATTTGGTATTCCACCAAAAATAAAAAACTGTCGAGTTGAAGGAATTCATAATTAGGGCATATAGTGTCCGTCCAATTAATTATAAGCAGTTTGCAGATTATTTTCCAACATATATGTACTCCATGAGTTATTTCTATTAATTTTTTCAACCCTAACAATCAAAGTTTATGTAGTAAAATGTTATAATTTTCCTGATTTCCTAAAAAAAAATAAAAATTAATCATTTATTGTTAAAAATTAAAAAAACTTGTATTTAATCCCAAATATATATGAATCAGCACAATAAAATAAAATGCCTTTGTGCTCTAGCACAAAGGCATTTTACAATAATGACGGTTTACAATTATATAAATGTGTGCTGCTGATGAAAGTTAAAAGTACAGGAGCCAATCAACGCAAAGGTGTTTGTGCTGTTATTTTTTCCAATTTTTTAAGGATCATTTTGAAGGAAAAATATTGACTTGACTAAAGGGAGCCTTTCCTCAAATATGTAGTATCAATATCAGTCATTCTCTAATTAAGATACGAGTGACGCAATATACGAGTCAGTTTCCAGGCAGTACTTTTATTAATTACTTTGAGAAAAGGTTAAGTTAAGTTCAGCTCTTACTCATATAAATAGGACACTCCTCCAAGTTATTGGATTGCATCTAGTCTCAATGACGATGCTAAATGGTTTGCTAGGAGTCTGAGGACATGACAAAAGCATCATTCTTTTTGAGAAATAGCAACATGGGGTTGAAGGACTACATATATAGAATCTCTTCCGAGTTTGTGAGAAATTTGTATTTTTGTCAAACCGTGAAGATGAAGTGAGTCAGGACGACTAGTAGAAATAAGGGGTGGAGTATGTAACTCAACATGGAATATGACGTCATTTCATTCCTTCTCTCTGTATGACAATGATTCTCCAAAATAGACATCGATACATATCTTTATTTGTGATGTTTACAAAATACTTGATTTCTTTTTCTTTTTTTCAGATCTATCCAAGTTGAAAACATGCATAGGGTCAAAATGTTAATAAGAAAGACATTTTATTAACTTCATAAAAGAGTCAAACTGCTATTTTTCCTAATTTTATTATTTCTCTAAGGATAGTTATCAATAAAATCAACCAACGGACTCAAAAACAAGATGCGTAGTAATGTGAAACGTAATTTTAATTATGTGTTACTCAACAGAATTTGCCTTGACGTGACATTAATTGTATGTACTTATTACATAGAATGATCAGCAAACAATATGTCAATGATGTAAATTGGGATCCATTAATGGAGATTTACGTATTATTTGCAATTGAGATTACGAAACTTTAAAAAAAAAAGAAGAAAATATTTGTTTTGAATGTTGTTTATTATAACTCTTATTTACTAACATGAGCAATCCCCACCAATTGGCTCATGTTTCCCTGTGTGTTCGCTCAGAAAAAATGTTGTGTACTGGGCAATCTGTGTCAAATAATATTCATTGATTACATCAACCTTTCCTTTAATAACAAAAAAGGCTAGAAATTAGTTGATATTTAGCGGATTTGAGACTCGGTCTGGGACTGACATTTTTTTTCCTCGATACAATCTTTTATTTTAGACGGAAATTTTGGACTGAGACATGGTCTTAGACCATGGATCGAAAGTTAATTGAGAAAGACTGTGAATCAAAATGTAATATGCTGCAATCAACGAAATATGATGTCATTGAAGCAGTTTTTGCTCTTTTCAATCCCAAATGACTTCATCAAAGGTCCTTTAAAATGAATCGAGAAATCGAATTAGATGGGCCCTAAAAAGGTATAAGGCTTTTGGACTTATAGCCATTTATGTTATTTTTAAGTCACCTTCAACAGTTGGCTTATTCTAAACTATGATATTCACAGCTGAGCAATGGAGTAATATTCAAAACCCCAATGAAAGATACGAAACAGCTGATAAAATACTACTTTATATCTTTTTCTGATGTTTTATCAGAGATGTGGGCTCGAGTCTTACTCCGACTGGTACTAACATTACATAAGTACTTGAGCTCTTCCACAACTTATCATCAAAGTCAATCTTCACTAAATATGTGTATGATAGTAATTAGACATTTCATTAACTCGAATATTAAGTTGTTGTTGTTGTTTTCAGAGCTAGAACCCATGTTCAATGTAACATCAGGATAGCACATTCATCGAAAATATTAATTATCTTATTTGGACGACAGTCTTTCATATGAATAAATACCTACGAAATTTAAAAAATATAAAGCTTTTATAATATAGGCCGGGCCCTCGTCTAGTCCAGGTCTCAAAACCTATGGAAAACAGTCATAGAAAGATCTCTTAAATCTGAAGAGCGCGTAGTGGTCATATGATTTATGGATTTAAATACGGATCCTAGGCACTATTCTGCAACGCAATGCTTAAAACTGGAGCGGGATTTATCATATTGACTCTATCATTCAATATGACCAACCTCAAAGAATCTAGGCATGCAAACCCATGACTTTGTTTCCCATCCCTGTATCTTTTTCTATTTAATATGCTACGCCCCTTATTCAACTGGAAATATAATGTTATCAACTTTTTTCCATTTAAAAATGAAATTGTTTTTCTAGGTTTCGTGTTGAAAATATTATTTGATCGGTAAATTATAATATCATCACATTTGTTACAGTCGCAAGATTTAATACATAAAAGTATAACATGGATTAAGAGTGCTAATGAGTCTTGGATTCATGTTTCAACGTCGTATGATAAGACCCACCCTATTTCCCACCATTACCCCCACCCTCATAGAACTCCATATCTTATCTGTTACATACATATATGTTTATGTTTTGTAGTAGTGTATCAAAATAAATACCATATGTGTCTAACATATACATATATCTAAGTTGTGATACTTGATTCACAAATATGTAGAAGTATATTTGAATTGATTTGAGTCTAGGACTGAAAGGAGCTTCGGGTAACAACTTAGACAAACACCAACCTATAGGAAAAATATTCGTTTGTTTTCTTACGCATGACATCACTATTTAGATCGTGTAAGCTCAAATAATCCGGCTGAGCTACAAATGTTTCCCCTTGTTAAATAAAGAACAGTTCAACCATAATGACTTTAAAAACTTACATGCTTTTTGTGTCATCTATCGATTGATCTACTCTTGCTTCTTCGTAAAACATAGATAACTCATATTAGGTTGTTGTTTTTTTATCAGCTGTCGATTTTTCCTTATGTGCACGTCAAGCTTCTTTGTTCACTCGCAACCTCGACTCTCAAATGGGAAAGAAAAAGTTTGGAAAAACAACTGGTAGCATCCCTTCTGTATTTTCCTTCTTGCCAACTTGTTAATATTTGGCAGAATTTATTATTTAGATATACAATACATTGATAAATTCTACCAATCACAAATCAATCGTTAATACTTGAATAATACTCAAAAATTCAAAAAATGGGCGCACAATCCTTGATTTAATATATTGTATCGATATCAAAATTATAAATAATAATAATACCCTTTTGAAGTTCATAATACGTAGTGTCAGCTGCTTTAACTCAATTTTTTTTATCCCAAAAAGTTTGTCATGGCGTGTTGGGATAAACAAAAACACTTTGTACTCTCAATTCAGCTGTTTTTAATTAGTTGACTCTTTTGGTTTAAAACAGCTGACTACACGTCTTATTAACTCAAAAAGGGTATTATTATTGATGATTTTGATGTATAAAAAATATATTAAATCAAGGATTGACTGTCCCTTTATTGAATTTTTGACTATATTACAAGTACTAACTATTGACTCGTATATTGGTTGAATTTATAAATATATAGTATATCTAAATAATAAATTCTGCCAAATATTAACAAATTGGCAACAAGGAAAATACAGAAGGGTAGCAGCTACCAGTTGTTTTTCCAAATTTTTCCATTCCCTTTTGAGAATCGAGGTTGCAAGTGAACAAAGAAGCTCGCCGTGGATCTGAGCGTTGAATAGTTAAACAGAAATTAGCTGTTGTTAATTTGTGAGCAATCTTCTACTATTAAATAAAGAATAGTTCAACAGTTGAGGGAAATAAGGTAATTAGAATATAGTTATCAGATAATTCTGTCACATTTTGAAAGAAAGAGTGGAAGATACAACTAAAGTGACTCTGCGCAACAGATTGGAAGAATCACGTTAGTAGTTAACTAGCTATCAATCAAGGGCTTATATCCAATTTCAAAGTTTGAAGGAGGGGATAAAAAGCAGTCTTATTATCTCCATGCTCCTTTTATTGCATCAACAAAATTATTTTAATCAAAGATCTGGTTTTGAAGAATTCTAATTATTATTATTATTATTATTATTATTTGTAATTCCATTCATCTCTTTCTTTCTGCCTTTACCTATTTATCTACGTTAGATCCCCTTGTATTTTTTTTTAATTCTATTTTTTTTTATCATCCATCTCATTATGTTGAGAAGGGTTCTGGTTTTCAAACGGTTATTTTTTTTTAATGGTCAGTTACGTGTATAAGTATACTATTAAGAGCTTAAAAAGAGAGGCTCTCTCAGTTGCTAATTTGTTGAGTGCCCTAAGGTAAAATATTATGATATATTAACTATGTACATAGGTAAATACGTGCTGTCAATTTGAATTAGTTGCATATTATAAGGACTATGTACATAATATGTGGTTAGAGAATTGAATTACCTAAAATGTACAATTGAATGAGTGAATACGAGTTCAAATACTTGACGGAGAGCAAAGTCCCTTTCGCTGATTAGAAGGAACTTTAATCAACCTTTACGTAAGTAATCCCCCTTTTAACTATCCAAAATCCCTTGAAATTATATGCCATTATTCTAGGCAGGTAAGTAACAAAATATCATTTTGATTTATTACTCAACCAAATTTAATGAACAAGGCTTTTGGCAAAACTATTCACAGTTATTCATTCTACAAATCAGTTGTATACTTTTAGGGGTTCATTCGTTGGGCGGAAATTATTTCATTATGACGCATTTAGTTAGGATTTATATAATCCAGGAGTTTCCAAATGCTCCCCAGAGTTATACTTAAGGAGGAACAAGAGCCTTTGTGATACTAAATATTTATTAATTTGATATACTATTTTAATAAAGATGAACAATATTAGCTAAATGACGCAACCTGTCTCGAATAAAAAACTTTCTCTATTGTGAATTTTGTACATTTAACCGACAAATATTGTATGAATTGATTTATGCGCCCTGTCGTCACCTAACACATAAATGTGCTTCTTGTAATTAAATTATTTACTTTGCAAAACAAATAGTTATCATCTCTGTAGCACTATAATCTGTAAAGTCTGAATCAAAATATAGATACACCTGAATAGTAATGTCCTCATGGATTGTAATTTTACTCACTCCAACCATGTACGAGTCTATACCGTATATATTTTCTGGACTAATAGCCGATCCTTTATAAAAAACCGCATGCGCTCTATCAGCCGCAGATATTTTATATCCTATGTTTGATTCTACTTCTGGTTAGAGTACTCTAGCGTTAGAAGAAAAATCCGCAGATAAGCTGTATGGTTCAAAACGGAGGAAAAACGTAGCAGGGGCTTATAGTCCGGAAAATACGGTTATTCGAAAACTATGCGGTATATCAGACTTTCTCTGAATTTGTTTTCACCCCATGAATAATTTGTTCGTCAGAGTTGAAATAATATCATTGAATCCAATCAGGTCTATACTTATTCATTAGTTATGACTACTGATTAATTATTATTATTATTACCGATCAAATTAAACCTTTTCAATCTGCATACTTAAATCAAAATGGAGCAGAACTCTTTTCCATTCGTTGTTTGATGGTTAAATGGCTCACTTGTACAATTTGAGTTCCCTCTTCAAGCCTCGTTATTCTTATTCTAAGTATTAATATATGTACCCATGTATAGTATACATATATCAGAGCCCAAAACTCTCGTTTCGATATGCCCAATGGGCATACTTTGCAAGACTCAAGTATTTTGAAAAACCAGTTCAAGTCAATTTATGTATGTAGACAAGTATGAGGCATAAATTCCTGTAAAAGATGAGGAGGGGGGGGGGAGGACAAAAAATGTATGGGCCACCCCCTTCTAACGAATTAACTGTTGTCATCAAATATAAAAATATTTTGTAGAAAAGACAAAATTTGTTGTCAAAATGTTAGTTATGGATGGAGACAAATAAATTCATTAAAAAAATCCCCCAATAAACAAGAATTAATATTGTCATTTCTTAAAAGGTCATAGAAAGAACAAGAATGTTTTTTTGTCAAAATGTGTTTTATAACAATGAATAGAAATTGCTTCTTCTTTTTTTTTTTTTTTTTTTGTCTTCAAAAAATCAAACAAGTGAAAAAAACAACTAAGATATTTTTATGAGATTTAATGAAATTCTGGACACGGCTCTGAAGGCTAGCTATGTTTTTATCAAAAGGCTTGACCCCAATATATGATTCAAAGTTTACTAAATGATTTTGTTCATACAGAACTCAAAATTTATTTTAGCAACGACTCCTTAGTATGAATAGAAGGCTACGTTTTATATTCTATAAGAAACTTCAACATTTAAAACAATATTATTTAAGAAAAAATATTATAATTGTATTTATATAATAACTTTTTAATAAAATTTTCAACAAATATTGGCAAGAATCTTTTAATTATTCCTTTCGACGTAGATGCTTTTCATTCAACGGTCTAACAAAGAATGGACATAGAAAAAGAGCAGGTGTACCAAGTGTTTTTCCTTTTCTAATCACAAAGTTGTACTTTTACTGAGCAAAAGTCCATATTATTACCTTTGTAATCTCTTTATAACCAAACCAAAAACCAAGGATTAATATCAGAGGTCAGCAAGTTTTAAAAGGTCACAAAATATTAGAAGAAAAAATAAATTATAAGAACAAAAAAAAAAAACGACTCTGAAAGTAAATATTGATAAAAAAAAATTATACCTCCTTGGCTTTAGCATCTGCATATTATGTCCTAAATTTCTACTCGCCCTCTGTTAAAACCAAACATTTCATGAAAGCACCTTGGCTGGATGTCCAAACGAAACCTATGAAACAAAATGGCAAAACGACGATCAGATAGTCATTTATTGCTGTAGAAATTCCCTTGTTTAAGAGTTGACTTTTTGTTCGTTAGGGGGTGCTGAACTATTTCATAACTAACTACGCAACCTCCCTTGAAGTTACTTTGTTAATTCAAAGGGTAGATAAATAAAGCAACCCCTTCCGGAAAAAAAATCAAGTATCATAGACAAGGAAAGCTCTGCCAGATAACAGATGCTTTTCGCTACTTTTTTTATAGCTATAGTCCGGAACAAAAGAGTAGGACTGATGGCCTCATTTCAAATATTAAAGATCCTTCATTTCTAAAATCACGTCTTACCTCATAATAATGATAATAAAAATACCGTATATAATCAAAATACAACAAGTATTTTCAAGTAGCGTGGGCATTTGACATTCGTTTGAGCATGGGTGCTCTTTTATGATATCTTAGATGTAAATGGTGAACTAAACAAGGAACAGGATCTCTTATTTAACACATGTGTATGTTGATTCATTATGAACAAATTATTAAAGGTTGGTTTAAAAATGAGGGAATGAAATATTGAGTATATTTTTAAAGTCATTGTAGAGAAAAGTATCCTGTTAATAATAGATAAACCCCATAAACGAGTTTGCTCTCACAAGTGTATCTCACAATACATATTACTAAAGATTAGAAATACATAAATTTGTTGTCTCTTTTTGCAGAGTCAAAGTGCTCAAAATCAAGTCGTGCAACTTGTTCAAAAAGAAATGCCCCCACCATGTTGCAAAAAGTACCGTAACTCTTTATTATTTAATTACATGTATCTACGTATGAGTTATGTCCTATTGTAAGAGTAATTTTAATGGACAAATAGATCCTTTTGATTAATGTCTTTGTGATTATAAATTTAGAAGTGATCCAGGAGTGGATGTTTTATTAAGTACATATAAATGTATAACTGTCATCAGAAATGTCAAATAATTTGTATTCAAGGGTATGATGAGCATTACACTCATATATGTATATCATATGCATTGAATTTCAAGCCTTCACATCATAGATCTATGTAAAAGACCATACATAGAAAGAGAATTGCAAATTCTTCTATAATAAAAGATCGTCCTATGTACGATTATATGTACATGCTTTGCTGGGAGTTTCAACTTTGTAATTGAGTCAATCGTTTGCACATTATATTATTAGATTGATATTAGAATTATAAATTCTTTTGACCTTGTGAGCAGAGTATTTAAGCTTTGATTGAATCAAACCAACTGCATAGTTATGTTTTTGAGTCAATTAATTCAAAACATATTTCTACTTCAAATGATCAAAAAAGTATGTTGAAGCTCAATGATTCACTTCCTCCTAGGAGTTGTGTCTGTCTTTTTATATACATATTATGTAATATATATATATATACATATTTTATGTTTCAAACTACCTATGGATTTAATCATTCATCAATGTGACCTTCCTTGGAGTCACCTTCAAAAATGTTATATGTAGCTCCACATATCATAGATTATTGTATGTGTGTATTCCGTCAAAACGGGTTCAAATAAAGACTATTTGAAGATTCTAAATATTGTACGTACGTATGTATGTATGTATACCATATTTTAAATCTAAGTATTGATATTTGTTATTTCAAAATAATAGCAATATATTATTATTTGTATTTAGATGTAGAAGAGACCTGGGAAATATTGGACATGGCCCCTTTTTTTGTCCATCAAATAAGCTATAACCATGAATGATGTCACAATCGTTCAATATAATGAAGAAACTTGACTTTTTTGTCAACCTTTCTTTGAGATATTTGATAAAAACTGATTTATTAGGGTGTAAGGTATTTTTTGTCATAATGAAGTCCATTTTTTTTATTGTTTTGGCTCTAACCTATATCATTTGAACTATTGAGTCTTTTGGCATTCCTTGATGTAGATAATTTATTAAAATATTACAATACCTTGTAATGTACAATAATAAATTGAAAAATAAACTAATACTAACACTGTTCAACAGTCAGAAATCCTAAGTATAAATAAAAGTTATTCAATTTTGCAGGCTGATTTTAAATCTATAATATTATTTTTTTCGAGAGTCCGGCGGTTTTTGAGTAAAATTGAATACTACTTTTTTTAGCTTTTTTGGCCCATTTTCCAACTTCAACTTCAATTTAAGCCTAAACAGACACTCATTTTGAGCATTAAAAAATATTGATTTGCTCTTGTATTTAATGCAGATTTCAATTATAGTCTTTGTTTTGACCTAACGGGAATTCTGGGGCGTAGGGGACTGGAGTAAGTACCTTTGTACTTAAATAACTCCTTGAAAATTAAACAAAATGGATTAATAAGGAATGTATTAAAGAGCTGAGATCCACAGCTTTCAAACAAAATGTCAAGCGCCCGGTAAAAATCCTTAACCAAGGAGAAATCGTCCATCTAAGTGCGTAAATTTTCATTCAATTTCGAGCTAAAATCCACTAGAAATCAAAGACTCACGGTAGAGATACTAAGGTAGTTTCGTTTTATTTTTTATATATATATTATTTAGAGCTCTAATATAATGAATCTATAAATAGATTCTTTCTATAACAGATGTAAGTAAATATGTTGTGTAAAACTTTGATGCATCTACCTCAAACCATCTTCTTCTTCTTCTAAATATTCAACCAAAGATAAAAAGTGTTGTAACTCTCCCCGGTCTCCCCTACCATTTAATACGTAGTATTAGGTATTTATTTATACCATGTACCTTTCTCGACTTGGGGTACACTCTACGACTACCCATATATATGATATATCTTATGGTTCTCATGTATGTAAATACCTTCATGGTTACATACTTTATATGTAAGAATATAACGCCTCAAATGTATTTTATTTATATTTGAGAGTGTAGGAGTTGAAAAGTATAAATATTATTTCAGGCCACCTAGAGTTTGCACGATGCGAAATGCGATAATGAATATTTCCATATATTTCCTACTAATGAGAATAATGGCTTATAAAGCCTATTTGAAATAGCATGTGAAATACACGAGTATTTTTATTATTGTTGATCGATTGAATGTCTCCTCCCAATAGATTGATGATTAATTAATTCATCGTTCACTTTCCGTCAAGTCATTCAACACCAAGTAACAAAAACGTTTGATCATATTTTTGTTACATAGTTTCAAATCCCTTTTTGTGTTGATGAAAACGAGTTTATTTATCAGATTTGACATGTAATCATCTCACAATATATTAATATTAAGTGAACCACCAGAAAAAGACTAAATAGCCTGAACTAACTTATATTTCTGATGTTACAGATTTTATAATACATAAATAAATAAAGTGACATATATATGTATCCTTGATATATTTATTATTAATTAATATGAACAAATTTCCAAAAAATCTGAGGAAAACTTCATCTTTAATCGGCTTAAAAAAAAAAAAAACTCAACGCTTGTATTAAGTACAACTTGATGCCAATGATAAAAAGTGAATTTTGAATACAATCAAATTAATAGTAGACAGTAAAAATCCCTATCAGATGGGTCGTAAAGCTTCTACATGCATCTTCAGGGTTACAATTTACGCATGTAAAGAAGAGAACTAACCTGGTATATTATATATTTGAACATAGCATGGACCGTAGCATTAAAAAAATAGGCAGAGTATGTACAAACGTATGCATATGGAAGAGAAAAAGAAAGAGTTCACTTGCCTCAAGGAGTCAAGTGAACGTAAGCATACATTAGAACTATGGAAGTCCCTATGTTTCCATCTGGGATGCCCTCTATGGGGGAGAAAGGTACGTTGGTTCCACTGGGAGGCCAACATGATTAACGTTTTACTTGTTAATAGTTGTGTAAAAGAGTACTCAGTCGTGGCTCGCGGTACGTCGTGATTGTCGTGAATTTGAATAGAATGGGATGGAAGTGCTGTAATCCTGGATGCCGACAGGGCTACCACGATACCCCCAAGAACACTATTATATATTTCCAGGCTTTAATGTGCCACACAATCAAGAGCTTGAATAAAAATGGAAGAGGGCTCTTCCAAAATCAAAAGTTGATAAAAAAAACCAAAGAGAACAGAACGTCTATAATATAGACAATAACAAAGAATATGCAATTCATCACTAAGTCAATCGGCAAGGAACATGGCAGTGGCCGCCAACTCAATGAACTAAAACTTTGGTTTTAAGCCGACATTTACCGGACTTTAATCGGTAAAATCTGCTGATGTAATGTATTTTGTAACCCCTCTGATCACAGTGTCCGATGAAAATATCCCTATAAGCACAATTTGAATTGCATTAAAATAAGCAATTTCCACGTGTCATTTTAGCTTATTAACCCATTAGAGGCGATAGGTTAATATATTGACCATCCTAAAAAAGCACTGAAAAATCTACCCTGAGTGGGTTAAATTGGTTAAGATAGCTTGTATGATCCCCGCCTTCACCAGAGAGAGATTTCTCTCTGCAGACCCGAATCAAAACAGTAAAGCCCAGTCACAAAGTAACGAGACTGATGCACATTGCAAGTTGCAGAAAAACACTTCCCACCTTTGATTTTAAATCAGCTGCTGCAGATTTCACTGCAGCAAAAAGGCATAGAAAGTAGACTAAAACGATCAATAAGAAACATTATGCTGGTCATTTACATGCCTGCATATAATTCTTAAATGACCTGCATATCATTTCATTATCATTTTAAGCTTATTAAATTCCGATAATATTTGACCGGAATTGCAAACATTTGTCCGGTAAATTGAAGCCCTACCGGTCACACTGTCGGGTGCCAATTTTTTCTAGCGGACACCCTGGCACAAGAGCTACATAAGAAGTTATAACTACTATCAGGATTTACTCTTCTCAAGTCACCCAAATGGTCCCTTGTCAAGCTTGAAGCTACTGGGAACAAGAGCTTTGAAATCGAAGAGCAACAGTGTAGTCTCTGCACAAAATCACAGAATCAGATCAAATCAGTTTAAGAAGTGATCAACATAGCTACTACATAACTAGGATTAAAGGAGCATTTGAGCAAAGATGAGACGTATGAAGCCATCATAAACCTGTTGTGCAGACTACTAAACTTGACTTGGAGCCAGCTCAATCACCAAGGCTTTCTTTCATCACAGAACAGATGCCATTGTCTGTAAAATAAAAGTAAAATTAACTACATTGAAATCAATAACAAAAATATTTCTTTTTTTCTATTAAAGTTTGTATATCTGAAACATTTAAATGTGTTAAACTAACCATTTCAATGATCATTTTCATCGTTTTATCAATTCGAATTTATGGCAATTTATTTTATTTTATTTGCTTCTGAAAATTTATCTGTTTTAGGCCTCACTTTGGAGCACTCGTTTTTAAGTCCGCTGTCCATGTGAAGCATGGAGACGTTCTCGTATAAATCTTAAGCTCTGTAAAATAAAAAGAAAGCAAAAATTGACCTAGTAACTGACAATTTCATGAATGTATGGGGGAAGAGATACATCAGCTGACATGACTAGACATGTGGAAAATGTTGAGACAGAGTTGAGTTTAAGGAAAGAAAAAAAAAACATCAGTTGAGGCATGAACTTGCTACAATTATGTATAAGTATTTTAATTTCTGATTATTATTATTAAGAAATACTGCTAAAGAATGTGTTTATAGCAATTCAAATTCACTTCAATCCTCACAGTTTCCAACTGTTATTGAGTATTATTTAACGTTATCAAATAACTGCAATCAGCAAATAAAATGAAACAAAGGTAGCAGATAGTGACTGTAGACTCGCTCTTTCATCCCTACAAAATGTTCAGCCCTTATCATGACGTTATACTACATCCAGATATTCTCTTATTCTTCTACATGGGAAAACATTGATGTTTGTTGTGAAGGAGAGAGGAAGGAAATAGACACAAATCCATCACGACGAGCTTTTTGGGATAAACAAAAAAACATTGTATTCTCCCTTCAGCTGAGTTTCATCATTTGACTCTTTTGATTTAAAGCAGCTGACTTTACGTGTTATGAGCTCAAAAAGGGGGTTATTATTATTTATGATTTTGATGTATGAAAAAAATATTAAATCAAGGATTGCGCGCCCTTTTTTTGAATTTTGAACATATTACAAGTATTAACAATTGGTTTGTATATTGGTTGAATTTATCAATGTATAGTACATCTAAATAATAAATTCTGTCAAATATTAACAAGTTGGCAACAAGGAGAATACAGGAGGGTAGCAGCTACCAGTTGTTTTTCAAATTTTTCCTTTCCCTTTAGTCAGTCGAGGTTGCGAGTGAACAAAAAAGCTCGACGTGCATACGATTGAGAAGATTATATTATATTAAGGATTCTAAATTTACTAGATTAGGCATTTTACTGATTAATTGCTATTTGTCGACGGTAGATACTAATGAATTAACTGTGGGGTGTGCTACTTCCTTCCCATTCAATAATTAATTAAGGAATAATGATGATATATTTAGAAAATAAAAAATATATTAATTGTCAATCACTAAAAATATTGCACGTTAAAAAATGCTTAGGATTATACCCACGTCGTAAGTGAGCCTGAAGAAGCTTTGCAACGCGGCGCCTATTGCTACGTTGTATTGTAAACTTACCTTAAGGGAACAGTTTCTACACTCATATTACTTTAAAAGGCATTTCTGTATGCTTACAATATCCTGCATTGGCATGGTAAACATTCTTAAGCCTCTAAAGAGGAGGCTTATACATTGATCCACGTAGGTTTATCTAATCCTTGAATTGGGATCGACGACAAGAAAATTATAACTAATAAAGAATACAAATCTGCAGAATGATTAATACCAGAGACGTACTGACATTGGTGTCAATTGAGTATGACAGGGACAATATATTGAAAACTTCAAAGGGGAACTTTCTTCTTCTTCATGAATGACAAATTTGTATTCTAGTTTTGTTTTTTGTTTGTTTTTTTAAGGACAAATTTCATACTTATTTCTAAAGGTCGGTTCACTGATGGACGTGAAAAATTGGGTTTCAGAAAGTGGAAGAAGAACTGATAGATAAGTGAGAAACTTCTTCATGGAAAGGAGAGCTTGATGAAGCTTCTTTTCCAGATTACTAATGCGTCATATACTGCCTTAAACTTGTAAGCTTCGAATATGTAATTAAAAATGTTACTCGTCAGGCTTATTAAATAATAATAAATGTGGCTTTACTTTTAATATTTTAAAGAGCTATAAACTAATTATAATCGCCCTTGCAAAATTACCTTTTAACTGCAACAATTAAATAAATAATTAATTGTAAAGTTTTAAACAAAAATTTATAGTACTTTCACTTCTTTTCACTGTCAAAAGTATTTCTAGAAGTCTGAGAAAATGTTAACCTCTTCCTTTGAAACATGAGTATAAAATGTCTCACCTACTCAGAACAGTTCAAGAAATAGATATTATATTTATATACATTAAAGCTTTCTTCCATTAATTTACCTTGCCAAGTGATGATTAAAAAAGGGTGGTCCTCGACGAGGCATGCTCCATCTAGTAGAAAGATTTGTAAATACTATACAGAACATTTTATAATGTAACCTTATATAATTTTAACACATTTTTCAATATTTTTTGTTTTTTGTTTGTTGTTATGCTTGGAAATTTCAAATGTTTGAATAAATAAATTAATAAATTTTTTTAATCGTTTTCTTTCTTTTCTTTTTAAAAATAATAATTCTCCCCCTCCCCCCTCTCTTTTTATTTTTTAGAAATTGTGCTTATTATTAAAAAAATATTTCGAAAGACATAAACCAAATTTAGGAAGTGTGCTCTAGATAAGTGCCCTGGCACTTAATCAAATGTTGTATATTCCACAAATAAAGAAATTTCATTTTTACATAACCGGGTTCAGTATATTCTGAATCCGGCACTGACCTTAATAATTCATCAGTTAATGGCATTAGTTTTTAAAATAAAGAGTTTAAATTATTTGTTGTTTCCCATAAAAGAGAAACAAAATAAGAACACTGTCTTAATAAGGGAGGCATATGAAAAGCAACTCATGTGCTTATTAAAGGTGAACAAAACTTCGTAGGTAGATTTTTTTTAATAGTAAAAATCATGTCCTTGGAGTCTGATACTTAATCTTCTGTTCCCAACTGCATAATGAAGAAACAACATTGCGATTGGTAAGGCAAGGGATCAATCCTTAAGGTTCTACAAGTTACGTATTCTACTTCACTTCTTGAGTTAAGTTTTTCACATCCTGTTGATGTAAGGTGGTAGTGTGTACGAAAATGAAATCCTCTGTAAAATTTTAACTGTTATTTTAAGCCTTCTGTATCAATCTTCTTCTTTTTTTGAGACTATGAAGCACCATTGGATCAAGTCCGTTTTCCTAAAGTTTGTTCCGGGTCACTTTACCTGGTAGTATACATACATTTTAGGATCGAGGTGGTCTTCAAAAAAATGGGTTTCGAAAACCACATTATTTCCTATATATGTACATCTAATAATTAATTAATTATATACAAGAATCAAAACCCCTATTTCTGAATCACCGAGTTATATTGCTCCTCCTTCTAATCCATATTTGCGTCTGAATACTCTGAATGACCTAACTTATGCATCCGACAATAGACTCTATACAATGGTAAATTTTTATTTAAGCTATACACATATGATAAAACTGAGATCAACGTATAAATATATACCTCATTACACCTGTGATCATCCAATCCTGATACAACTAAAAGATAAGATTATTAAAACTAACTATTTTTGAGGATTGTCTACTGGAAGGATTTGTGTATTCATATTCACATAGGCATTTTTGAGTACTAAATGTTACTCAAGTAATGTCCTCATAAATCTTAATTGTTCTTTCCAAAGGAAAAATGAATATATGCAAACTATGTACATATATGATATGTATACACATCGTTGATAAATATTATTTGTATGCTTGCTGAAATGCATTTTTTGAAAAGGTCAAATAATAGGTACATGCTTTGTGACAGAGTAGTTGTAACTAAATAATTCAGGATTTGTGGAACGAAAAAATAAAAAATATATTTACTCATAGATAATTAAGTAATGATTTCCAAAAGGTTTATTCCAACAAAATAACAATACTTAAGATTCATATATTTAAATATACGTAATTGATTTACTTAACATTACTGACTAATTGCGATAATGGTGGGATCCTCCATTATGATTCCCTCTCCGATGGGACTGCCTCCCATGGGAGTGAAATGAATGCCGCTCGTGATCACGACGATCACTGTACTGATTTGAGTTTCTCTGTTGGTAATGATTTGGAGGAGGTCTACGTTTGATATCACGACGCCCGTCATCTTCTCGCCATTGTCTACTCTCAGCCATTCTTTGTTTAGCCTTTTCTCGACGTTCACGGATTCTTATTTCATTTTCTAAATGTTCTTTTTGAATTTGCTCATAGTGCTCTCCGCGTCGAAGTTTTCGTGAGGTACCCGCACTCTTGTTAGGATGGGGGATATCCCCACCATACAAATGTGGATTCATCATTTTATCATAGAGTTCCTCCTTGGCTTTTTCTTCCTCTTGTTTCTGATTTTTTAATGCTAGTCTTCGATTCTCCCGTTCACGCATACGATCCACAGCCCGATAATCAGGATATCCTTCATCATTGCTCCTAAAGTTGAAAATTAAAATTTAGATAAGGGTATGATTCAGAAACAAAGAAATAAAACTACTTTTGAAGCTTTTGACTAATTTCTTTCCGTGTTCTCTCCCTAGAACGAGATCGTTTTTCTCTATCCGCTATTCTTTGAGCAAGGGATATGTGTGAATCTAATTCGCGTCGTTTCCGTCTCTCTTCCTCCTCTCTCTTTTTCTTCTTCTTTTTCTCTTTACGACGTTTCTTTTTTTCTTTTTTCTCCTTTTTCCGTTTTTTACGATCTCCTTCGTCAATTTCTTCCTTTCCGTCCTCATCCTCCGTCGACGATGTTAACCGGAGCTCCTCTTCTTCTTCTTCCTCCTCCTCCTCCTCTTCTTCCTCATCGTCAGATTCATCCTTATCCTGAAATATACAGTATTTTAATTCCGGTAATCGTGTTACATACATACTTCAGCCTTACCTTCTCAATTTGTTTTTTTGATGATTCCTGACAATCGTTTACTTTGGAATGTTCCACCTTTAATTTATTTTCCTCTTTCTTTTTCAATCTATTCACCAATTTATCCCGTAAAAATTTCTCGTCTCTATTTTTGTAATCCTCAAAACCTGAAGAAGAGCTCCGAGTAACTTTGTTTTTTGCTTCTCTTGCAGTTCGAAGTAAATCAATTTCCAAGTTCTTGACGTTATCGCTCTGTGACTTTACCGTCTGTTTAAAATAATTTTAGAAAAAAATCTTTTTGACTCATTAAAGTTATATACTGTCAGTAGACCAATAAAATTATATCAACTCTTACTAAACGCATTGGATCTTACATATATATAAAAAAAAATACATACTTGTATCAATTCACAGACTCAACCGAAATAAAAATCAAATAAAAGCTATGTATGTTATGGATAATTTCCTCATTAATTTGTTTTAAATAAAATCTTTTAGGTTGAAAGTGTGATTAATACAAGGGTCCTACCCGTTTGTACAACAAATTATTAAGATGGCTCATTTACATATGTAATGACGAGGCTTCCTCTAGCCATGAGACTTTTTTGAAATAAAGATAACCTCATTCAAGTTCGAAATCCTAAAATAATGAATTGAGTCAAACAGTCATGTGTCGCAATTCTCTGCGGATTTAATGATGTTACAAATAATAATTCCGATCAATTTGCTTCATTTGATTGAATTTAACTTAAGGTAATTAAAGTGAAGAAATCAAATGTATTTAGAGTTAAACAAAAAATCTTTTTAAAAAATCCCAATAAATCCACGGCGACCCACAACTGCTCGAATATTTAATATAGGGAATCTTTCCATCGTACAAGGAGATATTTAACTAAAGAGATTGATGATGTCACACACTGAGAGTTCGATTGATTTGTCAAGTCTTTGAATATTCACAGATGCATTTGTCCAAATTAACCATATTAATGGGTGTGCTTCTTCCAATGACTTAAGGTAATGGATGTAGTAAGTCAACTGAGGAAGGTTCTTATGACTTTATGTAGAATAAGTTGTTCACAATCTTCATAGATCCTTAATGCCGAAGGAAAACAAGAATACAAACGTACACACATACACGCACACACGATACGCGACATCTCTCAAACAATTCGTTAATAAACTTGGGTCCTTAATCTGCTTTATTGAATTCGAAATTCAGGGGTATTAAGGAAATCGTGAAAAATGTATTAGAAAAAAAGTATTTGAAAGGAAAAGTGAAAGGGCATGACTGGAAATACTTTCTTATAAAAACACTCATCAATCCTTTCTAATACATTTTTCTATGGATACCCATTTGAGAGCCATGTGCTAAAATCAGGCTCTTATGTACTAATAATATTCCCCTTTGCCGTAGAAGATGTGGACGAAGTTAATGGACGAAGAAGTGCGTGTAAATAGGAAATGAAATAATCACCTTGACCCGTTCCAATAATTCGTCCAAAATCCGTATGGACTCTAATTTCCGCTGAGCAATTAGTAATTTCCTCTCTTCTTCAGCAATTTTCTCATCCTCACTCCTAGTTTTACCGAGTATTTTTATTTTCCTACGCCGTTCCTCTCTCTCCATTTGTCTCTTTAGTTTCAATTGCTTCTGGAGATTCATACTACGTTCTTTTTCCTTTTTTGACTCCTCAAGTTCCCGTCTGAAAGAAAGTGTAAATTCTTCATTAATTCTAGATAACTACGTCAATATGGAACATTCGGGGCGCAACATTACAGTTCCTGAGCCTTTTTTAATTCCTCAAGCTCTTTCTTCCTTCTCTCAGCATCCTCTTTCTCACGTTCCATTTCAATTAATTTTTCTCGTTCTTGTACTCGCTTCTTTATTGTGGACTCTGCCAAATGTTTAGTCTTGTCAAAATCCACCTATAATTATGTATACATATATGTATATATATATATATGAATAATGTACAGATGTTCGTGAATCCAATCAATTCTTACTTTAATGTTAGAGACCCAAGATCTCTCTTCATATCTGTCCTTGTAGAGCAACTTCATTCCTTTGAGTGAGTTCATGGCTTTGACGAATCCAATATATTCTTTGTACTGAATGAATACATCAAATACAAGATCCTGACCAAATGAAAACGTTTTAATACCCGATATGCTTGCTTTCATTTTATCTCTAAGAGGGAAATATCATAATGAGTAGTCAATGTAAAAAAAATCATGACTAACGACTACCTGTAGGGATCTAACATAGGAATATCAATACCGCGTATATCCCCAAACACAGAGAACACCTTTTTAACCACATATTCTGAGGGCTTATCACGAGTCATGCCAGAGCGATCATGAGAGTTTATGAACCATTTGGTGGGGAGATTTTGAATATGTAGCGTGTCCGGCCTCTCCCCAGCCTTCATTTCATTCATGTTCTTATTATCACGAAAAAAAGAGTCCCAGTCTTGCCGAGTTGGGAAAAGAGTCTTAGCCTCAGCGGCTCTCACTTTAAGTAGCTCATGAAAGCCACTTAATTTGATTGTCTTCATATCTAGATTCTTGAGCACTTGATCCATACTCCCAAAGTTATCAATTTCCGCCTCAAAACGAATGAACTCCAATGAGGATTTGGCGACCTAAGGAAAACAAATATATTTTAATTGGTTTATCATGACGTCACAACTCTCTTTTCTAAAGGGGAACTCATTAAACAAAACACATGAACAAATGACGTCACTATGAGACAACCAAAGCTAGTCAACTTCATAATTACTTTGAAAACGCTGAAAACGAAGGGCTTGGCCATTTCCTTGACCTTTTCCATGACTTCCCAATTCGAGATTTTGGCACCCGACTTTTTAAGCTGAGGAAGCTGAACGGATACATTGAGTCTGGAAATGGGCTTCAAAAAGAGACTCTGGGGCTTGAAGAAGTCGAGGATATCCTTGGTGTCATAGCAACTTTGAATGACACTCATACTCAGTCCGTAGCTAGATTCACCAACACCAATTCATCATCATGATCATTCAGATATTTCTCCTTAGTTACTTATAATAAATAATAGTAGCTCAGCTCCGGTAAAAATTTCACTCCATTCCGCTCAGATATAATCACTATTAGAAATAGAAAGAGAAAAAAATGTGAAATATGAACTAAAAAAAGAGAAGAAGAAAAGAAGGGAGCTAGAAAGACGGTACAAACTACTACTACTACTCTAGCTAACTAATGATGACGTGAGAATATCAAATGAAGGGACGTTCTCTTGTATTCACACTCCTTGCAATCCTTAAAACAATGACTATTTAGTTATTTGAACATTAATTACCCACTATATATTTAGCTTCATTTAAACAAACTCTTTTTGACCTAGTTAGCAGTCTTCCGAATATTAAATCATTGTATATAAAAGTTACTTTGTAAAACACCTTTAGGATCCATTAAACACTTGGTCTCTGAGTGGAGAGTTAGTTTAAAGTTACTAACTTAATCGTGTTTGGAAATAAAGATGAATTGATGATCAATAAATAAATGGAGACTAAATAAAACCGCAACTATGTACAAAAATATATATTGACTCCTACTAAAAAGTTTTTGCGTTTATTACAAGTAATAATAATATAATATAGCATTATTAATTATAATCATTATTGAACATCTGAACAAATTCCTTGAATGTACAAGGCATAGAGTGAATAGGCAGAATTCTTTACAAAAAAGTTACATGTAAGCTAAGAGTGTCAAAGTTACTAACATTATTATTGTCGAATACCGCCGTGATTTAATCTAACATTTGGCACGTCTGCCTATAATCCATAAAAAACCTTCATAGTCCACCGGTTAGTCCGGGTTTTACCATAATATGTGGTACGATTATATTTTATTTTATTGACACATATAGTAATATAAATAATAAATAAACCATTAATTACGTATGTTCTGTGAAAATAGTTGAATGTTAGTTAGTAGCGTTGATTTGTAGTCTTGGGCAGTCTACTGCGTACAATAATCCGATTCACTAATTATCCCGACTGTTTGGGGGTATTGATGTATCTCTTTACCCATTCTTAATGGGCTACCTTCATTTCTAACAATGTCAAACAAAGCTATTCATAATAGCAAGTAAGAGATCATAGTTATATAATTACTGGTGAAGCCATGAATGTTCTTTAGAGGTTAGAGGTAGACCTGATCATAATTATTAAATCAAGAGGGCTTACAACCTTTAGAATTACATTGTAAAATCAACGCTACTACGTTCACAAATCTCTTTATTTATTTTCTACATGCCAGTTCAGATATCGACACTACATACATAATTTCATAAACCTAGAATACAGATAATATTTAATATGGCACGTGTCTCTTTGTTCGTTTGTATTTTTAAACGAGCATCATGGCCAGCCAGGAGGACTAAGATTATTTTGAACCAAAAAAGACGTAAGCCATGTTTTGTCAGATTCCAAGGTTGCCTGAGGTTGGTGGAGGCTAATTTCGAGGCCAAATGCTACTTTAAGGCTTAAAGGCAAAGATTTGCGAAGAGGTTCGAATGAAGGGACCAAGGAGAGCTCAAATAACATCCACGGGGTCATTTACGGTGATTAAACATAGGTACTTATACTTTCATACTTTATATTCTTTCACCAACTTTAATAATATAATATTTGTTTGGCATTAAAATAGTGTACTGCAGGCCGCCGTTTTAAGACGTTTATAAATAGACCCTAAAAAAGGGTTAACGAAACAGATGCATCTCTAACTCAGGTTGTGAGTTCTACCTTTTATACATTAAAATGGATACTACTGTCGATATTTAAAATGAATACTTTGTTCGAGATCGATATTAATTTTGCTTACATAAAATAAAAGCTCGTTTTCTCATTGAATAGTCAGGAAAATAAGTTTTTAGATCAGATAAACTTATAGATTTAGCAAAGTGAGGCCATGCTTCAATATAATTAAACAGTTATTAATGAATGTTAATAGAGTGTGTTCACTGACGTCATAAATTTACATAATAATAAACCAAAAGTGATGCCTTGTTGAATAAAATGGACAACTTTCAAAAAAAAAAAAAAAAAAAACCTTAAGGAATCTTTATCTAATGGTTTTAAAAGTGTGAAGAAAAACTCAAGTAAATACCTGTGTTAGATTCAAACTTCATGGCAAAGAGAAAACTTTACTGAAAATGCCTATGAAATTACTCGATTTTTACAATCAAGTTTGTTCTGGATAGGGACCAGAAAAATAGGATAACTGGAGAAAGATATCCAATCCTTAAATGTATACAAATCGTTTCGAGCATTATAGCCTACCTGGATACATTTCTGGACATTCTCTGGACGGATGCCATCGAATATACATATCTATTTGGAGTCCAAATGCATACTAATCAATTGTTTGGGACTTAACCTCTCATTTGATAATGTACACACTGTCTAAAATTTCCTCTTGTTTGTACTAAACGAGATTTAATTCAGTCTGAATTTACTAGCATAGATGAACATTTTTTTTTTTCATATTAGGGTCTGAATTCTGAAATATAATATTGAGAGGGTGAGATATTTTTCTTAGAGAGTGAAGGTTTAAGTTCTTTTATTGTAATAAGTATGCTGTCATGTGAAAACACTCTATTCTACAAATCATAATTTGTTGAAATGATCTATGACGTGTTTTTATTTTGCCCTAATTCCTGGATCTTACACCGTTTCTAAGATTCATAAAGTGATTTATAATAATCTGCTCTTCCAATTGTGTGATGAATGATGATACAAGTATCTTCAACTAATTCAATCCTTTTTCCCGAATGAATATTAATTAATTCGAGCATGATACTGTTACAATTGAATGTTCCCACAAAATAAAAGGACAATATAATAATAATAATAACAATCTATAATGAACGTGGCGTATGCCAAAATCACTCTGACTTTTGTTCAAATGAGTCAACAATCCGTTATTTTATTCTAATCATTATAATAACAATTTTATAATGGTATGTAAAATGTCCTTTTATATGGATTCACATGTAACTCCATCATGATATAATAATGAAACAAAAAGGAAAGAAAAAATAGATAAGGTTTTTGTTTCTCGTGCCAAAAAAAAAAGAAAAAAAAAGATTATTTAATATCGACATTGTACATTGCTCATATTTGCATAATAATAAATTTATCATCTAATGGTACATTATTAAATTAGAAGGATCATAATAAAGTGGAGCCATTTCTCTTCTCTCTTATTCCTCCCCCTCCTCCTACCACTCATTCTTGTATTTCTTGACTAATAAAATTACTTTTGGTTCACTAAAAATACACATCTTATAGGTATGAAGCATCTTGAATTAAATAATAAATTGTCTACATAGATATATGTTAATATTATATAAATAGAATTAACGGAACATTATTTTCATCAACTTCACGAAACCTTTCTTTAAACAAAGTACCAAATTAGTGCATAATATAATTAATATTAAATTAAGCTGATAAGTAAAATTAATACATATATATAGGTAGCTAGTACAATAACGTACATGGATGTGATTTTTTTATTCTATATAGAGCCGTCAAAACAAAGGGACATTTGTCTCTCTATAGTTCAAAATTTGTCTGTTCGTACTCTCACTAACTATAAAACTCCTTTGCTCGTCCTTTTGAAATCTCCTAATACTATTTGAATAATATCTAATAAAATATGTAAATCCATTAGTCCTTTACTCTATAATTTAAGATCGGAATCAATTAAATAGAACCTGCTTGGACTATGTTCGTAAATACTTTCATACATAGTTTGATTAATATCAAATTCACATCTGAGGTATATATACTGTAGTGAGTATGTTTTTTTGTGGAAAAGTTTATGAAAGAATTGATTGAATCATGATGTAGGTAACAGCTCTTATAAATTTTAGGCCAATACTTTGAATGATTTACTATGATAGAAACGTTCCGTTTTTCCATATGTATACCTTTAAAGCGATGATATAGACGTCACAGATTGCATAGTAAACCCAAAAGTAACGGCATGTTGATAATATATTTATTAAATAAAATGAACAAATTTTTCAATTAATTTTGTTTCGAATGGAACCGGCAAAGTAGGATAATTGGAGAAAAATATCTGATCCGTGAAAACAGCCATAGTTGACTTATTGACTTTACCTTACTAAATGATGTGATAATGTATTTTTAATAATTATTAATATTCGGGTCTGATTTTCCTAAACAAAGGTTTTTATTCTTAAAAAACTTAATTATTTATGTCTTCTCTTCCACAATGATGAGATCACATTAGAACGCTCTACATAGTTACAAAGAAGAAATAGCAGATTTCAAATTAAAGTAAATAAATATTAAAGCTATTGGCTTTAAAAATGAAAAACAAAAACCAACAAAAACTCGATAAACCAAAGGGTTTTTTTTATTCTTATTTAATTATTACGATTTCTCAAAGATAAACAAAACTTCTAAAAAATGATGACATCACGTGAAAACACACTGCATATTCCAAGGTTTGACATTGATGTAATTATTTAATGTTATTAAATGTTCATTTGATAATTATCTTACATATTTATATAATTCTTCTTTAGGTTCACATATGTAAGGACCCTCATTACAAAGTACTTTTTCCTCATAAGAACAAATGAGATACTTTCAAATGGGCCTAGACATCATAATTGTATAATGTTTTGAAAATCATCAGAGTTAGAATCATGATTTTTATACTTACCTGTATCTTTAAAGAGACTTGAATTTTAAAAGACTCTTGAGGTTTGCAAAAAAAAAAAAAAAATAAAGATACATGAAGCGATTTGAAGTTACATAATCCATGTTTTATTAAAAGCTTAAAATCTTATAACCTTTAAGTACTTACATAGCACTTATATATTAGCATAATAAAGACGTATTTTTTTATTTTTTTACATTTGGAACAGAACAGATGATTATTCATTTATACATATATATATATATATTTGTAAAGGTACGTTTGCTGTAATTCTCTTTGAACCAAATCGAATCAGATAAAATATGGCTTGAATTCACATCAATTATATAAAAATGTGTGTTTTTATGTATGTTACTTCTTCGTATTCCATATATTTTTTATCAAAATGAAATCAAATTAAATTGACTAAGTGTAAACCAGGAATGGAGTGAGTTATGATCGAAGATGCTCATTTATCTTCAGCCCTTAATGCCTGTTTTTTTTTCTTTTTAAATCAAGGATTAAATTAGTTTATTCCGTTTAAGACATTAATACAACTCTCATGGACAAAGTGTCCCCACCTTTGAAGGAGGCATACAGAGAGGTCTTAGTCATTTGCAATCAAATATTCATCATGTTTTTAAAGAAATGCATTTTATCTACATCAAAATAAATTTCTTCTCAAAATACGTTGTCGAAAAACCCTATTTGCGGCAAAACTGATGTATTTTTTCCCCATACTAAATAATGAAAACCAACTATTTAATTCTATTCTTATGTAAGATCAGAGACAAGAATGCCATTGTCATATTTTGTAATTAATTATTTTCGTAATCTGAGGCCCACTTAACGCTTCTATAAGGTTCACTGCCTACTCAAATTATGCCTTCATTTATTGAATTTGTTTGTTGATCAATATTCTGAGCAGTTCGAATCTTTATTCTGAACTCTTTATTACCTACCATTGTGTCCCAATGAAACTGCATAAATTTATAATTTACCCCATAATGAAAAAAGATTGGACAAGGATTCCAAATTGAAAAAAAATGTAAAATATACCAAAATATATTTTGAGGAAGTCTGGAGATTCACAGTGCATCTACAAATTTATTTGACGTACAATTATGGCATTATTTTATTGCTCTATGTTTTGTCAGAGAACGTCTTGGCAAGAATAAACACAAAGAAAAATTCCGATGACAGGCTGGCTCGAAGTGACACTTTTCAACCCGCTTAGTTGCTATTCTTCGACTGACTCCCTTCAGTTCGCCTCAACTCAACTTGTATATTCTTAAATTTCCTTTGACTTCCATAACACTTTATGGAAGAAAGATACTATTAACGTCTAAGGCTAGGACTCATGTTTGATTACGGTACATTCAAAGGTCTACCTAATATGACATGAAACATAAATGAGATCAAAGACTTATGTGAGAGTTACAAAATTGTAAAATTCGTCCTACTTTGAATTATCTTATAGCTAGAGCACTTTGGAGTATATTTGCCCTTCCAAGTATAGCTCTTTAAAGTGAAAAGTTACAATTTCGTGTTAGGTAGGCTCGGCTTTCAAAGTTTTAAACTTTCCGACTCTTCATATGATAGTTTAGGATCTGGCACATTAATGAAGTTATTGTATATATACATATATGCATGTATCCACCACCCTTGTACTTAATTTATTACCTCTTTCATTCATACATACACATTGAGTATCCAGGATTACAAATCTAGAGTATTAATTAGTTCGCAAGGTGGTAATTCAAATGTAATTTGAGAAGGGTGGCAGATGTACATACATACAAAGTACATTGATTCGTAACAAAATGAGCAAACCCTGATCCATTGGGAGCTTAAAACAAAGATTGAGGAGAGAATTAGATCATTATTTTCCTGACTCCCCCTCCACTCCCCCCTCAACCTTTTACACATGCTCCATATCGTGGGCGTAATGTGTAAAATTATCATCTACATTAGAAAAATGGATTGAAATGAGCCAAGTTTAATTTGATAAATAATAACAACGATTTAATGAGTAGGAGAGACACTTAATATTTTTCTTTCTTTCTTCTTCTTCTTTTCTTTCTTTTGAATGGGCTTAGGTATATCTGAAAAAGCATAAATCATGGTCTTTGTATACATATATGATTTAAGAAATACATAATCATATTTTATTATGGAATTCCACAAAATATTTCGTTTGTATATTCACATATCTACATATTTGTATATATTTAATGGTTATAAAGCATTCGTGTCACGGAGGAGACGAAGCTAAGAAGGGGTCCGAGATAGAGGATCCAACTTTCGAAATAGATATGAAAATCTTACCTTATACATAGATGAAGAGTTCCAAGTAATGCCCTTGACACCGAGACTTAGATTTTGAAGGAGTTGAAACCTTGAAAAATGAATCATCTATGTATAGGTCTACATCGCTAGTTGTTCCAAGTGCATTTCCCTATTTCTGGGAGAGGAGTAACACCCCCACAAACAACAGCTCTTCAGACAATAGAGTTGTCATGTGTTTAGATGTGGGCCTATTTATTTTCATGTGTGACTTATGAAGGTATTTAATTTAATTACATGAATTAGGCTGACTCACTCTTCTCCCTTGCCCTGAGTCATGTCCTCTTTTTCTACAGCCTTTCCGAAGTTTTATTCATTCATGAAATGTCCAGTTTTATGCGGGACAAATACTGCATACGGAAAAAAAAATATTCCTGAGAAGTGAAAAATAAAGAAAAACAAAAGTCAAATTCAAAACCAAGATCAAAAAATCAAATTTTTTATTATTTTATTCATAAATGTATTATTTTCAAAATATTAATTCCATACCCCTTCCCTTAAACCGACACTCATCGAGCTAATTACTTGAACAACTTGAACAACCTTTTTTTTTGACACTTCAAGTCATAAGACTCACAAAAGTTGAACCAAACGACACCTGACTCCTGAATTCAAGCACGATAGTACATAAACTGAATAACAATTTGAATTTTTTTAAAAAAACTACAGATTTAATTACAATAGTCAGAGCTCCCAACTGTTTTTAACTTTGACAGCTTCCCCCCCCCCCCCTCTGTCCTCTTTTAGGAAGGGGAAAGATGTTCCCCTTGAGAATTCTACTTATAATTCTTATAACTTGGAATGACTTTTTCAAAAGTTGGTTGAGACAAAATCCAGCTCCAATCAGGGAGACATTTACATACAGCTACCACTATGCTCCTAGGATTTGTAAGTTTAAAAAGGAGTTGAAATAGTTATTTTATTGGAGTACATAGACTTACCTACACAACTAACACAATACGTACTCTATTGCACTCAGAAAAATAGTTATATAAAACTAAGTAGTCATTATATGTATTCGTCTCAATAATAAAGGGAGCGAATGGATAATGTTCCTTGACTTTAGATATCAGGATAATAATATAATTTGAGTTGCACAAGGTTTTATGTTCTTTTTCAATACTTTGTTGAAGGATTTATAGGCTATGTTCCGCTTTTGTGTACTCAAATAACAATAATAATAATAATAATAACAAAAACAGGTGTAAAGGTAAAAATGCCGCATTGTCTTTTTATTCCTTTTACAACTGAAGCTCAAAGAATGTCTCTATGTACTTCTATATATATATATATACGTATAAAACTAAACCTTTTACCAACAAACAACGGCATGGGAGTAGAGTCTGAAATGAAACTTAAAAACAATCCTGAATGAATCTTGACCTTTTTGCACAATTTTCAAATGCATCCTTTGAGTTCATTATTTCTAATTACTAAAATATAGACACTTTTGTGTACTTATTTAATTTGTTGATATTGTGGCTGTAGGTAAATTGCAATGCTGGAGGCAGTCCTGTAAACCAGACCGTAAACTATGTAATAATATTACAACAGGATTCCTTGACTAAGGATTTGACTATTTTTTGCACTACCATACAATTTTACACTATCAGCTCCTGATGAATGTTCTACGAATTCATGCCCCTTGTTGCTTGTTAGAGTGTTGAACGTTCATGGTTATAACTCAAATTAGCTTTTATTAAGCCGTCAATTTTGATTATCATCATTGATCAATGATTTGGCATACTCTTCACTATCAACTGATTTTGGGGCCTTTTTTCCCCTGGAGAAAAAGTTGAATACAACAAGAATATGTACAATGTAACATCTTAATTAGAAACATATATCGTGGGTAGTGTACTTTTGTTCTGTGAAGTGAGGATTTTTTTAAATCTGTATTATTTGCATATTAAATTGGACTTTCCAGTCATTCACAAATATTTAGAGGATTTAAAAAAAGGACACGTAAATACTTTTAGAGTCAGAGAGCTTCATAGGCAAAATAAAATGTGTTCCTTCAAAAACTCCTTTTGATATTTCCATAGGGCTCCTAAAAAACGATAGTTGTTTTGCAGTGGTGTAGCCAGTGGAGGAGAAGTTAGACTCTCCCAAGTGAACGGTAAGATAATCCAAATGAAACATTAGAGCTAATAATTTTATCAAAAATTGTGAAGAAACTATAATTGCTCTCATATATCAGTTAAGGAGGCTACACGACCAGCTGTCAGGGATGTCAACCATGCACTAACGTATTATCAAAATCTTCATTTTTTACAAGTTGTATATGAACGTTAAAACGTTAAAAGTCATTTGATAAATGAACGAATAAAGTTAGTTAGTTAGTTAACTTTTGATTAAGTTTATTAGGCCCTAGTTTTGATGGCTGACAATTGTTTATTATATTTAAGCCAAGGTAGCTGTGATGGAGAACGGTGTAAACATACAAATTAGATAGTCTCGTAGAATAACCTTTTATGATAAGCTATAATATTTATATACTACTTATAATAATATATGAGTCCAATGAAGAAAATAAAAGCCTTTCCATCTAGGGGGGTAAGAAGAAGAAGAAGAAGAACAACAACCATGTTGAATTACTAATAGATAAATGAATCTTGAGGGCAATTGATGGCATGACTGAATTAGGTAGAGTGGAGCATCCATATTCATAGACCATAATAATGGCTGGCAAGAAACACCATATAATTATAATTTATAAGTAACAGTATGATGATAATTATCAGGGGTACCATAAGGGGAGAAGGACTGAGGAGGACTGAAGAAGTACGTCATATAATATATTATAACTATTTGACTTTAGAAAATAGGAATACAAACATACACTGGAGCTAGCTAGACAGTGGCTAAAGGGAGGGAAATGAATGTACCTCTCGTATTATATCATAGTGTAATAATGATAATAAATACAAAATGATGTACATATATATATATATATATATATATATATATATACAGTTGAAACGATGCCAATACTTTCATATATATTCATTGACAATTTTTTATTCTTATTCTAATTATTGCGGAACCAAAAGACAAGAAGGGAAAAAGGAGTTTGTACGTGATTGAAGAAGGAAGGAAGGAGAATCGGCCTCCTGCATAAAAGGCACATTTATATATGTGTACATACATAACTAATATGTTGTGTAGTATTAGTATTAGTAGTGGTAGTAGTAGACGAATGTATGTAGTTCTTAAAACCTCACAGAAAGTGAGTTTCTCTTTCTATACTAAAGGGCTGAAGAGAGTTACAAGGCGTGGCTTAAGGTTCCTCTCTTCCTTTTTGGAAGGGGGAAGCTGGTGAGAGAGAAGGAGGAGAAGAAGAAGAAGGAGAAAGAGAGAGGAACCATTCAAAAACTCTTTAATGGTATCCATTGATGTATGTACGTAATTTAAAGGAAAAGAGGGGAAAAAAAGGAGAAAATGCTCCTTCCAATGACAAACAGAACCCGAATTTTCCGTCGAAAAAACAGCCGCCCGTCGTTGTGTGTACCTTGAAAAAGCGCGAGGAACTTACCATCAAGACGAAAGAAGAGAGAATTCTTGAGTGAAGTGAACCAGTCGCTTCCTATCATATGAACCATAAAGTGTTGCGTTAAACAAGTGTTTGTTGAATTTTGTAACATTCTCGACCCTCTTGAACATAGATCATACATTGAGGAGAGCTGAACTCTTGGTAGTACCAAGAACTCTTGGATCCCTTCTTCCTCACTTCTTCTGCTCTCTCTCCCTCTCTTTTTTCCCCACTCCGTTTCCGTTTCGAGCTTTCAAAATTGCGGGTTGGGGACCAAGTGGGGCCTATCATCCTGGCCATCATCCTCACCATCCTCATCAAGGAGCTGCGTCATCCATGAAAGATGTGGGCGGCAATCCTCATCATCACCACCACCATCATCACGCAGCCGCCGCTGCTGCTGCTGCAGCCGCTGGCTACCACCATCACCCACATCATACACATCACCAGCTAATGGACATGTACTCCGCTGCTGGAGGAATGTCCCCTGCCATCAATACCATGGATTGGAAAAATACCTCTCAGGTAAGGACCAGAACAACCCAAGTCAATCATAATGACTACATAACATAACATAACACTACATATCTCCTCTGCCAAAGACGAATTATTATTTGTCACAAACAAACAGATTTTCTCACATGAAATGATAATAATAATAATAACAATAATAATGGCGTAGTAATTGATTGCCAACAAATTCTGGATTTACTGCCAAAAACTTTAATAAATAACTCTTCTATTACTCACGTAATAGGAGTTGACTATTTATAGAGTCGTCACTTTTTTGTTCTTTGAATTTAACTTAATGTGTGCCTACAAGACATCCCTGTGACGACAATGTCATCATCACTCATTTTTATGGGAGAAAGTGACTCCAGAGTACTTGAATTCTTAAGTGAAGTTAATTACTACAATCTTAACTGGATTTGTGCTGGAATAGCTACTACATATGATTTTGAAATCAAAAGTATTTACCCCCCTACTTGGACAGTATTTACCCATGAAGTATCAAGGGATATTCATATATGAACATACTCTTAAAAAAATTTATTTAGTTTATCTAACTATGATCAAAGTATTATTACATGTTCATATAGATAAAAACCACAAATTTATTTTGAAGTAAAGTCTTTGAAATTAAATGCCGATTTAATAAGGATTTGTCAAGTATTTATTCTAAAATAATAATTTTCATTTTTTGAACATATGAATGAATGAATGACTGAATGTTGGAATCAGCCATTTCAGAATTGTTTTTTTCATATTTTGAACTGCATGTATTGATTCACGTTGAGATGATGATGAGTTCCTTCATTCTTATAGACAAGGCTACATACATATTTTAATTATGAAATGTGTGCAGAAATAAGGGATTTTGCAGTCAACTCTTCTATGTAGTATATTGAACCTTTTAATTTAAAAATTTAAACTCAAAATGATTTCAAAATGAAGGGAATTCATAATCATAATTATGAATTTAAAGCAAGTCACTTTCTTCTTCAATGTATTATACATATGTGTCTATGTATGTATGTATGACGGAAAAGATAAAAAAGACTTGGCACGTCCAAGTGCCTCATCAATTGTAGCCCATACAGGACTAAGGGAATGTACCTAAATATCTAGGAACTTATTCGTTCCTTTATTAGTGCTATCAGGATTCCAATCCAATGTTTGTTTGTTTGTTTGTTTGTTCGTTCCCTTTTATTTATTTATTGTTGGATGTCCAACCAGTCAGAACTAATACCATGATGAGGCATTTTTATTAACTTTATTATGACTCTGTTTTCGATAGCCTGTTCTAGGATTCTTCTATGCATCTACATATATAGACTTACATTCGGAGGATGTACATATAGTCTGATCAAGGGTATTTGCCTCAAATAATTGTAGAATACATAAGTACATAACAAACTTAATAAATAAATAAATATATAAATACAAAGTTATGTTCTTAATCATCTCAATACTATAATTATATAATGATAGTGGAAGTAGTTGATGTAGTGAATTTTGTAAATTCTAGCCAAGAATTTTTGTTCTTGTTGTTGTTGTTGAAAAATAATAAAATTTGGCGCTCTGCCATGGCATCAGGAAATACACACACACACACACACAACTCTTCATCATTTTTGTAAGTTGTAATAATATGTGTTCACTGTTGTACTGCCACCAGTATTGGTTCTCTCTTATCAGTACATATCTGATCAGAGAGGAGAATAAGGTAAATCCTCACGTTTCTAATTTCCAAAGTACATTGCTACTAGAGGACTCGGATCTCACCATTTTGTATAAACGTGTCTTGTCTCCTTACATATACATATATTTTTTATTATATACAAATTGGCTAGATTTGACGTATGTCATAATACGACTGGCTCCCCTGTCCTTCTTTCATTTAACCCATTGATGAGTCTTTGAGTGTGAGATCCTATTCCTCCTTTGAAGTAGATATATGAAGGTAGAGTCTAAGTGGCACCCCTGATGTGAATCCTATTTGTGTGAAAATCAATCAATTTGACAATTTTATCGCAAAATAATTCTGATGAATCATTCTTTTAACATTACACACAGTATAGAAGTAGAAATAAATTATTACATATATCAGAAGGGCATAGCATGCATGCAAGCAAGCTCGTAAATACTCTTAGATACAACTTTGTTTTAATATCAGTTTGTACAATATTTGTACATAGCTAGCTGGATGGATCTACTTATAGAAAAGGAAGAAAAATGGCGACGAAACTAGATCTCGTTTTCTTTTCTTTTCTTTCCTCTCCTCTCCTCTCTACTCTTTTCCCCCATTCAATCAAAAAAGAAACAAACGTCGCTCGCCCATTTCCGTCATGAACGGAGATGAGGAGAGAAAAGTTTTCTTTTCATTAACCGTCACCTACGTAATTCATCATCTTTAAAATATTTCTTTAAATCAAGGAATTCTCTACTTATATAAATATATATATATAAATAGTCAGAGTCCCAGCATGGGACTTTATTATTAGTAGTAGTATACTTATACTTATCCTCTGAGACATTAAAAAATGAAATTATAATTAAATGTCCAAAATATACATATATATACAATAAAATCAATAAAGCAAGCTTCTTCTTCTTCTTCTTGAAGCCTGAACAAATATGGCAACCTTGAAAAGTGAACAAATATACAAATGTATATGATTATTATGATCACTTACAAGTTCTATCAATCCGTGATTTGACAATTTTTTCACATGATTGCTTTTTAATCATTTATATACATATATTATTACTGTTTTTCTTGTTCGTGTATTTGTTTCTACCATTGAATTCTTCTATCAATTTGTTGGAAGTATGTGTTTGTTAAGAAAATAGACGGGATAGTGCAACTACATATATGAACATAGTAGCTGTGTAGCTGGCGAATTTGTCTTGAATGATGTCTTAGTATTATTATTATTATATATATATATATATATATATATTTGGCAGCCCCCAGATTCTTAATAGGTCCTTTATATATACTTTTTGCCAAGAAATCTAAGGAAAACTGTGCTGTTTCTCAAGGACGCGGCATGAGATATGTTATATGTAGGTAGTCTTATATAAAAGTCTATTTCTTTGACTATGTCTTATTTACCTTTGCTTTTTTAACTTTACTTACCTCATAGCGATGATGATGATATTTTGAGTATTTAAAAAAACTAAAAATACATACATAGATATGAAATACTCTACAGAAAATAACGTTTCTATTGTATATATATATATATATACATATATATATGTGTGTAACTAGACTTGGTTTGTTTCTTTGAGTTTATAATTAGATATTTGAAAGGGTATTTTTGGTTTTGAAGTAAGTACATAATGATTTATGTACCTGATGGTTCAAACTGATAATATATATATATATATAACAATATATATGATTAACAACAGAATAAATAAGTGTATTTTCTTTTTTGCAGGATGAGTTCCATCCCTTTATTGAGGCCCTTTTACCCCACGTCAAGTCCTTTGCCTATACCTGGTTCAATCTCCAAGCTGCAAAACGCAAATATTTCAAAAAGCACGAGAAGAGAATGTCTTTAGAGGAAGAGCGGCGATGCAAAGAGGAGTTGATGGTAGGTTGCAGTTGCAATTATTTGCTTTTGACTCTCTCTCTCTCTCTCACACACGTTTTGATTGTTTTATTATTGTAATTATATTTATGTATATTATGGACACACACTTTTTAACGCGCGTGGCTCGTGAATTCATAATTCATCATTTATTTATTTATGAATGTATATATATACTTCATCAAATGATTTATTACGATTGAGTGTGGAAGACATAGGGGTCTTCCTTCCTTCCTTCCATCCATGTATCACTGATAAGGCCTTTTATGGAAGAAAATGTTGTTATGTGCCTCTAATATTATATATATATATATATATAGTGTATTCAGTTTTCCTTCCTCAGGAGAAGAAGCATTCCTTGTTTTTTTTACCCATATTCCCCCTCACTTACGGACGGAGTCTCCTTCTATGGTTGTCGTCGTAATGTAATGTAATGTAATGCAATAAGGGGAAGAAGACATCATAATAATTTGTTTGTTCATGGGGCAACCCCCATCAATAAAAATAATAGTAATCATCATCATCATCATCATTTAGGGGATTATTTACACTTACTTAGTCAATTTGTAAGTGAAAAATGGGTTTGCATTCAATGGGTAAATGATGAAGTGATGATGACTAGTTCCTCATGCATTTTGTATAATTGGTTTATACTTTTTTTTGAGAGTGACTTTATTTTTATTTACCAACATACATAGACTTTTATATGTGTGGTGTGGTACCTCATATAATGGACCCGTTGCTTTAAGTACACGCAACACATCAACAATATTATATTTTTGGCACGGTAAAAGGGATTGTTTTGGTGTTTTGCTTCTTTTTTTTTCCTTTTATCTCTCTCTTAAATTGATTGGGAAAAAAAATATTATAAATGAGGGATAATTATTTATAAAGTTCATTACGTACTACGAGAGATTTTTTGTTTTCCTTTGTTAGCCGATCAAATAAATTAACCTCTAATTTGCTGTTGACATAATATGTATGTAGAAGTAAAACAAACACATTCAACTATTTACTAATGATCCTTCTTTATTTTTAGGCGGAAAAGCCTGAAGTGAAACAAAAGTGGGCGTCTCGCCTCCTTGGTAAACTCCGTAAAGATATAGCTCAAGAATGTCGAGAGGATTTCGTTCTTTCCATCACGGGAAAAAAGCCTGCCATGTGCGTTCTCTCAAATCCGGATCAAAAAGGGAAAATGCGACGGATTGATTGCCTTCGACAGGCTGACAAAGTCTGGCGGCTGGATTTAGTTCAAGTCATACTCTTTAAGGCCGTTCCTCTTGAAAGTACTGATGGTGAGCGTTTGGAGAAATCTCATGACTGTCTTCATCCTGGACTTTGTGTCAATCCCTATCATATTAATGTATCCGTCAGAGAATTGGATTTATTTCTAGCTAATTACGTCAACTCAAACGGTAAGTTCCTTTCGTCCAAACTTTTTTTTTTTTTTTCGTGCTCTGCTTTGCTATACAAGGCTGCCATAGTTTTGGAATCCAAATTAAAAAAAAAAAAAAAAACCGTCACAACATTCAAAAGCAAATCTCTCTTATTTCGTTCCAGATGAACTTTCTGCTATCGAAAAGGACCCTGATGTCGGACCCAGTTTGAGAGGTGAGCGAACTAAGAGAGATTTGAAAATATGTTCCTCGAGAAATACATATTTAGAAATGTTTGCTATTTATTTATTTATACATCTATTTATTTTCTTTCTGAATCGCAGGCTATCCACGGAATCCCTTTAATGATGTCATATGTAATGATACAATAGCCGCCTCTGGAGTCTTTACAGCCAAAGAACTTTGTCGATTGTCGAAAGCATCTATAATGTCAGGGGGTGGAAATGGCTCTCATCATTCCGGGAGCTCAGGATCCTCTTCATCCGCAATCAATGGTGTAAAATTAGAAGGCTCTGGATATTATTGTAATTCGTATACACCACCAGCTCAAGTGGATCATAGCATTTTATCATCTGCATATAGTAAGTTCATATTTTTTTGGCTCTGGAGATAAATACATTCATACATACATACATACATGGATATGCAATAACAATAATAATAATAAGAAGAAGAAAAGGAGAATAATCTTGGCAGTCTCCTTGGAATTTTTTTTTTTTTTTTTTAAATTCTTTTCTAATAAGGGTTACGTAATGATAACACTCACACACAAATTCATTCATTTCTTATAAGTATGTAGAAGTCTAATTGTAACCACATACAACCATACATAGATATTTACATATTATTATTACCTACAATCTCACTTAGTTATATTAACTTTACCCCTTTCTTCATCATAGGCATTCCATCTCAACACTCTGCCTTGCATCCACCACCCTCATCCTCATACTATGGTCAAGTCGACTCTGGCCAACATAGCCCAAATAAATATTCATCAAGTGGTGGCGGGGCCGCTGCAACGGGAAACGAAAACAATAATCCTGGTGGTCAAGACAACTTTTCCGACTTTGTATCCCTCGTCTGTCAGGAATCAGGATCTCATCCAGGCCCAATAAGGAGTCCCTACTCAGGATACCATCTCGGAGGAGCTACATCGTCTAATCATCTCCATTCCTCTCATCTTCATCATCATCACCACCACCATCATCAACCTCCAGCCTCCTCTTCTCACATGAATAATAATAATAATAATTCGTCACTTCGAGCTAATTCAGGTAGGCCACCCTAATGTAGTGCACCTTATTTGAGATGGGCGTTCTCTCATTTCCATTCTTTTTTACGACATGCAGATTTAGAAGGTGCCTCTCATACTCCTCCGCCTCCCGGCTCTGTAACATCAAATTCTGCTGCCTCTCCTACAGGGGATCGCTCCGACTCTTCAGAAACTGTGGGACAGGATCTGAGTAATCGAAGCTCTGAGCTTCGACGCTCCAACAATAGCAGTAGCAGTAACAATAATAGTAACAATAACAACAACAACAACGATGGAGAGTCTCCAAGTCCATCCTCCACCTCTCCATACTCCGTCAAGACATATTTGACATTTCAAGGGAGTTCAGCTCCAGAGAATTTAGCTCAAGTCTTTATGTAGAGTCACCGTTCTGTGGCGTAGACGGTGTTCATCATATATTAAGTTAGAACATGTTGGAAGAACAACGACCTGTGGTGTGAGTGTAAAACAAAAAAAAAAAAAAAAAATTATATTTACGATCTCAAACAGAATCAGAATGTTTCCTTTTCTGCTCACTTGGAAGAAGGGGGAAGGTATGAAATATTATTATTATTATTATTATTTAACTATTAAATGTTGTTTTTATTAATTGTTACTCTTCGTTAATTGATTGTAGTAACTCTGCAGGACCCCCCTATCTTTCTCTAAATTCACTCACTCACTCACTCCCCGATTTTGCTGCTGCAAATTAGCTAAAATAATAAAGAATTACCCTTAAGACATTCTATAAAATATATATAAAAAAATCGCTTTTTTGTTCTGTTCTATATATACATATATTAAAAAAACAACAAAAAAAAAAACAATAATCATAAAAAAACCATTTTTTATTTAATTACAATTCCGCCTATTCTTTTCGTAAATTTATTATTAATCATTTTTAAGATACGAGAGCGAAAAAAAAAAAAAAAATCCCATTAATTTTTTTTTGAAGGCTGTGATACGCAAAATATTTGCCTTTTTTCTTCTTTTGGGATTTGTTTGTTTGTTTGTCTGTTTATTCATTTTTTTTTTTTTTTATCTTTTAAATCAAATTCATTTGTATGTAGAAATTAATATACCAACATGAATTGAATTGTCAAAACCCAACACCACCACCACCACCCCCTTCCCCCCCCTCTCCCCTCTCCACAAATCATATTTTGAATCTTTTTTCCTTCAGATTACATATTACTAACTTATAGCCCCCCTTTGTTTTTGTTCATACAGTTGGAGAACCATTCTACAATATAATATGTTTGCTCTAAGAAAGGAGAACCATATACATACATATTTAGCAGATTTTACTAAGTAAACACAACAAGAATTACCCCCCTTCTGACCGTTGATTCATTACTATTACGTCTTTTCTCCTTTTGTCATTTGGCCAAATTGTATAATTAATTATTATTATAATAATTGTGTCCTTATTAAAAAATAAATACAAAGTACTTAAAAATTAATATCATTGATTTATTTATTTATATATTAAACATATTTACAAAACTGTCCTGTCAACAGTTACAAAACAAGCAAATATGTGTACAAACTAATTTAAATTGACCCTCAAAGTCTCTTCTCCTCACAATTAATAAAAATAAGTTAAGTAGGTATATTATCAAAGCCGTAGAAATGCATTATCAATTATAGATGACTACACCTCTACAGAAAATATTCACTCAAGTCCATAATTGAGCGATGTGAATAATATTGGATCGTTTACACTTATAATAATTAATTAAGTAAATAAAAGTCTCATATATTGAAAAAAAAGAAAGAAGATTTTGCATGAATGCAAAACATTTAATTTGCATATTTGATGATACACTCCGCTAAATCCGTGATCAAAGAGTATGTAACTCTTCTGAGGGAGAATTCGTTTGTGCGTTTAAATTCCTCAAATTGTATGTGTATCTCCATGCCTAGACGACTCAAACCTTCATCCTTCATCCAAATGGGCTAACTAACCCAAAGTATATTAAATAAGTATTTAATGCTTTGTATCACCCTATGAATCTATTAATAATTTACACCTTCAGCTCTTGAATGGAGGAATGAATGAATCTTTTCCATCATCCTTGTTTTTCTGTCTATCTATCTATCTACAACACAGAAGAAGAAAAAGAAACAAAAAATACCATTGTTGATGGGAACATATCCAAGTGAGATGGATTTTTTTTTTTGTATGGTTTTGTTTGTTCTTCTTATTCTTGTAAGAGATTATTTTGAAGAAGAAGAAGATACATGATGTGTTGATGAAGAAAGAAAGTTACTCTATAGATATATACATACATACAAGTCTAATTGTCTAATCTGGACACACAAGAAGACACACGTTAAACATAATAGTCAGAGACTTTGTGCATCCACGCGTTCGTTCTTCACAAAATGAGAGAGAGAGAGAGAGAGAGAGAGACCTAATGATGTTCCCTAATAAACCCCTTCACTAAAAAGTGCCATTAATTAATCTGTATGCATCATATTTGGGGACATTTAATGAGAGTCAATATAATATGGTCGTGTATTCATAGAGTGTGGCTATGTTTTCCGGACCTTCTTCCCCCGTGGTGTGACTGTTTACACATACAGTCATATTTAATTTATAGGGGGCTTTATCATGTGTTGTGCCAATGCGGAACGAGCTCAAGTGCCACTTTCATCATCATCATCATCATATTATATGTATGTTTGTACTATGTTGTAAACTCACAAAAGTGACTAAGAGCAGCAATACAAATAATCATCACAATTTCATTTTAAATGAAAACAAATCCGAGTATACGTCTCTCGATCATTCAAATTGTAATGGGAAGTAATGTTCTATGAATCTGACAACCATGGAATTTTTTTATTTTTACTTTTTTCAAATCCCTTACGTCATTACAATTAATGGCTACCGCCCTCTTTTCACCCTACTCTGGAGAGGGGGGGGGGGTGTTTTATGTATATGTAACTAATATGAGATGTTTACGGTCTCATAGACAGTGATAATTCAAATGACATACATGGAACAACAAATAAAATGTTAAATATGTACATACTACCACAAACCTTGGTTGTTTAAAACAAGGGATTCGATCTTACACTCAATTTCAAGGGAGTCATTTTTATTGCCCTTATAGTAAAGGATTTCGTTTTAAAAATCCATTCTGAGATGGCAAATGGAATATTCACGTCTCAATGGGTATCAATTAACCGAGATAATAAAATGTATTTAGTGTAACATTCTTTTGATATTTAATCACGGTTGAGATAGTCCTTCATAGTGGTCAGAGAGATGAAAATCAAATAGCTCACAA
Organism: Lepeophtheirus nordmannii; assembly: GCA_963680855.1. NCBI lineage: Eukaryota > Metazoa > Arthropoda > Copepoda > Siphonostomatoida > Caligidae > Lepeophtheirus > Lepeophtheirus nordmannii. The sequence goes on from OY804519.1 coordinate 8,915,060, forward strand.
GTTGAGAAACACTCATTACAAATCCCTCATCTCTACTTTTCGTAGATTGAGAGTCACTAATGAACTCAAAGGAAGGAAGACATGGCTCAACTCTCATATGGTTTTTTATTCTTGTAATCTTGAAATCCATTTATTTTAATGCATTACCAATCAAATTAGTAGGTCAGTGTCTCTCAAACTCTGTGTGCCCAAAGTTTGAGAAGCACTGCATTAAGGTTAATTTGAAATTTGAAAATATCACTACAAGGTATCACAGACTATTTTTTTTTTTTCAAAAGTTCAATAAAACCAACATCTTATTATCACTTATGATTAAATAAGATAACAGAAGCTTCAGAATAAAGTATCCCTGACCGCAGTTATTGAGCCTTAAATATTATGTAACTCATAAACAGGAACCATTCCTCAAGAATGCAGCCTTAAGCAAAAAATTGTCACTGCTCCTTAATACATGTTTAAGAGAATATATCTTCTCATTTGACCTGTAGAGAATGACATTCCATTTAAAGCGTTTAAATGAAGTACATAATATATGCTCTAACACTGAATGGAAATGAATATATGGTTAGCTGATATACATACATAGATATGTACAAGAATGAAAAATGACTGTTTAAATGAGTGGATCTGGCGACTCTCCAAGGAAGATGATAATGAAGATACATTTTTAGTCACATATATATGTATATATACATACTTCTAACAAGAAAGTAGATTTTCTGCTTAGTCCAATGAGATGCATCACTTTTGTGAGGAGCTCACCAAGTCAGTCGTCGTCCTCTTCCCTTTCCTCATCACATCATCAAAAAGGGATTTCCTAAATGACAATGAGTTCCTTCTAAGAGAGAGACTTAAAACCTTTTTATAATATGCTATATGTACATACATATATTCATCTTGATTAATAATATTACTACATGAAGAGAGACAAGCTACAAATGGTGTTCAATTAAATCTAATTGATTCTCTTCAAGGAGGAACCCCCCCCCCCCCTTTTTCCTCCTTTGACTCTAATCAGAGTTAAACTACACTTATTTATATGTATATATATATATGTATATTTATAAATCCTCTACTTTATAGTTATTTTTATGTTTTTTGAAGCATTTTTCAATTTTCTTCTTTTAATTCGGTTGTATTTATTTTAAATACATACATACATCGGCTTTTTTCTTTTTTTAATAACTAGCAAATTAAACCTACTCTGATTAGGTTTCTTCGTCTTCTTCTTACTATTATTATTATCATTATTATTATTTTGGCTTAAAAGATTTTCTTTCTTTCTAGTTTTATTTTTTTTATGATTATTGTTAGTACCAATTCAATTAGGTTTGAGTGAAATATATATATATATATATATATATATAAGAAGCATCACTTATCCCAATACTAAGACTATGTATTTCTGATTAGAAAAACAAGATTTGAGAAATTGATATTATGTAAATTTTATACAATATTTTCAAATTCTCTTACTTTCTCACTGTTACAGGGTGCAATAGCACCCCTTTTCAAAATAATCATGCTTCTAACTCAATTATAGACATCCTGGAAGTACTAAGTACTAACTAGGTCCATTGTCGTCAGTTTGCTCTCTTTAGAAACATCAATTTTGAATCAAAATGGGAGAGAGATCCACTATTCCCATAGTTCAAAAGTCTCAAAAAGAGACACCTACACCTAAAATGACGTCATAAACGGTATGAGGTGATTCCATATAAATCAAATTTGTATGAAATGTTTAAATTTACAAAATATGCAGAATTACGAAATTTAAACGAGAAATTTCAAGCCCTTATGAGGGCTACAAGATGGATCTAATTTACAATTTTTTCATTCTGTTACCCCCATACTAACAGATTTTGTAAGAAAACATATTTAGCTATATTTTTTTTTTGAAATAATGAACCAATAATCTAACTGAAAATTGGAATGTAGACATAATTAAAATAGCTAAATTCAAAATGCTATTGAAAAACATTTGATTTTCAGTAGAAAAATGCATGAAAAATATCAGACCTGGTGCAAGGAGTCACCTGAAACAGAATTACACGTCCTGCCCAGAGATAAAAAAATTCAAACCCTCTGTGGATCGTTACTACATATTAGACCACTTGTCTGAGAAAACTATTCTCAGTGGTACTCGTCTTGGATTCAAAAATATATAACATATCTGTATATATATACTATAAATATAAAAAGATTCCGATTCAAATATATTTTTCTATTTTAAATACATTGTTAATTAATTATAATTATTGAGTACAAAATAACATGACCTTTTATAAGAGTAACGTTACTTTTACGAGTTCATCGTTATTTTTGCTTTTGAGCAACGGTGTTACATTTCAAGCTGAGTAACGAGTAGTTGGTTACTTTTTCACAGTAAAATCCCCAATATTGGCACTAACACACCCTGTAATAATAAATAATATTTTTTTTTTTTTTTGGGGGGGGGGGGGGAAGAAGTTTAAGGTAGTTTGAAAAGGAGATAATTATCATAATTTATATGCGGATTAATTTGTGTGTGTTTTTTTTAATTATGTACATATTATTGAAGTTACTTGAGAGTGTATCATTTAAGTGAGTATACATATACAAAGAGAAAAGTAATGGTAATACGAAGGAAGGAAAACCACTGCTGTGTGGTTGAGGCGGTCAGTGTTTTTGTGTTTTTTTTTTAATTTGAAAAAACAAAAAAAATAAAAAAAAATATGAGAAAAAAGTCTCTCAAGATCTGTAGATCTTCAAAATGTTTCTTGTGAATTTTACACTTAAAAAAAAAGAAAAATTAATTATTTCTTCTACTTTGTATGCTGTATGCTTAACTTTTGCTTCCTGCCTTTCCATACTTTGATTTATTTTGGCATTATAATATCTTATATACTCACTTATGAGTAATTAATTGACGATTCTAAACAAAGCAAAAAGTTAAATCAATGTTTAGTTAACCAGAACAGATATATGATTTAGAACATGGGCTGTTTTAAAATTGAAAACTAATGATACAATTCCCAAAATGTTCTTGTAGAATTTCTGGACAATCTGTCAGATTTATACTGGTTAAAAGCTCCACAAGTCATCATTCATTATTTGACTAGGCCCCACACACATATTTTAAAACTCGGATTGCCTTTAGCGTTTTGTTATGAGTACATTGTGTGGAATTTTTCATTTCAAATATTATATTTGAGCGCAAAAACCGTCTATTTTGACTGTTTGGTGTATTTATGATCCATCTAAGCACGTGACAAAGGAATAAAAAGATCAAAATTGTTTGAAGATCAAGAATATTTTCTCAAATTAATTGTGAAAATGTTTTTTTTTTAATTAATTATTATTATTAACAAAAAGTTACAAGAATCAAAATTCTTAAATCTTAAATCCACGTCTTTCTATGTATACAGATTATAAATTGATTTATAGTTACGAATTAATGGAATTACATTTAGTTAAAATCCCTCATCAAATAGCAAGGAATATCCTTAAAGGTCTATAGAAGAAACTTCCTCTAGTGATGTCATATATTTGTACATATATTTATAATAATGTGTTCCATTTTACCTCAAGTCACGGACTCAAAGATCCCTTTAGAACGCTATGCCCCTGATTTGTAAAAAATAAAAAAATAAATACGAACCTTGTGTCCCGTTATTGCTGAATTACTTTTAACCTCGTCATTGAAAGAAAATGCAAAACTATTTAAGTCAATGCTATAAAGAATATGCAATTTAAATATCACCTTCATTATGAACAGAAATAATGGTTTAAATAGGGAAATAGGAGAATCTAATAACAAGTATTAGTAAATGTATATATATATATATATATGTATATGTACATTCTTATTTCTTGGCATTGGAACTCAAGAAAATAAAAAATTTAATATGCGAGCATTTCAACAAAAAAAAAAAAACACATATAAATTCACAACTGAGAGAAAATAAAAATAGAATTCTGCAAGTTTAAAAAAGAAAGAAAAGAAAAGAGTGTTGTATATGTACGTACGTAGAGACTAGAGAGGGAAAAGAAAGGAAGAAGAAGAATAAAAAAAAAAAAAAGAGGGTCAAAAAATAAGAAATAAAAATAATAAAATTGCTACGGGTAGGGAAAAAATAGAAAGAATAAAGGATTGCTTCTTCTTCTTCTTTATCATATTGTATTCTGCCAAATCGTAGTCATAAAAAAAGGGAAAAAAAAGAAAAACTTGTTTATGATGAAGAAAAAGTCCAGCCTTGCCGTTCCCTTATTTTTTTATCTTTTTGCTAAATAAAGGGGATTGAAGTATATATATATATAATGGAAGTAAGACGAGTCAGCTTAGCTATCAAATGAACGCATATTGTACATCATTTCAATGTGAAGAAAGTCCAAAAAATGTAATGGCGGAGTTACGAATTATGTAAGCGGGATCCTTTTTGGATTGAGGAAAGTGCTAAAATTGAGGACTCCATTCCAACTATTTGGACCGTATTTATCAACCACCTTTTATCTTTTTACATAAATGATAACATATTTGATTTTGCAAATTTTTTTAGATGACAAAGCTACAACATTGGAGTTATTTCTTTGCGTTCGACCCCTTTCAAGATTCTACCCTTGACGTCACTATGAAGATCATGGAGTAGGTAAATCATTTATAAGAAAATATCCATATCTTTTCTGAATATAACATATATATGGGAAAAGGGTTTGTAATCGATCCAAAGAAGCTTCATTTTTTTTAAAGGCCAAATTTACTTTTATTCGATGTCAATTGTCTATTTGATTTCAAGACCCTGAATGGTTTTATACCATTATTTTTAGTAGCATGTACAGCGGAAGGACTTGCACTGAGTTGATGTAGTGATTGTGTTGTGTCTTTAGAAAGACTATATATTTAGAAGAACAACCTAAGTTATGAAAAAATTGTCCTCGTTATCATACAAATTGAGAAGGAGTGCTTTAAGTTCAAGTGACTCGCGAAAGAAAATATTATTTACAATTCCGGGAATTACTGTATTTGAATCAATGATATTTTTTATGGAAACTTACTTGTGATAAGTTATTTTGACTTTTCAAAGGGAAATGACTTGTATTTTGTGGTGCGTTATAGATACAATTCAAGTGTCTACATACATGCAGTTGGATCGCTCCTCAATGATTAATTAATTAATCATAAATGGGGGTATTATTCATAGTTTATAATTGAAATGATTGGTGCTATAATTCATGGAACATCTTCATTATTTGCACAGTACATACACACACACCAAATAAGAGTAATAAGCTCATTAGGCACCCGGATTGCAACTTCTCTGCAATAATATTTTACTCCCTATTCAAATCAATTATTTTATCATACCCACTACAACAACATACTTAAATGCATCAACTTCAAACCATTTAAGGAAACATTTTCAGAGAGACTACTTCATCACAGTGGTATATAGCTACATACATATATGTATGTATCCATCTTTTTCAGAGGTAGTTAGAAGTAGAAATGAATGAGGAGGCAGTGGGCCTCACACGATGTTTTAATAATAATTATTATTTGTGGAGGGATATATGTGCCTCAGATTATGATATCTGTGTAACTACATATTTTTTGCTGCTACAAATATATGAATGTATAAAAGGAAGTTGTCGTCGTCATCATCATCAACCAAAATCATTTATTTCTGACTAGCAGCTATAGATTTGGTCGACGTCAAAGACAATCATTCAAAGTTGAAATCTTTGAATAACTAATGATCCTGAAGAAAGAATGAAATAATAATAATAAATAAAAATAAAAAAAACCAACAATGATTCTTCTCTCCAAGGTGGTCATAAAATAATGATAATAAAGTCGTCTTAGTAAGACTACTACTAGTCCGACAAAGGACGGAAATATGACTTCTTAATTCAATTACACTAATAAATTTAGACCGGATTACTCATAGAAAGAAGTAATGATAATATTATTCATAAATTAGGGTATTTGATTATTCCAGCTGTCTCTTTTACTTACCTATAAAAGAGTGCTTAGGGGTACTCCTCAACTCGTTTTCCGATTAGGTCGAACGTCATTTTTTCATCTTTATCATGACCCACTACCTTTTGATTATAATATCATACTATAATTAAGACTAAGTCCGGTTCTAATATCGATCAATAGCTTATTTAGTCGTTCTCAAATCATGTATGGAATATAAGTTCTTTCATCTTATACTAAAGTCCGAAAATTTAAAAAGTAACTAAAACAAGGGGAGGAAAAGTATGCTTAAATAAATTGATCATCTTTTTTTGATGATGTACAGGGGTAATTTTGTTGTAAATTCATAAAATGTACTTGGTTTTTTAGAAATAAATTATAGTCCTCCTATATTATGACAATTCAGAACTATTTTTTAATTAATTTTGGCATGAATACTGAAGGATTTAAGTTCCATCTTTTCATATTTAGGTACTGAGCATTGAGATATGTAAGTTTTCATAACTAGCTAAAAAATATGTTACAAACTTTTGATACTGAAAAGGCAGGATCATAATAAGTGAATCAATCAAAGAATCAGAATAAAATAGACTGGCTTTCAATTCCTCATAATGTGCTAAGATATCTTAGATCCTCTTCCATTAAAAAAAAAAATAATCAATCCATTAATTTAGATTAATTCAAGTTTTATTAGACTTTAACAACTTTTTTCTTTATTTAAAAATAACTATAATAATAATTAGAAATAGTATAATAATAATAATTATATGTAATAGTATGTAAATGTTTGGCGGGTAGGGGGGCCTTGAATTAAGGTAGGGTGGTTGGTTGGTAAGTCAAAATATGCAATAATTATGTACATATAATCAATATTGTTTACAGAAAATCTTAAATAAACGTATGTATATGTAATTTTAATAGTAAGGATATTAATAGAAATCTATTATTTATGTTGTACAATTATTATGTACAAGATTCAATCAAGTAAGTTACAAATAAGTCATTATTTATTAATTATAAAAACAAAAGCGAAAATAAATTAAATTATTCACTTCTTATTCGCCTCCTTTTCGATTGTAATGCTCTCAATACTGCACACCCTTTTCAGAGTAGAGTAGAGGGTAGATAGGTCATTTGCATGGTCGTTGAATCAATCACAGGCATGATACATACATAAATGGTAATTAATGTATTATTGATATTCTAGGTATGTAGGTATTTGATTTTATGGCATCAGAGTATTTCTGAGAAAACAAGAGAAACTTTACAATTAATGTGTGTATTCTTTATACATATATGTAAAAAAAAAAAAAAGCAGAAGTAGAAGGCACTAAAAAGAAAGAAAGGATGTACAATAATAGATACTTAGAGAAGTGAAATAAGAGGGGCATTGAACTAGGTAAATAAAATTTGACTCAAAACGCAGAATGAGCTGAATTTGTGTAAAATGGTGTACATATATATATATATTATATAATACTTGTAATAATAAAATATTTATTCATCTATCATTATTAGTTAAAAGTCCGTCCTATGTACCTATGGGGATGATTTGAGTTAATTAAAATAAAAGGGATGGTTAATCATACATACATACATAGATTAGTGTATATATATAGTATTTGAGTCCTGACTAGAGCTGACTGGAGGAGCATAGTTAGAATCAAAATACAAAGTAATAAGAAATTATCCATTCAAATCTTTGAATCAATGCTACGTACATACATAGATAAATAACTGTAAGAATCAAAGAAATATGTATGGTGGTGTATTTATATTTATTATTCTTTATTTTCTTTGTAGGGAGTCTTCTTTAATGTATATGTAAGATGTAACTATGAATTTACTACATACATATATATATATATATATACCTATATATGTATGTATATATATTTTATTTTATTTTATTTTAAATCATAAACAGGTTTGGTTCAGCTTATTTTATTTTTTCTTCTTCTTTCTTTTCTTTAAAATTTTTTCAATAATATTAATTTCTATATTTTCTATCAATGGTAATAATAATAATAATAATAATAGTTCTAATAATAAAATTTGGACAGAACTACAACACAATTAAAAATAACATCATTTATATATTAAATACCATATATATATATATGTGTTAATAGATAATAATATTGATAATAAATATCCCTTTCTTTTTTAATTCATTTAGTAACAACAGGAATTAACGCTAGAAAATAATGAAAACAAGGAAATAAAATGAACTAATTAATTAATTATAAGGTTTTTTTGTGAGATTTTTTTCTTTTTGTGTGTGTGTGTTGATATTTGACGAAGAGCATGTAGAAACGAATTATATTCGCGCAGAGTGACATAAAAGTATGTATATTTAAGTGTCTCCTTGTTGAAGGAAGACGGAGAGAGAGAGAGGGGGGGGGGGGAAGATAGTGTGAAGGAAGTAGGTGGTATGTAAGAATATTGAGCAGATCTACAAATTAAACTACGATATTTTTTCTTCTTCATGTATGAGGGAACGGTTAGTTGGACTACACATTTTAAATCTAATTGCTGAATCTATTATATATGTATAATAATAATTATAAATTCTTTGGTCTTGACTAGAATGATAATGTCGTTGCCTTTATTTGGGTGTACCAGAATTGTTATTCGTATTGTTTGGAGTTCCAGGATTACTAGAGCTCTCGTTGGAGTTGTCGGGATGATGAGACGTTGTTAAAGAAATGGGAGAAACCGTGGCATCCATGGGCTCACACTGAACTCCAAAGTATCTCTCTAAAAGATGAAAAGAGTCCATTTGATTTTGGTTCGGGCAATAATTAATCATAATTATATAGAAAATAAGCAAGGGACTCAACTTACCATCATCAATGAGCTGACTATGTCCTGCATTTTCAATTGGAGACATGATGTCATACGTAATGTTTTCTTCAATCCCGGGAATAAAAGGGGAAACAGAGGTTTGAATGGGAGAGGAGGTAGTGGTGGCCCAACGGAGCGTTGTCGTACCACCACCAGAAGAAGAGGCTCCTTGCCTATTGCTTGAGCCACAAGAGGATGTAATGACATTGTTTCTCGCTTGATTTGTGATGAGCGATAGATTTGTGGGAGAAATCGTTCCAGCAAGAGATATGCTTTGACCCGTTCCGCCAGTATAAGTGAAAAGCTGTAAATAACAGTACGGATGATTACTTTTATGTATTTAAATAAAGAAATGTACAATATACATAGAGGGAGAATGTTGAAAAGTTAGAGTTATTAGATTTGGGTGGTAGCATTAACATGCATTACCATGAGTTAGTAGTAGTTTGTATTAGTCTCTAGACTTGCAATTAAATGAGGACATGTAATGTGTTAGTGTGGGATGCTGAGTTTGATGGTGATAATAGAAGTAGTTATAAGAAGAAGACGTGGAAGGATAATGGTCTGATGATGATGAATGTCAGAACTCGTCCCAACGGATATCAATGGATCCATGAACACTCGTTGATGTTGTCTAAAAGGATCAAGGAACAAAATATTATGTAGCTAAGGTGTGTGTTAATGACTTGGACATGGATTTAATGAATGAAATCAAGAAAGGGACTCTTAGATGGTAGAGCACAGCACAGCACAGCACATGAGATGGAGAATAAAATTCTTACCACAGTCCGAGGTGGAGGATCCTGACTATGACTGTCTTGTGGAGAGGAGTGATGCTGTTGTGTAGAGGTGGATGGAGGACTTAGAGACATTCTACAATCCGAGTTGGGGTCTGTGCCCGTTAAGTTGGGCGAAGAAGACATGGGAGGAGAATTGTCTGAGGGAACATTCATATCTAGAATATATGTTTGATCAGTGATACTCAAATTCCCAACATGAATAAAGCCTTCTTACCTGTGGCTCGTATAATGGTAACAGGGCGTGCCATTGGAGCAGGAGGTGGTGGCGGATACATGGGGGTAGTAAAGTAGCTCGTTACTTTTGAAGGACTTCTGGGAGGATTGTTATTGTTATTGCTAGGTGGACCACCGCCAGCACCGGTCCCTTGAGCCTCTTGACAAACAAGTGTTACAAAATCCGAAAAGGTGTCGTGTCCATTCTCATGATATTTTGTGGGACTTCCAGAGCCATCCCCGGTGGGATCATTTGTGGTATAGTACGTGGCAGGAGACAGGGTCGTGTGCTGAGAGCCGGGATGTGAGCTTAAGCCTAGGTAAGTAAATAGGAAGAAAAGAAGAAAAAATGTATGTATGCTTCCTAATATACAATATAATAATATTTTGTACATATTATGTACATACAAATAAATTTTGAAGAAGAAAACATGGGGCCCTTAGAATAAGGTTAAACATAATGCAGAAAATGTTTTTTTTTTAAATAGAGTTAAATTAAACTAACTACTACACTTTTGTATGCAAGTAAGTAAGTAAGTAAGTAAAAAAGTATGGTGTATGAAAAAAGCAAGAATGAGGAGAACGTACCAAACCTGGTTATCCGATCCGTATTATCCTCATTTTCATCTTGACGAAGAATCCTGACCTCTTCCGGATTAGTAATGTTCTCATTTCTCTCAGAAGAGGCGGATAGAGATAAATCCGTTGATTTAAGTAATTTACAAGGACTCGGCGATGTTTCTAAAGTGAAAATCACACAAGGCTCAAAAAAAGAAATTCGTCTACATAATATATAAATATACTTAACTATTATGTATCGTGTTTATTTTATTAATAAAAAAATGGGTCGTTATTCAATAAGGACACAATACACAGATTAACATACATAGGTAGATATGTTAATGTATGTATGTACAATATATGCATATCCTAGAGAGGTAATCTATTACTATGAATATGAGTGGTATTATTGTGACATCAAACAAACAGGGTTTCCCTTCTCTCCATGTAGGAGAATAGGGTCTTTTCATCTTTTCCAAGTCACGGTTTAGGAAATAATCTTGTATGTACCTACATAATAAATGTAGCATCATTCATTCATCATGAGGCTTGCTTTAATTCTGTAGTCAGAAAAAGAGAGTGAGAGAGAGAACAAAAAAATCTATCTCTGCGTGCAATTTGCACGGTTGCCAGTCAATTAAGAACAGTTAATAACAACAATACGGATGACGGTGATGTGATAATAATAAATAAAGTAGGCACTAAGGAAAATGCCCATGTCAAATCAAGAAAACACATTTTTTAATCGTTTACGCCATCTAGGTAGATACATACAAGAAAATCAGCTCCCATCCTAACCCCCCAAAGTCCCATTACTACCAAGCAAATATACATATAAATAAATAAGCGTAGCTTGTAACTTATTTTAAGTATCACATGCGTCTATCTAAATTAAAACTATTTTTATTCTACATACAAGGGACAGGGGTAAAGAAGGATAAGGATAAGAAGAAGGAGGAAGAATGCATAAATATGTATATGTATGCTTAATGTTGATTTGAAACACACCTGCCGCCGTACTATCGAGATCAGCTTGAGCCGGCCATGGACTCTGCGATGCGAGATTGATAGAAGATGGACCTGGACTCATATCATAGTATGCCTCTCTGATTTCTCTCTCTTCGGAGCTGAGTCTTCGAGACCGCTTGAGACGAAGAATTTCCCCGTTGGGACTCTGGAGTTGGACGGAGACAGGAGGACTATGAGAGTTCCTCAGGGGTAGAGAGAGCGGACCTAAAACAAGGATGTAAAGAGAAGTTTAGATTCTACACCCTCCGTCCTACAAGAATGAATGACTACTTACTATATGCTCCTCCTGATGATATAAGACCATGCTCGTTCCCAGATCCACTCACAGTCACGGAGCCATAGTTTCCGTAGTAGTTTGGATTTTCCAACTTGATATTATTTGGAGGGGATCCAGAGGCATTTGCGTTGGTGTTCATCACGATGGCATGGGATTGGAGTCCATTTGTGCTGCTTGTGGAGGAGATAACGGTGGCCGTAGAGGTGGGACTTGAGTTGGATAAAGGGCTGGATGAGGAGCCAATGGATGCTGAAAGAATGTGCTTGTTTGAAGTGAATCGTGTTTCTGAAATGATACAATTTGATAATCTTGACAACCCTCAAATACAAAGTCATGTATACATATACATATATAGTGAGAGAGAGACATATAAATATGATGTGATAGTGGTTTGTACCCATGGGTCACAATTTGTTTAGGACTAAAAGAAAATGTGAGGAGGCGGAGAGAGAGAGAGAGGGGGGGGGGGAGGAATGATGAGGAGTTGAGTAATTGATGATGACATAATCATCATCAATAATGAGTGAATGAGTAAATTTAAGTATGTAGAAATTTGCATTAGAAACTGAGTTAGGTATGGGATTTAAAGGGAATAATAATACATTCTTATACATTACAATTACTTTTTTTTTTTTTTTTTAAAGTGAAGAGATTATACTCATTATACATAGCATGTAACCATGGGTTTTTGGTTGCTCAAGAATGGATTTTTTTTTTTGCTGTTCTATTTGTATAGAGATGAAGAAAAAGAAAAAAAAATATCATCAATAAAGTGTGATTCTGACATCTGATACTGATGTATTATATCTATTTATGTATTGTATGTAGACTTACAATCACCTCAGAAGAAGGAAATACAAATCTATGTGTGTGTGTATGTGTGTGTGTATGTAATGTATACCCTCCCCCCCTCTTGGAAGAAGAAGAAGAAGAAGAAGAGGCTAAAAAAGTGGAAGAAAGAAGAAAGAGTGTAACAAAAACCAACCATAGTTTGGTATGTACATAGTACGTCATGGATGATGGCCCAAGATGGATGAAATTAATTCAAAGAATGAATGAAAGTGTTTGTTGTTTTTTTACCTTTAGACAATCTCCATAATTCTTTAGACTCAAATACTCCGGTCGCAGTAATTGTATCGTTACAAATGACGCCATTATAGGGATTATGGCCATAGCCTGAAAGAAATAAAGAAAAGGAGATACATAGTGGTTGTACTCTTGAAATGCTTCTATAGCTTCTATCTATGACTACTGCTACAACTACTACTACTACTACTACTACTCATATTGCCTCAGAATATTAAATCATTCAGAAATACAGACACTCTAGTAGTTTATTTGTTTGTTGTTTTTAACATAGTACATATATTTATCTTCATCATAGAGAGAAACATTTATTTAAGCTAACAATTGTAGTATCTTTTTAGATTATGTACATACAATGAACCCTATAGCCTCTAGGAAACGGATCTATGTATATTTTCCAACCTGCGGATCAGCTCATAGACATAATGGCACACCGACTTTGAAAGTGGGGAGGACCTGAGTAACTGAAAATATGTATTTCATCTTCACACATGCTCTATGAGCCTTAACCCTCCTAAAAATGTATGCGATGGATTTAAAAAAAATCCCTGTCATCCCGCATTTGTGACTCCGATAAAGAAATCCTTTTGATAGAAGTACGGAGGCGGAGATTCTATGTCAAATGCTATTTTAGGAGGGTGGGAAGTCCAAGTTTTGTTTGAGAAGGACTGCTTTAAGACAAAAGGGATCTTTATAATACATATTATGAAGAATACGCATTTCTCCGTTCGTTCCGAGCTATGTGTGTAGACAAACGGAACTGCATTTATTGTTATTAGTATTTCATTCCCTCTGAACTTGAACTTCCTCACTGGCAATAATAATCACTTTTGGCAATTAGGTCTCTTTTTTTTTTTCTTTTTTTTTTTTGTGTGTGTGTGTAGATTCACTTTTGGCAGATACCAAATCTAGAATGATGATGCATCAACATCTGCCAAAGATTCTTCTAAATATAACTTATATATTACATACATATAAATATACCTACATAGTAGAAGAGTCATCTTGTGTAGCGTTGTCATACATAGATGATATTATTTAGTCTCTAGGTCCATAGACATATTATTTAGTTCGTTAGTTACTTAGTAGTTTTTTACCCGCTCCTTTTTGAAGAAAATGATAAGCGGCGCCATTTTTTAAAAATTATTCGTCTTCTCCTTATACTGCTCTCTTATTTATTATTATTAGTATCTCTGACTACATATGTATATGTATGTTCATAGTAGTATATGTATGAAATGAAATAATAATAATAACAATAATAATTATATTATCTAGTACGAAGAAGTTGTTCTTTTTGGCGGAGAATAAAAAAAAAAAAAAAAAATTGCGCAAAGAGAATGTCAACAAGAGTGAGCTAGGACTTAGGAGTGTGTACATACTTGGGCACTGCAGAGGAGAGGAGGAGGAGAAGAAGAAGAAAAGAAGGAACGAGAAGACGAAGAAGCTGCAGAAAAAGGGACGGTAATAAAGAGTAAATGAGACCAAGTAAGTTGAGAGTAAGTACCACAACTCACGTTATCATCATGGTTTAATGAATATCTACCCTAATATTTAGTGAGTAGATGATATAAAGAGGAATTGTCGGAAGTTTTGTGTTTTAATTTCATGGAAATCATTGAGGTGTTTGATGATTCAATATTACATACATAATAATAATCATAATAATAATGAAATGAATTCAAATGAAAACAAGAAAACGTGTGCCTTGCAGAAGTACTATAGATACATATATAAATAAAAAATAGAATTATAATTCGGCAATTATTATGCTTTAAAATAAAGCAATTTAATATCATAGCGGGAGACGACATCATCTTTCTCGAAGGGGAAGGCTATGAACATATCTTATATATATATATATACATAGATATATATATATATATATACAAATACAAAACAGTAAAAAACCGACCAAGAGATCGATGAGTTTTAATTGATTATTACGTATTATTATTCTTATTGCGATGATCATCACAATTCAAGCAGAGTGATGTGCAAATTTATTTAAAACATGGATGAGAGTAGTAGTAGAGGGAGAGAGAGAGAAAGAGAGAGATGGGGTGAATGCTTTAATAAATCATCCAATGACTTTTGACCAGAGGAGAAAATCATTTTCCTTCTTCTTCTTCTCCTCCTCCTGATCATTCCCTATAATTAGATACAGAAAGAAGGAACTAAAACCTATGTACATATAATAAATATACTTTTTGTCTCTGTGAGTAAGATCCCCTCTTTATAGCTATATATATATACATAGATAGATACAGATAGACGGAGAAAATCGATGATGAATTGATTTAGATAGAGTAATAATAATAACTCTATTTCCACATCTACCTACTTGCTCCTCTTTTATTCTTCTTCTTCTTCTTCCTCTTCTTTTTGAAGGAATCTAATTAACTTATAAAAAGAAAGAATTGAAGTATATATATATATATACCGAAGATGATTTGGCTTTTGGGCCAAGAAAAGAGAGAGAGAGAGAGAGAAGAAAATGTAGGAAGCTCCTCATTCTTCCTTTTACATCATACACGTATTTTATAACCACCTATAATGTGTAATGTTGTGCGACTCCTATGATTCCAATAGAGTCCTGTACGTAGGCCTGTGAGGGTGAGGTGACAATATATGTGTTGTCAAAAAAAAAAAAAAAAAAAAAATTGCTCCCTAGATCCAAGTTATAAAAATTATTTTAAATATAGTTAAATAAAAAAGACTAAAATTATTCATTAAATCCATTTCTCCCAACACAAATTCTGTAAATGCCCCTGATGAGTTGAAATAAAACAGCCAAACCAGGATTAAAAATGATTCAAATAAGGAAAAAATAATGTAGGTTCAGTTATAATGCTCCTGAGGCCAGGTCCAAGAATAGAAAAAAAAAGAAGAAAATCAGTTCTTGAAATTATCGATTCCAAGGACTATAAATTCTTTACTCTTTATGAAATAAGCGAGTCCATTAACTTTTTTTGTAGATGCATATAATTTATGAGCAAATTTTTTGAAAGGAATAATAAGAATCATAATGAATGTCAACAAGGTTCTATCCGATATTTAATAAATGATAGTAATATTTTTAAAAAACCCACAGTATTTGAAGGATTGTCTTATCTCCAAAATAATCAAAATAAGTAATTGAAATTTCGTGATCGATGAAGATGAGAAAAACAACAAATAAATAAAGGCAACGGTTACAAAAGTCTCGAGTTCTCTTAACCCCCTTTATATGTATGTCTACGTACATCGTGGAAATGGCGTTTGTTTTTTTATTAAGAGTAATGAATGAGAGGAAGACGTTTGCAACCCCCACCCCAAATGAAGTATTTAAGGAATGGATGACCTTGCAACAACCTTGATGAAAACAGTACATACACACATACATAGAAAGATAGAAAATAGCAAGCACATATGGAGAACAACAAGGAACGAGCGTGGAGGCCATAAAGGGGTAAGTCAAAACGTATATATTTATATATATATATATTATAAAAAATAATAAAACATATGAAACTCTTTATTTGTCATTTTAGAAGAGACAAACGAAAGATTGTTTGTGTATGTACTATTTATTGATTCTATGTACATGTACTGTACATACATACACACACATATATAGAAAGGAAATGAGGGGGAAAGAGAAGAAGGAAACAGCAGAAGAAGAAGAAGAAGACGGATTCTATTGCAGGAAATTGACAATATGTATATGTTTGTATGATGAATATCTAAAGGGTTATACATATACACTGTATGTAGTATGTATGACTATTTATAAATGTATGTATACGTTTATGATTAGCTTTTTTAAGAAAGGGAGAAGAAGGCACACACACGTGACCCCCTCCAATTAAAAGGACATCATCACCCAAAAAGGAGGAAGAGATATACATATTTGTGTATGTTGTATGTACATATGTACTAACATATACATATTTCATGTAAGTAAAATACATCCTATTGAAGCCTCATTCGGTTCATTACAAGTTCTGTTACACTACATGCTCAATGTATCTACTACTACTACGTGTATTATTCTTATTCTTATTATTATTATCGTACTTATACATACAACAACCTAGTAGGAAATTTTTTCAAGGAAAGATTTTCTTTTCGTTTCGTTTTGTATTTTTTGGCACTGATTCAAAGAAGAGACGAAAAAGGAAAATGAAGAAACAGAAATAGAGAGAGAGAGAGAGAGAAATCTCTTTAAGTAATTTCATTAACGATTCTATCTTACTCCATACATACATACACAACTACTACCCTACTCATTGTGTCTAGTTCATTTTGACTTTATATAATATTTTAAGTTCTTTTTTCCTTCCTTCCTTCCTTTCTCCCTCCCTCCCTCCCTTACCTCTTTTCTCATCTACTTCTTGACCGAGATAAATATCTTCAAAATATTTATTATACCATTTTGTACACTCATTATACATATAACAGTGTATACATATGTATTAATATATGACAACACGAAATGAGTACATACATATGTACATAGATGGTTCCCAAAATAAATTAGGAACTTTTTGAGGGAGCCATAGTCTGCATGGTACTCTAAGATAAAAAGTTTTTCAAACTTTTTTTGGACATGCAGATCCCATTTTCCATCATTCTAAGAAAGATGATAATTTTGAATCCTGCTTTTTTCTTCTAGTAAAGATGTGTATTTAAAGAAGTTCTTCTCTAATAGGTATGGACTCTAATTGTAGTCCATACGGAATCAATGAAACAATTTAAAGATAATTATAATTAAAAAATGTCACCGACCCCCTAAATTAGAAATGAGTCTTTGTAAACTTTGACTCACCCACAAAAAATGTACCGTGTCAAAGTGGATCCCGCAAAATACATTTCTATACATAGTAGTATTCATACTAGGGACTGATAAAATTATTGGAAACTGGGGAAAAGGTGACTAATTCAAAGAGATTTGGAAAAGCTTGAGGAGAAGCAGTGCTGTCTAAAAAGCCCATACAAGTAGATTTAATAAAGTATGTACAAGTGATGAAGAAGGAAACGACTCTGAGGCTTTCACTTACTTGAGTGTGCTTCATACATCTATCTATGTACATATTTTATAAGGAGGGTTTAAAATGTAAAAAAAAAAATGACTTGGAAATAAATAGATAAATAAATATGACCAAAACAGGTACGCATAATTTGCAAAAGAATCTTGGATATACATACATAGGGTTGGTTGGTTGGTTGCTCATATAAATAAATATATATATATATATATATAACCAGATATAGAAAATATGTATGTGTATGTAATCATAAATAAAAAGATGGCCATTTCTTACTCCTGCTACTATATATAATGGTATGTACGACTACTACTCGTGTTGTTGTTGTTGTTGTTATTGTTAGCAGCGTGTGGATGACGTTTTATTCACTTGAAAATAAATAAATAAGATGGAAAACAAGAAGAAAAAGAATAAGGTGGAGTTGTTGTCTGGTTCAAACAAGCAAGCATTTGTCAAGGAATGAGGAGCTCCTTCTTACAGCAACAACAACAACAACCACATTATATCATATACATATATGATATTTGTTACACCATTCTATGTAAGAAGAGAAAGGATATATATATATATGTATATATATAACCATAAAAGATGTCATTTGCCATTTGAAAAACGATATAAAAATTCTACAAAAATTTAATTTATCATAAATAGTTTTTATGATTTTGATCTCTTCAATAAGAGGAATATGGTTCTAATATGTACATACATACATAATATTATATTTAATAATATATCTCCTCACATATGGGATGATGATGATGATGACGATGATAGAAAGATTCAGAGCCATCAAATAGAGGAACAAATCTTTCTGACTAATCCAATAGGTTAATTAAATCTTTGTTTATATCTCTTTTGGTTGGATGTCCCTAATTCTTTTTTTTCTTCCTTTTTTTTAATCCTCTTGACTTTATATGTACATATATGTAAGAGTATGTACATATATGTATATATATATATATATATACATAAAATGAATCGAGAGAGGATTTTCATTATTTGATCAGTCATAAATTAACAGCTTCATACCTTCTGGTTTTCATGTTTCAACGCAGATGGTCTGGGATTGCAAAAGCAAAGAGAGAGAGAGAGAGAACGAAAAAAAGGATGTGTCTATCCATCTATCTATCTATCCACATTATTATTATTATTCTTATCATTTTGGGGGAAATCTATTTGTGTACATATTTTATGCTCTATTGAAGGAAATTTATTCATTGGGGGCTTTGTGTGTTTGACTCTGATTTTTTTTTTTTTTTTTGTACATTGATGAGACAAATTATACCTTAAATATAATACTATGCATTATAGTAGATATTATATTATACCTCCTCCTCCTTCTTCTCCTCCTCCTACTCTCATAATCATATTCACATACATAAAAACAACAACAAATAAAATATGTATATATTTATATAAAACAAGATGAATTACCGTGTTGAGAATTTACATAGTTAGCCAAAAACAAATCCAATTCACGAACAGATACATTGATATGATAAGGATTTACACAAAGTCCTGGATGTAGACAGTCTGGTGCCTTTTCAAGCCTTTCTCCATCCGTGCTCTCAAGAGGAACGGCCTTAAAGAGTATGACTTGAACTAAATCCAGTCTCCATACTTTATCAGCCTGTCGAAGACAATCGATTCGACGCATTTTCCCTTTTTGATCCGGATTGGATAGAACGCACATGGCAGGCTTCTTTCCGAGAACTGAGAGAACAAAGTCCTCTCTACATTCTTGAGCAATATCTTTACGGAGTTTACCCAGGAGTCGAGACGCCCATTTCTGTTTGATCTCCGGCTTTTCCGCCTGTAAAAGTCAACAAAAACATGGACATGGATTAATAGTTAATAGTGAAAATAAGTACAATCATAATAATCTCTTGGGAGTCATAAAAGCACCAAAGGTGCAGAGTTTTTGTTAAAACTTACATACATCTATGTATTCTACACATCACATCGCATCACATAACATATTCATGAGCAATCGATTTACTCTCTTTATGATTCTTCTGACCTCTTTTTATCATGTTGTTCTTTAGGGGAGAGTGAATGGATGGAGCAGGGAAATTTCCTATCGGAAACAAATCACACTACAAAATAGACGAATTGACCATTGAAAATTGAGTCCATTTTTCATGGTTCTCTCTTCCCCTATCCTTCTCGCAACTTAAATGTCCTCTACCCACCCACCCACGCACACATACATATATTTATGTACCAGAGAACATAAATGGTCATGTATATATTCTAGCACGTGACCATTTATTAAATTATAGTCTTAATCAACTTGCAAACATCAAACCGTTTTGTCAATTCATT
This sequence comes from Lepeophtheirus nordmannii, assembly GCA_963680855.1. NCBI lineage: Eukaryota > Metazoa > Arthropoda > Copepoda > Siphonostomatoida > Caligidae > Lepeophtheirus > Lepeophtheirus nordmannii. Next base: position 8,935,190 of record OY804519.1, read on the forward strand.
TTGTCATCAATCTATGAATGACAAAAAAAAAAAAAAATCTCATTTTCATTCATTCATTCATCCATCCATTCCTTTCTAATCAATGGAAAATTATAATATACATATTTTCTATTTTTTTTTTTTTTTCGTTTCTTCTCCTTTCAAGAAAAGGAATTAACTAGAAGAAAAAAAAAGCGAAGAAAAAAATTTACATTCAAGACGTTGATTTAAATGAGAATATACATACTACATACATTATGTATAAAAAAACATTTCCTTTGAGTAAAAAAAAAAGTGTGATCAATAAGGAGATTGAAAATTAAATTAAAATCTCGTCAAAAAGTAACGCTCCTCAGGAAATAATGATATACGTATATTATAATTTGCATAAATTCAATGGCAATAATACTCCTTCATTATTTTTTGATGTCCTCCTAGCTATAAACTCGTCGCACTTCAATTGTTGTTGTTCAAGATACGTCAGTCAATCTCTCGTCCATCCCTCGTTTTTTGTCCATTCATTGGAAGTGAGTCAACAATGGACTCCTTCAAAATAAATGGGAGAAAATCCTTTACGGTCCATTTCGTCTTCTTCTTCTTCTCATTGACGAAACGTCTCTCTTATAAAAGGAGGAGATGAAAGAGGGGAGACTAGTTTAACTTTTTCTTTCATTCTACTTCTTTTTCTTGAAAAATAAAGTCAGGAGAGGCTGCCAAATTCCGAGTTTTTCTTTTTTATAACACCTAGTAAATTGACAATATGCAAATGATATTCTTCTTCTTTTCCGATCTCTTTTTCTTTTCTCCCCCCCCCCTCTTTTTTTCCTCTCTTTTTTAGTTTTTTTTGATGATGTGCTGATGATGATCCATTCTTCTTTTTATTCTTCTTTGTTTCTCTCTTTTTATCCACGTACGTACGTAGTACTATCGCCGGCATATATATGTATACAAAATTGATTTGATCAGTAGCTAGTACTACTATGATTGACTCTATGACGTCATTGGTATCAATTCCTCCATTTTGCATCTGTTGTAAGTGAGCTATAAGGCGAGAGGTGCTCTAAAATGGCTGATCATTAATTTGGTAAATGACAAGTTCAGAAGAAGAAGAAGAAGAAGAAAAAGGGGTGAGTCTCGATAAATTAATTATCTTACAAGTTAATGATATGTCACATTGGAGGATCATTAGTGTATGTATGTTTGTAGTTAGTAAGTAGACGGATCTTTTATAATGTGCACATATAATACATACATAATAAATATTATTGTGTCTTTCCTTTCCTCTGGAAATATACGATCGAAGGTTGTGTGCTTAGCTCCTTCGTTATTATTGTTATTAGAAATAATTGACATCATTGTTTTTCGTTATAATCATAATAGAAATTTGGCAAGGGTAGGGCCCTTATTTAAAAGTAAATGTACATAATGATAATATTATGTAGTAATGACATGATGAAATTATATCTATGTATATATATATATATATAAATATAATGTATTTGATGATATCTCTAGCCTACACTAAATTATCCCTTCAAGTCTTACGTTTCATGCCATAAATCAGAGTCCATTATGACTGATTATATAATTCACTTAAATGGTCATTCCATCCAAGTAGGGGATGCATTCAAATATCTACAATGTACACCATAATGTTATACGCATATGAAATTGAACCCTAACTCAATTTCAAATTCTTAACTCTACTCCATAAATATGTATGTACATACAATCATAAATGTATCATCATCATACTCATACAACATAAAGGACATAAAAAGATGGAGAGAAGAAGAAGAAGAAGCGTAATGATGCATGTCGATAAAGGACCCACCCGTGCTTTAGAAATAAATAATAATAATAAAGTAATAAGATAAAACCTACCATCAACTCCTCTTTGCATCGCCGCTCTTCCTCTAAAGACATTCTCTTCTCGTGCTTTTTGAAATATTTGCGTTTTGCTGCTTGGAGATTGAACCAGGTATAGGCAAAGGACTTGACGTGGGGTAAAAGGGCCTCAATAAAGGGATGGAACTCATCCTGCAAAGAAAAAAAGAAATCGGATTAGTATAGGAGGATAGATCATAAATCAAGGATCCATAGGGTTCCTTTTGACCACACAGTTGTTTAAAAATCTGGTTGACTTTTTTTCTTTTTTTTTTTTTTTGAGCAATAAAAGTTGATAATAATAATAATAATAATAATTAAATAGGGATGGAGTAAGGAATCTTTTTCCATATGGCCAAAAAAATCCTTTTTGTATTTATCTATCCATATATTTGTGCACAAAAAAAAATAATAATAAAAATAAAAAAAGCGAGGAGAACCACGATGAGTGAACCAATTGTTCTCCTCCTGACTCCTCTTTATTTGAACAAAGCTTCATACAATTATTATGTATATATGTACATAATTTATTTATTTATAGGAAGAAATCATGGACTGTAATTTCTTTTCCTCAAATCCAATAATAAAAATGAAATGTCTTGGAATTTACGTTGTATATATATATATATATATATGTATGTTTGTTTCATTCTTTGGGTTAAATGTCGTTCTCCCCCCCCCCCCCCTTTCTCTTGTTTTCCAATTCATTGAGTCGTACTCCCCACCAAAGGTTCATAAAATCCATTCTTTCCTGTCTTTTCATTATTATTCCTTTATTTCGTCTTTGACAAGGTTTTAATTGAATTTTTTTTATTTTTATGTTGGTTATTATTTATATATTTATTTATTTTTTAAAATGACAGATGGTTCAGCGCATGCTCCGGGTGGAGTCCTTCTTAACATCCTACCAAAAACATCATCTCCACAGCCTACAACAACCCACTGCCTTTTTAATGAGGGATGATAAGAGGAAAGAGGCCTTTTTAGATATGTTTGTGCCTTTAAGAACTGGATTGAGTGAATCCTGAAGATATGGAAGCCCAATATCTCCAGAGCCATAACTATGGAAGCCTCTACCCAAATCCCAAACGATCCTTATGCCTCAGATCAAATATATATATGTACGTACATCTAATTGGATATTTATTCTACATAATATTAAAACTGCATAATTAATTATTTAGATCCATGTTCTTAATAATCATTGTTTTTTTAATTCTTTTTAATTTAGATAGCTCCTCGGATATATATATATATATATATATATATATATATATATTTGGTACCCGGACTACCCACCTCACATCAAATTATCAAAGTTGACCGATTTTAACCTTTTATGTAATTTGCAAGATTATCTCATCCATCATGTAACATATGTGTATTTATTTTTTGTAATCTGTTACGTACTTACATATGTATACATCTCTATTCTATGTATGTACATGTTATGCCTCAACAGACGACGACTTGAGGCATCATCCTATTCAACAAATAGGTATGTATGTATTTATGTATGGATGAAACTCGTCTGACCTCTACTGATGACCTTTTATTTATTATTATTTATTTTTATCATAATCAACATCATCCATAGACACAGACAAAAAAAAAGAGAGGAAAAAAAAAAAAAAAATTCAATTCTCCAAGTCTTATCAATTATATAGAGAATAATAATAATAAAAAACATTTATTTTTTTTCCTATATAATATAATATATAAATTCCAAGTTTTTTACAAACAAATTTATGAATTAAATAATATCTTTTACTGTTGATTTTAATCCATACTCTTAAAAAATGAATGCTCGTTCTTCTTTTCTTTTCTTCCTAAGATCCCTTTCTTTATATTGTTAAATATTATTAAAAATCGTATGTACATGGAGTCGTCAGGTCTTAATTGTCTCATTGATATAAATTAAAGATTATCTAAAGTATTTTAAGGTGTCGCACAATCTTGTTTTTATTTAAAAAGAAATACTAAACAAGAGGAGAGTTCAACTACGTCAAGCGCTCATGGAAGTTTGTCAAATGACCTTTTTGGACTTGACTGAAAGCTCAATAGCCTATCAAAATAGTGAATAAAGGACACCATTGGTACAAGCATACCAAGCAATCAATCCGAGGTATTCAACTGTGTTAGCATATTCTTTATACATGACAACGTGGCTTTTTTACGAGTTCAAACCATTCGTTTTGATTTCCATGAGTTTTTCATTTTTATATTTTATTGATTGAGTCACTGTTTTATTTCACCAGAATTTTTAATAGGACATAAAATTTGATTGAGTTAGTATCTTGGCTTTTTTATTGACCTCGACCCATTTTTTTTTTTTTTTAAAGAGAGACTTCATAAAACAACAATTCAAAATATTTGGACGTCATTAAAAAATTTATGATCTGCTGGTCAGTGTTTATAGTATGTATGATTCAAAGGTGAAGGAATTGAAATGATTAGTATGTCTAAGAAGTAGAACATCAGCAGCAACAACAAAAGTGCTTCATAAAATATAAAAATAGTAATGAACCTGTTGTCGAGAGTCGTTGAGAGAGTCAAAAAAAAAAAGAAAAAAGCAAGGCATAATAGGTATGATTTATTGAAACTTTCCTTTAAAAATAAAATAAAATAAAAAACACCCGCTTATTTTAACGAAAAAAAATTAGAATAAAAATTATATAAATCTTTTACCCGTAATTTCGTTTCATCCACAAGAAAAGAGAGGGGTAGGTTGTTAGAGGAAAATAGAGGAACAGTGAGTTTTTGGTTTGTATGTATGATCATAAAGAGACATCACGAAAGAATTCATGGGTTAACAACAACAACAACAACAACAAAAATAAGAATAAAAAAGAAGGAAGGTAAATCACTCAATTAATGAGTAAAGAAACCACATGCAAAGAGGGTTCTTCGTGGGAAAGAATGAGAAGAGAGATGATAACTTCCAATGGGTCTGAGTTTCATGTTTCTCTCGTTTTTTGTTGTTTTTTTTTTTAGCTGATTAATGAGTCATTATTTGTTTATTTTTGCATTTTGCATTCATTCTACGGGCTGCAAAATTTCTCTCTCCTCTCTATGATGCTAAACGTCTTATTAATTATACATGCAATTAGAGGAACAGTCATACCTCAGATTTGTGTGTTTGACTTAAACTACATACCTTGTTTCCTCCCTATTTCACTCTTAAAAGGCCAAAGTACACAGATGCTAAAACCATTTGACTAGGTACATCTTGATCAAAATTGTCATGAAATGGTTGTAAAACTATGTATATTTAGGGCCACTCTTGAATGACGAGCTCTTTTCAAACAGGATAATATGTAGATATTACTGTAGTTTGATACTAAAAGGTGCAATATCTGAGCTATCAAACAGGTCTCTGAGGGGACTGAACTTGCTCGTACCTAATCATTGAGTTTATTGCATTGACCAAATTAACCATATTAATAATAAGATAATTTGTTCTCTCATGATCTCAATATATAGTCTCAATTCCTCAAAGCCTTGGTTTTGTTTACAAACACTTTTCTGATTCGGATGTTTCTCGCAATCCAATGGATTACTAGTATAGTCTACTTATAGTTACTCTCAGTGCGAATTTCAAGTTCCACACATGGAATATCTGTATAATTGTTCAGGGTCGGCTTTGATTTATAAATAATTAATCTAGTATTAAGAGCTGCAAAGTATTAAGGCCTTGATTTAGAAATACCCCTACTTCTTTTAAAGAGATGTGACTCGTAGTTAAAAGATAACTTTTTTTATAGGTCATCTATGAAGAAATGCGAATAAAAAAATGAAATCAAATGAATGGTTTTTTATTTCTTTTCTATCGACACAATAACAATAACAATAATACATATATCGATAGTCACTAGAAATAATATGTATGTAGAGTGACTATGAAATGTTGTAGTAGGAGTGGGTTAGAGGGGAGGAGGGTCAATACTAATTCCACATAAGATTCCATCTCTTCTCTCAAAGAAATATCATCGAGGAGAGGAGCATAATAAAAGACAAAAGATGATTTGTCATACTCCAAAAAAAAAGCGAGGGACCCTAGAATATATGTTTGTATTTTATGACGTGGATATCTTAGGGGTCTTTTGTGAGTGTGTGTTTTGTTTTGTGCTGTTCTTACAGAGATCAAGAAGTTCATAGCTATTTATATCTACATTCATACAATATATTAATTGCCATTGAAGGAGCTACTGGAAGGCGAAACAGAAGGAAAGGAGCTGCTAGCTCTCTCTCTCTCTCTGTTCCTTAGATAGAAGGGACAACAACACATAAGAATTAATGTCGTTAAAACCAGACAAAAATCATTTAAAACATTCTCATCTCTCGCTCTTTCTCTCTATGTATTAATGAGAAACGACTCACAATTAAATCCATTTTATTAATATAAATATATGGAGATATTTTATATGTACATATACTCTTTGAGTGAGTCAGTTCCTTCCTTCCTTCCTTCTAGTCTTACGCATCATGTTGCATGATTTGTTACTACTTACCTAACTACATATGTATGTACATAATATCAGTAACTAATAGGCCTCTCTCATTTCCTCTTTAATTACAAATGATGTGTACTACAAAAAGTTAATTAATTTGAGGGAAAGAGTTCATGGGAGGAAAGGAAAATAATAAACAATATAACAAACATATTTTAGGTATAAAAATTGACGAAAATCCATTCATGTGACAAATAATATATTATTTTAATTTTCGTTAATTTCTTCTTCTTTATTTATCTCTCTCTCTCTCTCTCTCGTATTTATGTAGATCTTATTTTGTAGTGCATTCATCTGGACTCGCACATAAAAGACTATATGATTATAATATAATATACATATAACAAATCCATTATAAAGTTACATATTTATGCCAAATGGACAAGGCGCCCCCTTTAAATCATTGTCTACCTCTTTCTGTCTTTCTTTCTTTCTCTCTCTCGTGTCATTCTATCTATTATACTACATAATATAGTAATATAAATCAATAAATGTATATTGTATAAAAGATATTTTATACATTTTTAATGGAAAAAATAAATACATATTATATTACGGGAATTAACGTAGTCCTTTTATTTTTTTACCCATTTCTTCTCTTTCCTTCTCTTTCCATGAAAGGAAAGGAATTATTGATGACATTTTGGTGATTTATGATAATTTTTTTCTCTCTCTCTCTAAAAAAAAGAGAAGGAAAAATAAAAGGAAGAAGAAGCTAGGGGAATTTGCCTTACTACTAAAACATTTTACATACGTGTCATTTGTAACAACAACTACAATCTTTATACATGTAGTAAATAAATAAATAAATAGCAAACAAATTGACAAAAAGTATTTTTGTTTGTTTGAATGTATGTATGTATATATTATAAATAAGTACCTCCACACGGCACACACACACACACAACTATTTAAAGAAACATCATCCTACTCAAACGCTGAGTGTATTATAATAATCTTTTTACATACATACATATATAGTATGTATCTCTCTCTCTCTCTCTCTCTTCGAAACATGATGGATTAACAAATTATTTTTTCATATTTTTTTTTTTTAATATTACACAAAAAATTCTCAATTTTATATATTTATCTATGTACAACTTTTTATCTATCTCCTAGTATGTATGTATATTATGTGTACATACATATGTAACCCGTGCTCACACATTGGGCATGGATAAAGGTAAATGATGTGTGTATATATATATATATATATATATATATATATATATTTATAAGATAGATATGAATACATAATAAAGTGGGGCAGACCCCCTTTCACACTTTTTCTTCTTTAATGTAACATACACTTTTATCAGATTATGATGATGATGACTATTAGACTTTATTAGGCGTTAAAATTGATAAAAAAACACACATGAATATGAATGTTGGTAGATTGACGCGTGTATGTATATGATATAACTGCTCGTCTCAGTATCAATCAACGATCAACCGACCTTCTAAAAAAATAATCATAAAAAAAGAAAGAACACACACTATCACCACCAAAAATGATGACGACTTTCTGGGAAGGGTAAATAATATTATTATTTGTATGTACATACTCTAGTAATGTCACACATCTGTTAGCTGGTAGCAGCAGAGGCGGCGTCATTATCATGTTTTGATGATAATGTATGCAATTCTCTCCCATCATTAGCAGAAGATTTCTTTCTTTATGCTACACTAGCTATTGATTACATATATATATATATATATATATGTATATCCGGATAACAGCAACATTTGTACAAGGAGCAAAGTCCATAAACTAGTAAATAGATTTTGCATCAAAGCCACACCATGTGGAAAAATACCCGACCCATCCCATTCATGATGAAATTGACAATCTTCCCTGGCAAAAAACCAAAAAACCCCAGAAAATATAAAATAAGAGTAACATTTGACCTGAAGTCGAGTATCCAACAGTTAAACAACTGTTAAAATCGAGAAGAAAGTTGTAGACTTTAAGGAGAAAACCTTTGCTCAGAAGTCGAATAGACTGACGAATTTCTAAATCAACAAATTCCGGATTACGGACCCTTAATTTGAATTCAATTCATATTAATAATTTTTTGAAGGAATGCAAGGAATCCCCTTGACAAACTTTGTTATATGTTTGTACAATCCAAGTATCATTCGAGTTTTGAACTCGAGCTTCAATATATACATACATACGTACATACACAATAGAAGGGAACGGATAAATTGACCGTATGTCCCTAGTTGATGAAGATATACATAGAGTTAGATACTATGTACTCAGACAGACACTACATAAAGAAGTGTTATTAAAAAGACTTATGTACATAATATAAAAACATCCCTAATGTAATTTAGGAGAATGAATGAACATTCATAAGTAAATGATCTTTTTTTAAATACATGTGTAGTTAGAGCCCCTTTGGACCATTAATCCCCCCCCCCTCCTCCTCCTCCCTACCTCCCAGCTCTCATCTCTTTAAAACGAAAAAAGAAGGAGAAAAAAGTCAAATAATAATGAATAAAAGAGAGAGAGAGAGAGAGAGAGCCACTTACAAGTTATAAGTCAGTTACATATATGTATTTGCGTACAGGTTTTAGGATTTTATACAAGTTGTACATGTTAAACAATTAATGCATTTGATAAATGGTATATAATGAATCAAATTCCATCTACATAAATGGTTTGTATATTGTTTTTGTTTTTAATTGGCACCTTTGTCACATCCCTGCCAAATTACACGATAAAATATTCATCAATGTTTAAAATACGCGTTCCTTTGTGAACACATGAAATCAAATTTATATCTTTTTTTTTAAATGTCTGGAAGATGATGACTAAAATAGAGAAATGTTGTTGGAGTCATCAGGAAAGTTACTATGAATATTCCAGACTGTGTATTCTGTTGAAATTTTGAGAATCCGTGGTTTATGGATTTCTTGAGATACATAACTATTATCTAAAATCATCAATTAATTATTGTTTTGTAATTATTGATTTAATACAAATTTTGTATCTTGTTTGAAAATTGGACAAAAAAAAACAACAACGTTTGAAATGAATTTTGATGATTGAATAAATTAAATTTTTTGATTCCCAATATTTTTAGCCCATATGCAAAATCAGTACTTTATGATGACCCTAAAGAAGATTATATTAAAATTGAATATCTTTATGACATTTTGATGTACGGATTCGAAAAGAATAATTGACTATATGTACAGTAGTACTGTTTTTAAATAAAGAAGTCGTAGTCCGGTATATGGAGATCAGAAGATGTCTCCTTTTCAGGATTTCCCCTTATGCAATAGCATTAATATTGTCTAATGTTATTCTACAACAACAACACCGGAAATGCCTTCAACACATTTTCTCATGACTTTATTCAAACATGATCAGCAACTTGGTTGTCCTTTTTTTTTTGTTATTGTTATCGATATTGTTTCTTTCTTTCTTTCTTTCTTTCTAAATCATCATTACCCTCCTCCTTCTCTCCCTCCAAGGTGATGATTATTTTCTTAAACCAACATATATATGTATTCCTATGAATAGTTCCATAGGAAGAAATAAATTACAGACTTTACATGTGTGTCTCAGCTCATAAATCATGGACCCTTATTTATTAGTGCTTTGATTGGTAAGAGATATATATAGACCAAGAGATATCTATGTATGTATTATGGATTGAACAGACTGTGTGAATATCCACAAATACATAAGCCCTAAGACACAGAGATTTGTCACAATCATCTCATTATACTATGTTATATATAATATATATATATATATATATTTGTCTTATCAAGAGGAAACACGGGAACGTTAGTATTATTATTATTATTATTCATTCATTGTCTCAAATCACCATCGAATACGAATTTTAGTTTTCAAATCACGTTTTTTTTTTTTTTTGTTTATTATTATTGTTTTTCAGAGTGTGATATGAGAATGATTCAAAATTACACACACACACAAAAAAAACAAAAAAAAAACTATAATGAGATTTAATGCTAAATATCTAGGAAATAATATACAAAAATATAAAAAATTCAAAAAAAAATCTACATAAATATAATTAAATTTAGGGAATGATGAAAAAAACAAACACCAAGAGCATACAAAATGATGAATCCCAAAGCTAAGTAAGAAATGAGAGGAGTAACAACAAACAAAGAAGGTCAATGGATATGTAGTTGTATATAATGATGACGTCAACCATAAATACAAAAATAAAATTGAGCAAATTTGATTATATATATATATATATTTCATTGGGTGTTTATGGCCCAAAAACTACAATTGTAATAATAATAAAAATAATAAGGGAGGTGAAAAAAACCATAAAAAAACAAAAACAAAAAAACATCTCCCCACTTATGAAAAGAAGAAGAAGAAGAAGAGGGAAGGAAATTAAATCTAATTATACGTTTTTTTTTGTTTTTTTTTTGTTCTTTAATGGGAGAGGCAAATAATGTAAGTAGGAATCTATATGGAGCGTAGCATTTATGTCCAAAATAAACTCGTCAATAAGTTATATTTTGAATACGTAAATAAAAGCGATTCTCAAATATTGTGGAGTGAATCTATGGCCCGATATGATGAAGAAAGATTTTTTTATTTTTGTAAAAAAATATATATATATATTCAAATAATCACTAAATCTGTAAAGCCAGCTGTCTACAGCCTTTCATACAGTTTTTTCCTCACTTAAATAAGAGAGTTATAACATTAACTATGTTAAGGTTAAGCTACTTATACATACATATATCCAAAATAAACTCGTCAAAAACCTAACACGTACAATATATTTCAAATACTTGTAGGTAAACCTAAAAACAATATACAAAATAATAATAATTCATCAAACAAACAAACAAACAAACAAGAAGAACCATTCAATAGCACATAATCAAAGATTATGTATTCAAAATATGGTTTTATTCGTTAAAAATCTATCAAAGCAGATCAATAAGAGAGAGAGAGAGAACTCTCTCTCTCTCTCTATAAATATATGTACATAAAATATGTATAAATTAATTTCGTCAAATAATTCCCAAGTTATTTATTTATTTATTTCTTATCTCCTTCTTATTTATTTATTTATTATTAATGAAAAGAGCAGAGTTCAAAGATTAATTCCCCTGATTACACCTTTGTAATGGTTGTTCTGTTTGTTTTTAATTAATGCTTGCTTATCATCAACCCACGAAATAGGAAGAAAGAGAGAGGGGGTTTAATAATCTCTTAAATAAACTTTAACAGAAAGAAATGAAAAAGGAATTAAATGTTTATTCCATCGATTTTATATTTTTTTTCATAGAGGAGCAAAAATAATGAAAATGAAAATTCGGGAGAGAAGAAGTTTATTATTTATTTATTTATTACTTATCTATGTATCAGAGAGAGAGAGAGAGAGTATGTGTTTTTGTATGCTCAATACTTGTTAGTTGTAACTACTAATACAACAACAAAGCTCATCCTCTCCACATAAAGCCTCCCCACCACACCCAGATGCCTTCTTGTTGTAGTAGGCAGATATAATAAGTAAACATATACAACAGTCAAGGAGAAGAAGAAGAAGAAGATTTGATATGAATTAACTGTAAACAACTTTTTTTATTATTATTTATTTCGGGAGAAAAATATCCTACATATAATTTTGACAGATTTTATATTTACATTTTCATCTTCCACTACTGCTAAAGTGCTCCTGTTCATACATATTTTGTTTACTTATTATTATTATTATTATTTTAGGATGTGCTGAGACGAGTCCATTTGTAAGGGAGGAGGGGAGGAAGGTAGGTTCATCATACATTTATATTAAGTATACAGTTTGTTAATGTTTTTAATGGTAGATAGCAATTAGACTTTGAGTTAAATGTGTACATACATATACATATGTCAAGCAAGTGCTTTTAGGTTGCTTTATGAGCCCTTGCAATATGTACATACCTTATGTATTTGTTCTTTTTCAAATTAAAGAACACTTAAATTGTATAAAAAAATAAAAGGAAATGTTCTACACCGATTTACAATTACATCAAAAGGGACATAGAGGAATAAAATTGGTCTTTTTTTTTTTTTTTTTAAAAAAAAAAGGAAACTTATAATCCAGTTGCTTTGGCCTTGGTTCAAACCCCAATACCCGAACTTTCCTGGGAGACAAAAAACAAGACTTTAAGGAGTCGCAAATGAAAATAGACCAAGATCTTCAAAAATAGTATTTACTAAATACATAGATTGAAAATTATGAAATGATATTTCAAGAGTGCTTAATTGTCTTGGAATATGAGGGGTTGGATTTGATTTCCTGCGTACCCCGATCATTTTGTATTCAAGTCAAATGTATTTCAATCAACAATACAAGGTTGGGTACAGAGTATTTAAAAAAATTAAAGCAAGAATCATACAAGCCACTAAATAAGTGACACCAGAGAGAGAGATCATTTTGTACCCTTCAATTGAGTTTTAATAATATATATGGTTAGATCCTGGATTACGAGTAATTTAAGTGCCATAGAATAAGATTTTCGTTTTTTAAATCCCTGGATCTGTCATTATGCAGAGATATATTGGACGCCGTGTCAGAAAAGTCATTGAAAAAACCCAAATTTCTTGATTCTTTAAATAAGGAGTAAATCATAAGGTTGCGAGATACTTCATGTGCTTACAGTACATCAAAACGTTCGAAGATGTTGGACCTTTTCATCTCTGATGTATATGTCAATATATCTAAATACCTTATTCGAGATGTGCTCGCAATCCAACTTCTTAAAAATAAATGTACTCTACTTTCATGACAATTTTATCAGTGTCCATTTATTTAGTTGAAGGGCTCTCGCATTTAAGTCCTTTATTTTAATCAAATTAAATCAAGGAAATTTGCTCGTAATACAAATATAAAAGAAACAAGAGTTGTATCCGAGACACAATACGACTTTGGTCCTCGAAACATCAAACTGTCCATGTAATTGGCATTAATATAACAGAAATATATATTTTTTTATTTCTTTTTCCACGATCATAAATCGTGGAACTCAGATTTAACGGATTTGAGCTGAATGATTTTACTCAGTCATTTGCTAACAAAGTGTCTCGTAATCAAAAGTATTACTGTTTAAGTAATATGAATGATTTCCTTTACTACTGAGAGAACAAATAAATGTGCGTGTGTTCCTTTGGCAGAGATGCCAAATGATTTTGATTCAACTATAATTACAAATAAAACCATGATTTTGATTTTTTTTTTGTCAAAAATAAAATAAAATAATGATAATCTAATAGTGTAAAAATTCATAATAATAAAATTATGATTGATAAAAAACTTTTGCAAATGTAAGAAAAAAAAATCATAAAAAAACGACGGGAGAAAATAGTATAACCATATAAAAAAACTGGAAAGCTTTTTATTATAAAAGTATATATATATATATATATATGTATATATAAACCCTCCTATTATTTTCTGTTAAAAGAGAAAGCCCTTTCGTCCTTTCTCTCTCTCTCTCTCTCAACCAATAACCACGCCTAATTCATAAATGACTTTATTTACAAATACATTCACAAGTTGCTTGCCTGCTTGCTTACATGGAAATAAAAACGTTAAGTCATAAAATGTCCAAGAAAAAAAAAAGAAAAAAAGAAGGACATTGGACTTATCTTGACTTGGATATCTTTTTATTTTTCATTTTATTTTTTTTTAGATCTTCTTAATCCTAAATAAGAAATAAAAATCATCAAAAAAGGGTCGATTTTTTTTTTCTGTTTCAAAGAAGAAAATATTTTTATAGATGTTTCACAAAAAAAGTAAAAAATAATATCATTATTATAAAATGTTTTATGACAACTCAGGATTCCTACTCCATAGACAAAATTTATTATTTATTTGTTTTTAAAGACGAATTTTTAAAAAGTGAAATAAATAGGAGTGTGTAAATATATATATATATATATGGAAAACATAAATTACAAGATTCTTCATTTTTCCTCATGAAAAGGAATAATTTCTGATTGCATTTAACAATGATGGAACAAGAATTTTTTTTTTTTTTTTAAAAAACTTTTTTTTTTCCCATAGCTTTGATTTATTGTCAATGATATCTTTATGTTCCATTATAAAAAAAAAAAGGTAAAAACAACTCTGAGCTAGCTAGCCATGATTATGACCGGCATAAAGCAACAGGCAATAATAAAAAATTTCTGCATTTATGACGCTTGATTTTTTCACCCCCTTGACTTGTGCAGTAGTTTTTCTTTTTATTTCTTCTATTGATGTCCGAAAAGGATATTTTTGTCTTCTTCTTGTTATTATTATTATTAAAAATAAAAAGACATCCAAGCCAAAAAAAAACTCGAAAAAAAGAAAATAAAAAAAATTAACCCCTAATAAAACTATAAAATCATCCGTTAGACAAGTCACAAATTATTATTATTTGTTTTAATCGCCTAAAGGGGCAAAAAAATAAAAAAATGATGATGCTTCTGGAAGTATTTATGTCCTTCATGATGCCTTTGAGTTCAAGGTCAGGATTCCCTACTTAAATATGACTACTATATTTATGACGAGGATTGATTCGGATGCAGTTTTATCGTTTTAGGAGAAACGGTTGAAAGTGGAACTTTACATAGTACTCCATGAGTTGCAATTTTATCCTCTTCAAAGCTTTTCAAACTCTTTTGGGATGAGAAAATGTTTTTACACAGGGTCATTTCAATCAATAAACAGTGTAATTATTTGAATTTCCAAATACTTTTAAACGACATTTAATTTAGAACACTTTGCTTCAAAATATGTATATCATTTCCTGTATGTATTTACCAAAGTATTAGGCTCAATTACATTGTATTTAAAACAAATAGGCCTCAATTTTGTTGTTGTATTAAAAATTACTGGATTTTAAAGTGAATAGTTCGAGTGATGTTCAAATTCAAAAAAAGTTTGAAGTGCACTGACCAAATCGTATTTAGAATTGTATCCTTTTTTTGGATAAACGATTGAATTAGAGGCTTAATATATGTACATATATAATATATTAGTCATAAATATATAACATAGACATTGTAACAAGAAGGGGGGCAGGAGGGCATTCCCCCCCCCCCCCCCCCTCCTCACTGTATGTAAAATTAGTGGACATTTTGATGTCATATTGTGCACTCTATGGGGTTAAAAAACCGATAACTGATTAACCAGCCTATTCCTCCTTCTAATTACTCTATGACATTTTAGTTCAAATAACCTCACAAAAGCCCAAGCATGGAATTTTGAATTCAATTTTATTCTATTGATGGCCAGTCTGGCACCACATATTATTTTATACTAGTTTTTAGCCTTTTAATAACTATTATTTAAAGTGATAAATAGCATATACTGATTATATAATACATATCAAAAATATTAATCTAGCGTGAAGTAGCTTTCAAAAGTGGACACCAAGGTCTACATACATTTGGTACTAGAACAATGACTAAGTAATTTAAAACAAACAAAAAATTGTTCAAGCTGCAATCAGTTCGAAATGAAGAATTCACATGGACATAATATATACGATGTTATATTGAACTTTCATTAGAAGTTCCCGTAACTTGATAGAAACATTAAATAAGTAAGTCACGTTAATTAGATCAAACTAGAATATATATATAAATATATATATTTCCATACATTCAAACTCAGTTCATATACTCTTTTTAGGGACTCTACATAAACTAAAAGGCGCCAACTCCATCATTTTATTTATTGTCAATGGCATAAAAATCAAATGATGATGTTTGACTTGAAATTCACACGGGAGTCTTAGAATTTTAGGTAACAATAATAAAAGCAAGAACCTGAGCTTCAATTATATCCAATAAAATATATAAAATAATAATAATAAAAATAAAAAACAATCAGACAATGGCTCAAAATAGATAAAGATTCCTTTTGACTTGTTATCAAGACTCAAAATACCGAAGAAATCAAGAGCAAAGACAACGACGACGACGACAAGGCAGCAACATAAAACACCTCATAAAGGGGTGCTTAACTACATACATAGATGAGAGAGAAAAAAAAACAAAAAATAAGACACAAAAAAAAAAAAAAAAAAAAGAACAGAGAACGAAGACATTTTTAAGATTTATGATTACAAAAGATTTTTCGGGCG
Organism: Lepeophtheirus nordmannii; assembly: GCA_963680855.1. Classification (NCBI taxonomy): domain Eukaryota; kingdom Metazoa; phylum Arthropoda; class Copepoda; order Siphonostomatoida; family Caligidae; genus Lepeophtheirus; species Lepeophtheirus nordmannii. The sequence continues at coordinate 8,951,704 of OY804519.1, forward strand.
TTTTTTCTGGAGGATTTTGCCAAAAGTTTATATATCACCTCCACCTCCTCTTATTCCAGCAGAAAAGGTGTGTGGGGTACATGAACGATCCTTTTTTTTTTTTTTTTTTTTTCTTCCAAATCAGCTACAGATATTATGATTGTATTTAACTTCAAATATCTGCACTCAATCAATTAACCACATTTCGGTTTAGAAATTCAGAACCTTGAGAGAATAATCGGAATGGATCGTTCCTTGATGTTATAATGAACTTTGAATGATGTTAGAATGAACTGATGTCATAAAAATACAATTATAAGAGGTTCACACTATGATTTAACGGATTGAGACCGATTCAATTTCGCTTCATTCCTCTCGGCACTTTTATTAACTTATGATGATACCTATTTGCTTCCATAATTCATAGCACAATATTCAAAAGATGGCTGAAATGAAAGGGAGGGGGGAAGGGAAGAGTAAATGGGAAAAAGGAAAAAGAAAAAAGAAAAAGGAGAATTCATTTATTTATTTTGAAAAAGGGGAAATAATTTTTAACAAGAAATCATTATACTTTTTCAAAAACAATATCTTATTAGTTAGTTATGTAGGAAGGTATAACTTTTGTTTACAATGTTGAGTTATTGAGAGAAGGAAAAAAGGATAAGTAAGTTATTTATCACTTTTTTTTTTAATTAACCATCAAATAAATGCCTTCAAGGGGTGTGTGTATGTATGTATGTAAGTATTTGGATTCGGTGTCTTTATAGTGGTTATTTTAAGAGGTATATATATATTTAATTAGAAGTTGTATTTTATGAGATTGCTTATGGATGTAAATTAAAAAATCGTTAAGGAATAAATAGAAAAAATAATATGTTTTAATAATAATAATAATAAGGAGAAAGAAGAAACATCATTTTATGACATTTACATAATCCACCACAATTCCTTCAAATATTTTTCTTTTTGAAAAAAGTAAATATTTTTTTCAATCATGAGATTCCACGCTGTGAAATGCTCTTAATATTACAATAATAACAAGAAGAAGAAGAATAAAAATGAAAAATAAAAAAAATGTATTAAGCTATTATTACTCAAATTCTCTTGTTATTGTATTTTGAGTGAATGGACTCATGATCAAGTGATCAAGAGTGAGTCCTCCTCCTCCTCCTCGTCTTCTTACTACCTAAGAAGCTATTTGCTATGAATATAAATGATGTTCCTGATGGACTCCGTGAGTGAGTCATTAAAAAGTTTATATAGTCAGGTATTTATTCAATACATACTTAAATATGCTACAAGATTCTTGTACGAGAAACAACAAAGTATGTATGTATGTATGTCAATAATGAATTATAGAACTAAACGCCAAAGACTTGCTTCTCCAATAAAATAAAGAGAAAACTCAATTAAATGGATAAATAAATAAAAATACTTTTTCGCCAAAGAGTATTTATTATATTTGCTATTTGAGCCAGAGTTTTATCATGACGTCGTCGCGTTGCGTTGTAGGAGGAGGAGTGTTAATGACTTATTTAATATTATCAATTAAGAGGTGGATATATATATATATATAACAATATATATAAAACATAAATAGTAAATAAAATTTGATAAGAGAGGATAAAAAGAAAAGAACTTATCATGGTATTTGACAGAATATAAAAATATATACCTGTTTGGGTGTAGGAGTTGCGTTTAATGGTTCATTTGACAGACTCACGAGCCCTACGCAACCTCTCTCTCTCTCTCTCTTTGTAACTTTTAGAATCAAATAGTTACAAAATATATGACAAATTATAATGTGACTTTTACTTATTATGATATTAATAATAATTTATGGCTTTTATAAGAAAATGAACGTACATATTTTTGCATGCATTTGCATTAAGTCAATGATTGCACAGTTTTTTTTTGTTTGTTTTTATTTTCCTTACTTTCTAAATCCCTTTTCAATTTTTTCATTTCTTTTTTCTCATGTCGTCATTATTTTTGTAGACTCGTTCATACAAAAAACAACAACAAGAACAAGAGTAACCAAGAGCTCAACTTACCAATGACGTTCCAAGCTGTTTCTCCTTGTTTTGCTCGTACTTCCATTTAAAGGTGGGTGTGGAATTGGAGGAGTTGGAGGAGTCCTGTGGTGTGGGAGGTGGTGGAACATTTGGGAGTGATAGGGGAGGTGGGGGTGGCAGAGAGCCCCCAGCACCACCAGAACTATTTGCATTGCCATTATTGGATGCATTGGACTCGTTTCCAACGGGACTGAGTGGAGCAGGAACGGCTACAGTGATGGTAGTGAGTTGTAGACCTCCTGTAGGTGTTGTACCTGCAGCCACAACTGAGGTCGTGGATGCCAGTTCTGATGAGTCATCCTCTACTCCTCCTCCAGATGATGAGTTTCCAGGTGCACTTGAAGGAGAGTCTATAGACTCCACAAACACTGCGTCTCGGACCACGGAGGAAGTCGTTGGAATAAGTTCCAACGGTATTCCACCGCGATCCATGGTTAGCACGTACTTATCAATAATGGTCAGTCTGTCCTCACTTTTTTCTTCAGGAGATTTTTAAGGTGATTTTTTTTTACGCGGGAATTTTTTTTTTTGAAATTGTTTTATTATTTGTTTTTTTTTTTAATTTCTTGGCTTCAATTATCGAAAAAATTGGCAGAGATTTTCATTTCACTAGACGAATGAGTTTAAATCAGAGGCAGAAACTAACTTTTTCTTCAGGTGAAGAGAAGAGATGGGGAAAAAAAAGAAGAATTTTTTTATTATTATTATTTTCTTCTCTCTCTTTTCCCCCATCTTAATTGCTGCTGCTGTTGCTGCTTAACTAGCTAGCTAGTAGCTACCTAGGTAGGCGCGCAAAAGAGATATAGAGGGGGGAATGATGATGTCTCAGGTCGAAATACTTTCACGTTACACACACATGAAAAGAAAAAAAGAGGAAATGAAGGAAGCCAAAAATAACTCAAGAAAGCAGTCAGGGGCCCCTCTTTTTTACAAACAGATTCTATGCTCCTCAGTATAGGTAAGACTCACTCGGCAGGTCAACCTGGTAGCATCATCGTCATGAAAGAAAGTTAAGGATACAGCTTTCTGCCCTCTGCTTTCTGCTGCTGCTGCTGGAGGTGCACTGAGCGGAAGCGAGTAGTTCTAATGGGAACAGCTGTTTGAGGTTATAAAGAAGAAGAAGAAGAAAAGCAAGGGGCAGAAGATAGAATTTAAAAATAGTTTAAATAACTTTTACGTATCTCAGTCACAATGAAATTTCTAGATGTTGTTGAAGAGAAGCAAAAGAACAAAAAAAAAAAATAATAATAATAATAACATTTTTAAATCACATCTTTTGATACATCCTGTAGGTACATACATACTTATATATATATTTATTTAAAAAAAAAGAGGGGGGGGGAGAGCAAGCTAGGAGCTAGCAAGCAAGCAAGTAAGCAACTTACTTTTTTTTTTTTTTTTTACAGAGAAAGACTTTTTTATTATTATTTTAATGAATATTCAATTTCGTTCTTAAAAAATACTATTAAAAAAAAGTTAAAGAAAAATAAATAAATTGACTTTGAAGAAGAAAAAAAAACCATTTAAAAACTTTTCAAAATGAATTTGATGATAACTTCATTAATTTTATTATTGAAGAAGGGGAAACAAAATAAAAGTTTTCAAATGAACTCGTAGAAAAATATTTTATTCAAGTCAAATTCTCTTTTATTAAATATATATATGTATGTATGCATGCAATTTCCTTTTTGAAATGGATATCTTCCTTAATGATTCGAGAGCACGTACGATCGTATCTGGACATAAATATATATGTTTTTATTATTTTTGTTTGTCCCTATTTCCGCAAATAAATTTTGTTTGTGCATTTGTAGAACCCGAAGTCAAAGAGATATTTTTACTTTCATCCATTTGACTCTTGTCAAAACAAGACACAAGTAGAAAAAAAATAAATAAAAAATGAAAAATAAAAGGCATCAAAAACACAGAAGGAAATCGTGATTTGGCGCCTAACTAAGGCAATTTATTACAATGTCTTCTTATATCTATCTATGCTATAACATATATCCATGTATTTACATACATATAAATACATAAAAGTACATAACATTTCCTCAAAATGTATTCCATAAATAGACCCGAGACTCTCATAAAATTACAACCCTTTAGAGTAGATAAATATTTATTATGAAGACAGGTTTATAGTTGAAGAGAGAATAGCCTCCTCTCCCCTGAACCCGTTTCCCTCTTTCTTTCTAACTGAATACTAATGCTAATAAAACTAAATCAAATAGATATCAAATCCCCAGGAAAGGAAGGGAGCTCAATGGTCCATAGATGGATATCCAATACTACATGCTTTTTGAAATCCATAAAACTTTTGACGAAAAAAAAATATAGATAAATAAAAAAAAAAGGTTTATTTTTGTATCATTTCTTCCGTATACGCAAAATAAACAGGGAAACAATAAATAAACTGCGTAGCTCTTTCAAATGAAAATGAGAGTAATTGAATATATACATATATGTATGTATGTATAAGCAAGCTTAAGTATGTATGTATGTATGTAGGTACATAATTTGGGCATCTCCTTCTCGTTATTCCTCAGATTTTCCTTCACTCCCTCTAGACAAAATGTACTTTTGAGCCAAAAAAACAAGTGTCTAGCCAAAAGGAAATTTCAGCCAATTTTTATTTTTATTTTTCCTTTTTTCATTAGAATATTTTTAAGTAGTATGTATATCGGCCAAAAGTTCATTATTTGCGTACGGTTAATTCAAAAATAGTTCTGCCAAAAATCATTGCACTGATAAATAATATATATTATAAATAAGGGAGAATCTATAATTTATACACATATAAATATAAATTGCATCGTAGTACAAAAGGAATGATATAGAGGGCTCTTTTGAGTCAAGAGAAAAAAGAGAGCAAAGGGGTGGAAAAAATGAAGAAGAAAAGAAAGAGAGGGGGAAAAATGGAAGAGGCGGTAAGCTCTCTTTTCATGTTGCGACATCTAACGTTAAATTTGCAAACTACTACATACATATGTACATACAAATGTCCCTTATATTTTTAGAAAGAGAGTTAAAAACTCTTTAAATTGAATTTATTTTTAGGTGTGTAAAGTATGTATATAATATATGTATTTATTAGGTATTATTATTAAGGAGAGAAGGGAGGAGGGAGAAGAAGAAGGAGATGGAAAGAGGTTGTGTTGTCGCTACTTTTAAATTATATAAATATATATATATTTAACAACTTTTAATTTTATTTATTTCTACAGTTTTTTGTTATGATATTTATATTTCCATTAAATATTTCCTCTCACTTCCTTTTCAAATTCCTTACAACGTTTGTTCCTTCTCTCATGTGTGTAGTCAGGTAAATAAAGACTTTTTTATAAAATTATTTTTATTATTATGATTATTATTATGTATTTTTTCTTTTTCTATTTTTCTTTTTCTTTTTAATATAAGACATTAATAATCTATTTTCTTGAACTTTTGCCAAAAAAAAAAGTAAAAAAGAAGAGAAAAGATGACGAAGAAAGAGAGAGAGAGAGAGAGAAAAAGAGGAATAAGATTGTAATATTAATAATGACTCAGAGGTACCTCCTCCATGCATCCTCCTCCTTCCTCTCCACCCTTGCCCTTGCTCAACTTCTCTAATATCAATACAGCAAAATGTTCCTTTGTCAAATGTCTTTGATGACTATTTATTTTATTTTGTTTAAATTCCATTATTCCTTTGATGATTCATATTTTAGTTGTATTTATTTGCTAATAATAATTTTTATGATTATGTACAAAGGTAAATACTGTTTGCTCCTATATTTATAGGCTTGTCAAATATGTAGAGCAAATTCCGACTTTACCTAGTCTGGATTCAATCCGTTTTTGATTTCTTTAAGATTAAGTTACGGTTATATGTTTTGATAAGTTTTGAACTAAAGGAACAAACAGTTAGTGTAGTAGTTGTGAGCAACAGTCCGGGTACAATCCGGATAGTTGGTGCATTTCCCTCCCCCCCCCCTCCCTTGAAAAATACTCGGAATGAACAAATCTAGATTAAGTTGCGGTATATTATAATGATTTTTATTCACTGCTAATTTCGTCAGCTATGACGAAACGAAGGGCAGACAAAATTAAATATAATGACATAAAGGCGAAACATTTCTGACCAAAAATAAGCATTTCCCTTTCTAACGATATAACGACATGAAGGTATATGTACACATATTTTAGAGTAATTAGGGAGCTTTAATTAAGAGCAATTTAAATACTTGATGCATGTTAGTTGATTACTTGCTTACAAGGGAATTTTATTGAAAAAACAAAAACAAAAACAAATAAAAACATGATAGTTTTAAAAGAGAGAGTTTTTTTCCTTCTTCTTTTTCTCTGGACCGGGAGTTGAATAATAATAATAATAATAATAAGAACAACAGGTAGTGAGTGGACCTTGTATTTCTGTTGTATTTTTTCCTTTTAATTTCTGCTGTTGATTTAGGAAAATCGTCTGCAATTTATTGTTAAGCAGAGAGTTATAAAGTGAAGAAGAGAGAATTGTTATTTTATGTATGTATGTACATATGCTGTTTCTTCATCGTACCTGTCTGGAAATCCCTCTCGGCTCACACACCCTAGTCCCCTTCATACCTGGCCCCGTTAACTACAATACTACTACATACTAACCAAAGAAGAAGAAGAAGGATCGACTGAACGTTGCTAATACCTACCTAAACAAAACAAACAAATGAATGAATAATTTAGATAAGAGAAGTGAGCCACCGCAAATTTGAGGATGAGTAGGAGAAGTGAGCATTTAGAGAGTGTCTTTCGACAGTTAGACTACTTGGACGACGCATTTGAAGACGGCTCCGTGTCTCACGTTGGACTCCGACGCATCATCCTTGAAACTCCAGAACTAGAGGCTGAAATAGGATCTGCTTTAACTCGCACACTTTTGAATCGAGCAGAGCGGAATCTCTACGGTCGAATCTCCTTTGAGGAATTCCTTGACACATACTCCGAAGTCCTTCGCTATCAAATGGCACAGACCTACAGTACCAGCAATGGTAGCGGAGCTACCACTAACAACAACAATAACAACATCATCTCCCCTCAGTATGTCTCTCGATGGAACAGTCCCATCACTCCCAAGGGCCATGCTCACTATGCTTCCGTCAAATTGGCTATTCCCAAGTCGGAGCGCTCGGTTCGTCTCTCCTATCTGGATCAGTACTCTTGTCTTCCACCACCTATCTTTTTGTTCCTTATCTCTCTAGTACAAATTGGGATTTTCATTTGGCATACCATTCTCCAGACCAACATGGGGAAAACGGTGGGTCCGAATGGACCTGTCCATATCGGATATCTCATCTTTAATCCCTTCAAAAAAAGGGAGGTCTGGCGATTTGTTACCTACATGTTTGTCCATTCGGGATACTTTCATCTCACCTTCAACATCCTGGTTCAACTCCTTTTGGGTATTCCTCTGGAAATGGTGCATAGATGGTGGAGAATCCTTTTGATCTACTTTTGTGGAGGAATTGCTGGCTCTCTCCTCTCATCTCTCACGGATGGATCTGTCTACATCGCAGGAGCTTCTGGAGGGGTCTACGCCCTCATCACAGCCCACTTGGCTAATGTGATATTCAATTGGAAAGAGATGGAGTACCCCATCCTGAGGCTCCTTGCCTTTCTTCTCGCAATGGGAATAGATATTGGGGTAGCAGTCTATTATCGATATGGAGTGGGCGTTGAGAATAAAACGGCCTACGCTGCTCATTTGGGTGGAGCAATTGTGGGACTTCTCCTTGGGATTGTCATTTTGAGGAATATCCGAGTAAGATCCTGGGAACGTGTCATTTGGTGGCTTTGTCTCTTGGCCCTTCTGGCTCTTTTCCTTGTTGCAATTGTTTGGAATGCTGTGAACATTGGGCTCTACGAAGGGGATGCCCTCATGAATTCATAATATGTAATACTCGTTAATTCATTGTCTGATTGTTAAAAAGTCTATAAGAATTTTATATACCTAAAGTTTTTTTTTGTCTCCGTTTTTTTATATATATTTGTATATTGATTATTAGATAATAATATAATTTACACTCTTCTTCATTAGCAACGTTGAGAAAATACTTGGCTCAAATACATAAAATAAAAATAAAAATAAAAACAACAAAACAATTCAAAAATATGTACTTACAAGCCCTGAATGATTATTTCCATTACCTCCACCATTTTCCTGTGAGGCACTGCTTAGTCCATACTCTGAGGGATTTGACGAGGAGGAAGGGGAGACGGCACTGCTGCAATGGGGTTGGGGGTAGTAGTTTCCATAGCTCTGTGCTCCACTACTGTTAACACTACTACCACCTGTGGAGGAGGAGGAGGAGAAGGGATGGTAGTATCGCTCAGGAAGATACTCAGCCGATGGGTAGGAATTCGGAGATGATACTGGAGGAGGAGGGTAATTAGAGTGGTGGTGGTGATGATGATATATGGATGTTGATACCATGGTTCCAGGGACAGGGGGAACACAAATCATCCTATGAAATCCATAAATAAATAAAAATAGATACTGCAAATGAAATTCGTCAAAGAATGAATAATTAATTAATTTCCTTGTGCATAATGAATCAAGGAGCTTGCTACCTCCAATGTTTTCATATATTTTTGTCAATAAAATCCCTTCACGTGATCATGAAATAAAAAAATAAAAATGAAGACATAGGTGGGTAGAAACATTACTCCCCTCTTAAGAATCTCGTAAAATCACGAGCAATCAATTTGCTACGTTCTTTTTTTTTTTTTTTTTTTTTTTTTTGGTACAGACATAGGAAGTCGACAATAATAATCAATTTTTATGTAACTTGTAACCCATTTTATAGTATATATATTTTAATCAAGGAACAGCCTAAAAACTTTCCCTCTTCTAAATATCTACATCGTTTTATTTAAGTTCGTCATGACGTATGTTTAAACAACTCCCTAAAAAAAACCCTTTTAAATTAAAAAAAAACTTCACATAAAAAAAAAAAAAAATAGATTCTTGAGGATTTGGATAGAAATTCGCCCATTATCACATCATCAGAGCTAAATACTTATATATATATATATATAGAATGACACTTTTTATGGGGTCAAGTCATAAATATTCCGTCTTCTCTTCCCCCTCTCCTTAATTGTGATAAGAAAAAAAAATCGTTTAAATTTTTTTTTGCAATCTACATATTTTTAAATATCATGGGTATATATAAACATAAAAACGGGATCATCTCTCCCCCCCCCCTCCTCCCAATGTACAAAATACATAGCAATTTAGCAATGTCGTTTGAAAAATTATTATTATTATTAGATATATCATTCTGTTAAAAAGTTTTTTATAAGTGATTTTATTATATGTACATATGTATATAAGGAAAAAAAAATCACCACAATTTTTAATTTTATTTAAAATTAGGGAAATGTGAAGAATCAAAGTCCAATATTTCGTTATATACATACATATAAATTTATATACATATGATATTATCCCCTTTAATAAACCATTATACATATATTTGACCCTTATAAAAATGATTATGTAAAATAGATTGGGTATGTTATTACCCTATTGGGGCTTTCTTCTCTCTTAAATACAGTTGTACGTACATAGTATAGGATATGAATTTCACCAGGGGGAGAAAAGATAAGACGTCTTTATATCTTCCTTGAAGCACCTTCTCTCTATATATGTACATATATACGTATATGTATACCTTCCATAGTGCACAATTACATACATTGGTATGACCGAAAATCAAATGAATCATATAAACTGTTCAATAAAATTAAAACAAAATTAAGAAATGCACATTAAATGTTTTTGAACTCATGATTTAATAAATTCATTTTTAACAAATTTTCATTTGATTTTTTTTAGAAAAAAAACAAGCAAGTGTAGTACAACTTTGAATATTTTGTTCGGAGTCAAATGGAAAGGGATGCCCCCATATTGGAGGCAATGTAAATAAGAAAAAAAAATCTTATTTTTTAATAGCATAACTTAAGTGACCAGCAACTTGAAATAAGACGACTTAATATTCATTTCATAGAATCTATTTATTTGTTCTGCCGTTTTAATTTCCTCGACGAATCTTCTTAAAGAATTTTCGAGGATTTTTTTCGTAATTATTACGTATATATTATTATGGGTTAAAGTATTTGTATTTGATCAAAATATTGCTCTTATTCGGATTGGACTGTAACTAGTTATTAAAGAAAATGGAGAAATTAAAAAAAATAAAAAATCCTACACTAAACAGCTGTTGTGATATAGGAGCTCATATTTTTATTCACATCAACTTGCAGATGGTCACTCTCCAGAATGATGAAATGAATAAATATCTGTGATTATCATTGTATTGATTAAATAAATAATTTTGTACAAATACCCATATGATTAGAGGGGGACTAAAGTGTAAAGAGCTTTCCCGTGATCATTGTTGAAGTCAAATTATATATGGATAAATTAACTTGCTCTCATTTATAGAAAAGTTTAGTTTGTTTCATTTTTAAAGGTAGGATAGAAATGAAGTTTCCATGAGATTTTTCTTTGGATTCATTTTATATCAATAACTTTGGTTTATACTGCAACGTCATGCTGTGACGTCAGTACAAAAAATAACCAACCTAGTACCTTTTTCACTCATTCAATGGCCGAGGTAAATGAATGTCTGAACGAAACGTAATAAATCTTTGTTAGTAGTAAATAACTACATACATATGTATGTACATATATACATTAGGTAGTCGGATATAAAATTCTATCACGTTTCGATTTTTTTATTTTTATTTATTATCAATTGTTAGTGAATAAGTTCTGCTTCTAGCAAACGGAGTCACTAAGGGTAGTGTCAAACATGAAAAAAAGTACCCCCAAAAAAAAGTAAGAGGAAGAATCTCTCTCACTTTTAAACATACATATAATTATTTTGATGTGTTTTAGTCACTGGCTCTTAGAGTACTCACTTAAGTAGAGTCTTCACTAATATACATTCAAACACAAATCCCCTCAAAATATGGGTATGTAGCAACAAAACCCGTTCCTACCCATAAATTATTGCCACCCTAAGATATGATGATGAATACATCTAAATACTTAAATATCTATGTACACATTTAAATATGTATGTATCCATTTTTATCATCAAGGCTCAAATTAGTTTCAAATATCCCTAATATCAAGCAAAAAAAAAAAAAATAATAATAATAATATTCATCACCTCATTCACACGCAATGAAGCTACTACTACCTACTTATTTATGCTCCTTCTTGGAAAAGAGTACAGAAAACATCTGAATGTAAAGATTCATCTTGTGTGTTCCTAACGTTTCAAACACTCTGGCAGCGATCAATGACTCTATAGGGTATATATAGTTATATATATTTACATGATGAAGGCACATGTGCTCACTCTTCCGTTGTTGACCTTTGACCTGACATGCTAATAATACAAATAGACATTACTGTCTCTAGCGTCACTTATTAAGAGATAAATCTGCGGTTTTGTGTTTTGTTTTTGTGGGCATTTGTTTACATTTGTAAAAATGTTCTCAAGACAAAAAATATATTTTCAAATTATACTTTGTTAATATGTCTTCCATTTTTGAAAATGTGTCACCATTATTGATTATCAAATTTTGCATTTTTAATACATCTAAACAATTTCAAAAAAATGCATTACTAAATTTGTCGAGTTTCATTCCCCTTCATACGTCCACAAAGGGAGTTTGAAATTTGTTCAAAAAATGGAACTTCAAATATGCCATTAATATTGTACAATTTTTTTTTTTTGCTATTTAGAGACAAATGATTACTTAATTCCATTTTTGGCTACCTAAGTATATTCTCTCTCTCTCTCTCTCTCTCTCTCTCTCTCAACCATTATAGGGCTACGAATGATGAAAAAATAAATATTTAGTGGAAGTAGGAAGTAATTACATATATTCCTATTAGTGCTGTGAAAATTTATCCATACACAAATTAACTATTGGGTCATTCCATACAAACAAAGGGCAGTCATGACATTCACCATCACAAATTTTCATAAAATTTGGATGAAATATATATGTATGTATATAGATATACAAGAAATGCAGAATTGCAAAATTTAAAGGCGAAATTTCCAGTCCTTCAGAGGCTATGAGGGTTTGAATATGGGTCCCACTTATACTTTTTTTTATTGTGTAGCACCCATAACGGATTTTGATAGATTCTTTGAACTAATTGACCCATCTCGTTGAAAATTAAATTTTAATCTTTTAATAGTTAAATTCAAAATTGCAATGAAAACATTTGATTATTATCAATTTATAATTTTAATGTCAAGTCATGAAAAATATCAAACCCGGTGCAGGGAGTCACTGGAAATAAAATTGCCAGTCCTGCCCAAGCATGAAATAATTCAAACTTTCTGTGGATCATTAATATGTATTAGACTACTTGTATGAGAAAATATTCTCAGTGGCACTCAATTGGAATCAAGAACTATACTCATTTAAAAAGAGTACAATTTTTAAGCTTTTTTGAATGGAAAAAGTTGAAACATGTTACACACCCGAAAGTAAATTGCAAAAAAATGGTTTTCTAAATTTAAACTTTGAGTAGTAGAACGTAAATTTGTTGTATAAAAATTTGGTACGCTTAAGCAGAATGGTACTAGAATAACAGAGCAAAAAGTTATGTCTTTTAATTATTGCTAATTTTCCCTACAGGATTACATCTTTAAAACACTTAAGACAATTAAAAAAATTTTTTTTTTGAATTTTGTATTCCAACTTTCCTCGACGTCCCTACGTTCAAAAAAGCTTTAAAATGGGGTCTTTTTTGAAATGGAATGAACAATGGACAAAGTACGATATAGTTAAGAGCAAGGCCTTTTTTTTTGTATGAATATGTACATATGCATGCACTGAGATGCTCTACGTGCATACCTGAGTTCAACTTCAAAACATAAACAAATAAACAATTTTAATTCACTCTCTCATTACCACCACGTACTCAGTCTAGTACACATCAACAATTCAACAACAATATGTTATTATATACTTAACCTATTTGAACCTTTGTTCTTTTTTATTATTATTATTATTATTACTATTGAAAGAAAGAAAGAGATAGAAAGAATAAAAAAAAGTTATTTGTTCATGCTTTGTAAGAATGATTTCAGTTGTTCGTCTTTTTAAAGTGCAGACAGGCCAATGTTCCTATAAAAAAACACACCAAAAAACCCAATATATTTATAAGTAGAAATATGTAGAGTCGTCCATGAATTGGCTGTCTCTATTATGAATACAATTGCGTACTATTCCACAAAATATTTTATCATTTTATTCTGCATGAAACTCCTTTCAAAGAGGCCAAAAATCAACAACACACTTCTACACCCATATGAAGTATCATCATACATGTAGTTCGGATTGTTTTTTGAATTTTGATGTATCGAAAGGCAAATATCGAATGTCCCTATAAAACCTCTCATGAAAGCCTTTGCATCACTATTAACAAGGGTTGTAAATGTATAATCAGATGTTGAAGCAATGATTTATTATGATTACAGTTCCGTTAAGTAAAATATTCGGAAAATAAAGTATCTATGTAATTTTACTCTATTCTGCGTTACATGTTTATAGCAATAAGAGTTTGGGGTATTACTGAACATTGGTTGAATTAATATTATGTTGATGTCTGATTGAACTAATTAGTTTATTATTGAACGAGTCAAGATGTTCGTTAACTTTAAAAAAAAAAATTAATGCTATAAATTGACGGTTTTTTTTTTAAAAAGATAAGTCCTACTTTTGACCATGAATGGAATTGATGAATTGATGGGCAGCCTGGACCAAACTGAATAGAAAGAGCAGAAATAAAAAAAAATCAAATTTTGTATATTTTCATCAAAGGAGAAAAAAAGAACACATAGAGAGATTATTATTTTTAAGATCTCCCGTTTGCTTGTAAATAATAATAATAATAATAAGCGTAACCATAATGAAAAAGGTGTAATTAATTTTGATTTATGAGAATCAGGGGTTGAGATTCCTTTTATTTTAATTTTGTATGTATGTATGTATGTGTGTACATATGTGGGTTCGGTTATCATTTGAACTTTAGGTCAAGAGTCTGTTCCACTAATTCCCATTAAGCCTATAACATACATAATATGTAGGCATAACGTCTTTTCTCTCTCTCTCTCTCTCTCACACACACACTCTAAGTAACGAATGTATGTATGTATGTATGTATAAAGGTGCATCATCCCAAGGAGGAGTTCGAGGCTGATCAATCTTATTTTTTTGTGAATATTTTAAAACACAATTTTCTTCGTAAGATCCCTACAAAATAATAAATACGTATAAATTCAACACCCACGACCCTCTTTCTATAAAAGATGGATTTATATAGATATACATAGTTGAAAATGTAGACAAGGATTGCATCATGCAGGGACTCTTTAAAAGATACTTATATGTACATATTATAAAAAAAAAACCATGGCCACAGAAAAAAATAGATTAATAATACAAAAATAAAATAAAAACAGACACTGCTTCATTCCACTGCAGATATCTCCGTAGCTAGAAATGTTTGTTTAAAAGTTAGTGTTGTGTGGGTCATTATTTTAGACTATGGACATACCATTTAGTCTAGTTCAGTGACACAATATGTAATTGGCCCTTGATGACGTCATGAATATATATATACATATATATTTTCCTAATCCAATTATACAAACTTATCATGACTTATCTTTGAGTATATGGAGCAGAGGTCTTCTACCCTTTTCCGTGTTGAAGATCCCTCATATAGGGATCAAAGTCATCCCTTGGAACCGATGGTCTACCATAGAACCGGCCTTATTTAATAATTTACTTGACTGAATTTAAAAAAATTGGAATCATGCAAGAGCCTACACAATGGTCAAATAGATCAATGGAATTGGTCTATTTAAGAACTGGGACAGTGGGGAACAACAACAACAATATTGGACATTAATGTAAAAATAAGGGGCCCACATCCTCATACATATTTTTAAAATATTAAAGTTGTATAAATTGACACTTGGTCAAGTCTTAACAAAAAAAAGAAAATCAATAATTTTATATTCGTAAAAATATGATGTCCACATTTTCATTTCCATGTGGGTCAAGAGCCAAAGCGTCACTTTTGTTAGGCCTCATATTAATTTTATTACTTATAACTTAATTACTCAATTACTTTTTACTCATATTTATATCCCTTTAAAAAAGGCCAAATTCTCTAAAAACAAGCAAACAAACATACTAGTGAACAGGGTAAATACCTGATAATATATATAGGGATTGACGCAACTCAAATATATATTTCTTTAAATACAATTCTTTGTAACATAACTCCTTTTAGATATTGTATACATATATAAATAAAAAAGGAATCTCATTCATTGGATATGATTTATATCCCAAGAAAAAGACATCTTCTTCGTAGCAAGAGAGAGAGAGAGAAGCCTTAATAATAGACGACGTTTTGCGTAGGTTAATGAAAATAATAATAATAATAATAACGACTACAAACAAGGCCTACAAACACATGATTTAAGAGAGGATGACCTCCTTAATTGTAGTCATCCTTACGTAACTATCTTGGATGTGTTTATCCTTCGAACCTACTGATGACGGGCTACATTACCTACTATATACATATGTACATAATGAGACTCTTAAATACCCCCCAATTCAAATGAACAACAGTAGTTCCATTTCTATGTAGTAATGGGCGGAAAAAGGGCCCATATATTCATACAAAAGTACATATGTACCTATGTAATAATCATGCCCTATAAATCTTTTTTTTTTTTGTGTGTGTGTGTACATATGTATCTATGTGCTTACTTACATACCTAGTTATAAATGTATGAGACTTGTACATATCTCTTACTCCCTCAGTTGAAAATTAGATATTTATGATGATAGATACATAAATACATCAGGGCTCCATACTACATTCAAACAAACAAAAAATGAATTTATAAATTGTCAATTTTAGTTATGTATATTCATTATTATAAATCCTCAAAGAATAAAGTTTAAGAATAAAGCCCTGGGATTCCATTTGAAGGGGATTTGCCATCTAATAGCAATGGTACAATGCTTTATTCTTTTTTAATTAGTCCAGATTTTACCTTTTTCCTACAGTTTTTCATTTATATCTAAAAGTTATATGAGAAGATGGAATATAGAATGTTTATAGTTTAGAGCACTGAGAGTCTCAAATAACCCGACTATAACGACTGGTTCGGGGTATTTCTGTAAATACACAGATAAATTGAAGATATGTGTTTATGACTGAGTCGGATAATTAATTTGAACTTGAGGGGTCAGTCAATTTGTTTCAAGACATGAAAAAAAAACACAACTAAAAATCATAAACAACTTTTAATTTCTATTATTGATTTTGATGCTTCACAGAACTTCCAATAATAATTATAATTGATTTATTTTATATCCCATATTTATAAAATGTATTTATTAAAAGTTACGATTTTGTACAAGGTGTTTCTTTTACAAGGAGCCACTGTTGTGATCAAAACCACTTCAAAAACGTTAAGGGATTGAGACCAAGTGAAATACATTTAAAATAAATAAATTAATTGATGCTTTGGTATATTTATTGACACCCCAGACTGAGAACTATCAAGTGACCAATACCTTATCAAATTGGCCTTAAATACTACATCACTACAACATAAACAAATTATTTCACAAGACTTATACTGCGAAAAGCCAATTCACTAATCAACTATTTAATGATGGATGCAACATTTCATTTGAATCAAATGAAATTATCAAATTCATAACAAACTATCAAACCCTTAAATGAATTTATATTCTGTCGATTTATCTTTGTTATGAGATAGGTCAGATATTTCTTTTTTTAATACATAAATAATAGGTATCGAACGTTTAGTGACGTTGCATTTTTAGGGATATCCCAATATTTGTGTAAAAATGTAACACATCTTCATTTTTAACATACTTTATCTCATTAAAAAAAAAACTTGTAGAGCATAAACAAAACATGTTCATTTCAAATTCCTCACAATAATAATTTGAATGTAAATAAAGAGAATGGAATGATAATTATTATTATGGGAGTTGACTCCAAGGTTGCGTGAGGGAAAATAAGAAGTCATGATCGATAAGATGTTTTCTATTTCGGCTAATCAATTTGAAGAGACTGTCTTCTTTCCTTCCTTCCTTCTTCCTTCCTTCCTTTAGGAGACTGTAATTATATTATGTGGATTTAATTACAAGTTATTTAATTATAGTTTTAATTTTTTTTTAAGTAAAAAAAAAAACAACTTAAAAAAA
This sequence comes from Lepeophtheirus nordmannii, assembly GCA_963680855.1. Lineage (NCBI taxonomy): Eukaryota > Metazoa > Arthropoda > Copepoda > Siphonostomatoida > Caligidae > Lepeophtheirus > Lepeophtheirus nordmannii. The sequence goes on from OY804519.1 coordinate 8,969,097, forward strand.
TCTCTTTGGAAGAAGAAAATAAAATATTTTTTTTTTCTTCATTCCCTAAAAATAAAAGGAAAAAAAAAATTATATATGCCTAATAATTTTATTTTATTTTTTTTAGAGGAAAGAGAGAGTCGTGAATTATATTTTGGATATTTTTATTTTTTGATGTATTACTTCGACCAAATTTTCCCACTTTTTTATTATTTTTTCATCATTTTAACAAAATAATAATTATGATTACAAAGTTCCTCCTCTGACAATAAATAAATATATAAATAAATTTATATTTATTTATTTATTTAACCTTATAAAATATGATTTTAATTCATGGAGAGTCTGTCGTCCATTGTTCTGCTCACGTTGTGTGACTGTCACTTTTAACCACTACCATTTCCACCACCAGGAGTATGAAGAAGGAAAAGGAGGTGAAACTGAAGTCAAGATAACCACCAACACACTGCTGAGACTGTCATTGAAGGCCATTATTCATAAGTACACAAGTAGATTTATTCATATGTACATACATACATACATTCATATGGTTACACCAGCAAACACTACCTACCGGGTGTCTACCTCCTCTTAACATCCCTTTCCTTACCATAGCTCTACAACGATACAACCCGAGACATCATCCTGTGATGCTTATTTTTCAAAATTATTATTATTATTTATTATTATTATTATTATTTTCTTCCAAATATCTCATCCATCATCTGCTTTCCTCCCTCAGACGGAGTTGATGATCAAAATATGCATTTGTTTCGACGCTTTCGACGTCGTCAATAACTTCACATCTACATACATACGGAGATTATTACACACAGAGAAGACACAGAAGAAACTCTATAATTATGCTTTAATGTAATCATCAAAAAAATATATTTTATATAACATAAGAAAAATTCATATTGCATATACAGACAAAGAGATGAGGTTGAGTGATTTGTATATACGTTTCTATACATAGCGTTATATACAACATTGGCTAATTTCAATATTGTTTAATTTTTTAATCGTTCAAGTAACATTTTGTAACAAGTTATATAACTAGCAGCTCAAAGTACTACGGTTCGACTCCCCACCACATCTCTAACTTTTTTTTTGGTTATTTTTATTTTAAAAAACGAACTCCTTAATTGTATTATGATAATTTTTTGATTACACACATGCTTCTACCTTCTTTCCCCCCCCCCCTATATTTATTTGATTCAAGCTTAATTAAGAATGTGTCCATGTGTATGTAAGTAACTAACTATGGTGTTTGTATGTAGACCCTTAGAAGCTTGACAACACCCAAAATTATTATTATTATTATTGTTATTTTTCCTTAACGAGGAAATCAAGTGACCACCTACAGATTTTCCCTTGGTTGGACTCTGTATACTTTGTACTTAGATAAAGTCACAAAAAAGTTATACATCTCTGAGGGAACTCTTCATCCCTTAGAATCCCTACCCCGTAATACATACATACTACATAGGCAGCAAATATTTGTATGCATAGTTCATGTAGAGGGGCTTAATGAGAGTTAATTAGCCATGTCTCTTTAGTATACTCATATTATAGGTATATAATATATTTTATTTCATTAGTTTTCTGTTAAAAGTCTCTACATATGCACTATATACATAAATATTGAATAAAATGACAAAAAAACATCACTTTGTTTCCCCCGACTTTCCTTTTGAATAAATTTATACATACAAACATATTGGAAGAGAACATGCGCCAGAAAAGAAATCTTAAAATAATAATAATAATAATTTTCTTGACAGAAAAAAAAATAGGATTAAAATTATTTATGTATGTTATACATATACCCTATTTATAAACTTTAATTCATTAGAGTCATAAGTGTGCTTTAAAAAAACAAATAAAGGGCAGGCTGTTCCTACTACCACCACCACCACCACCATCACAGATTTGACTTAATTAAAAATTATCGGATTTATAAAAAAACAACAACAATGAAATATTGAAGAAGAAGAAGAAAAACAACAAGAACTCAAAGAACGATTAGTGATGTGATGACTCCTATTTAACCTTCAAACTTTCATCATATCCATCTAGGCCCGATTCTACGTAAAGGGGTGGGTTAATTATATACCCATATTCATGAATGTACTTATTATTACCCATGTTATTTTTGCACCTTTTATTACCTGACTCTCCACACTTTGTATATGTACTTCTCCAACATGATCATCACCTTCAATCATCACGAAATGATGCTTTTTTAAAATATATGTAATTATATTATTACTATTATTATTATTATTATGTTATGAGAGGTGTCTCTAATTATTTCGTGATGATTCTCTATGTGTATGTATACATATATACAGCTATCTATGAAAGAAGAACCCTCTACAAAAAGGGTTCAAAAGGTAGAAAGAAAAATCTTTTTCATATTATATATATATATATATATATATATATATATATATATATATATATATATATATATATATATGAAGAGAAAGGTTTTTTGTTTTGTTTTTGGAATTTGACTCACATAGTACAAAGGCACTCATACATTGATAGATAGATATCTATGTATCTAGTCTTGTAATAAATTCTAATTTCTCAGTTCCCTTTTTCGTGTGTGTTTTTTTTTGAAAAGTAACTTTTCGACTCCTGACCCTTTTTCAACATCTTCCTTGTAGAACATAAATTTATGGCTTCGATATTCCTCTTCCTTTTAGAGGTTTATTATTAACTTATAAAAGTATGTATGTTTATTTATACACCTGTATATGTATATTTAGATATATATATATATACATATATATGTAAAAAGTTCCAATGAGCCACTGTAGTCATATGTCATAATCTCACAAAGCCGTACAAGCTAATTTATAAACTTTATTTCGTATGTCTTATTTGGATACTCTTCCTATGCATTGATTTTCAAGGAGTCATATGTACAAACCTCATCAAATGACTTCTTTGTACAAGGGTCAAGGGATAGTGTTGTAATCTATGAAGTGGAGTTGGGGATATTTTAGATGTATGGTTCTCGAAATTGGTTTCGAGTTGGTTCTTCACCATCTTGGTCTTATAATTAAATAACCAAAACAGTGGTATATTTCCTTCCCATTTTCCTAGTGTAGTGTTCAAAATTATCTCAACGAGACCTTAATATTAAGGCAAAATTTGAGAATACAAGATAGGGCTTATGTAAATACATTAATTTGGAAGTAGGCTGAACTTCTTTCTGTTCGACAATGTGTGAACAGAGTTTTCTCTCAGTCCCATCCTAATATGTATTTTAAACATACATAGAATGACAAATTATTTTAGGCCCATCCTCAACACGTGTCTATTTAAAATGCCTTTCTGAAAAGCTGGTTGACGGACATTTCAACTCATCTAATATGTACATTGTACATCCAAAAAATGTATTCTCCATATTAAAAAAATAAACACTTCTATGTACTATTTGAAACTCTCGCTAGAACTTACTCATCATTTCAACGCCTTGTCATAAATGTCTGTATGTATCTATGATACTCAAAGAAACAAAGAGACTCTTACTTCCAGATTTAATTTTGCTGGGAAGCGCTCGGGAATTTGAAGACATTAAGTCAGCCATGACCGTCTCTGATGTTGCTAGCTACTCTTCTATTCATTCTCCCCTGCATGATTTTGAAGATCATGCATATTTAGTCAGGTCACTACTACTCTATAAATATGTACATATATACAGGGAGTATATTTATTATATTCATTGAAGACTGTTCATTATGTCTATATATAAATGCATGTATTTGAACGCCCCATTTCCGACTGGCTGTTGAAAATGAAGAGTATGGATACATCTCCGTATTCTTTCTTTTGAAGTGTAACATCTGGAAGTTTCCTTCAAATATATGAACATTTAAGGCAGTAGATTTTATTTTGGCTTGAAGGTAAATATATGTACATAAACAAAAAATAGGCCCTATGTCTCCGCAAGAGATCAAATTATTATGCACTCAGAATGCAAAATATATATATTAAAAAAATGACTCAATTAAAAAAGATACTTATTTAAAAAAAAAAAAAAATACACTTTGATGCATTTTTCCAAACAGTCTAAGGCAGTTTCCCTCTTTCCCAGTCTCCATCACAAAGTTCCCTTCATTAAGATTTTCACGGGTTTTACATGCTTTTGTTTTTAGACTAACTAAGCTGGTATATACTTATTTATATTACCGATACTACGATATGGGGACACACTGGGGGGGGGGGGCACCTCACCCACAAATTGAACAGATTTCAGAAAAGTTATTAAACTAACATAAAATACAAAATCATGGTGGTATTTTAATAGATCTGACCAAATAACACAGATTACTGTTCTTAACAATCGGTTATTTTTTAATTGCCCCTTTCTCCCCGAATTAGAAGTGTCCTTCGTTGGATATAACTCTGGTAAGCATGACTGACTGTCTTCCCATCCACATTTACACAAATGAATCAATATTCCTTTTAATTGTTTGAAATCTTTTTTGAGAAGAGTTAAATTTTGCATGATTTTTGGTAATTAGTTTCGTGCTACCCCGAACTGTTTAAATTCCGACTTCAAGATACTCAGTGTGTCTCATTGCTAACAACTAACATGCCATTCCTTTTTGCATTAGTGCAAAAGGATTTGAATGTAACAAAAACTTTACTTTAGCAAAAGCATGCTTCAAAAACCCTACAAAACTCCAATAAGTGATCTATTGAAGCCAATTAAGTTAAATGAGATTGTCGCTAAATAAATTGACTGAATGGGTCGGTCAAACTACATTTTTTTCCTTTGGAAAAAAATGGGGGAAAAACAAGCAAAGAGTCTATGGAGTTGAATTCATGGATTTTCATTTATGGCGTGTTTCCATGTACATATACATACTTTAAAAAAAAAAAAAAGAGAACACGTGCTCACCCATCAATAAAGTAACATGGCTTTGAGGCCTGTTCTATATACATACATACCTATATATATATATATATAAACATACCCACACAGAAACAAGGACTACAACAATATTATACAATGGATGTACATTATTTACAAGATCAAAATCTCATCTTTAAGAAACGATCAATCCATCATTCCTCTGAATTGCTAGACAATCACACACAACATGACTCAAGCTATCTAATTATCCATGGCTTTAACAAAGGATTTACAAATTCCTTCAAAATATATTGATATATATTGTACATATATGTTTATATTTCTTAATTTTTACAGACAATTTAGCTCATTTCTCATACGTTACAAATATTGTCATTGAATATTTTTATTCCTCCTGATTTTTCCCTTGTCTATGTATAGAGAGAAAAATACAAAATTGACATGAACATCCTGGTGCTACCCATCACTGCTTTAAAAACATTTTTCATGGGTGGAAATCATTTCCCTAAAAATCGTTTGTCCAAATGTTGACACTCTTTGCCCCCTCCAAAAAAACAAAAGCAAAAATTGATTAATTAAATTGCTGGAAAACTGGACGAGCACATATTTCAGAGCCATATCCCTGGAAAGTGCATACTTCTGCTTTAGTTCAATATAATTTCCTGACCAAAAGGACATTTCCTAGTTCCAATACCGGTGCAATACATTGAAGCTAATATTCCCGTTCATGCTTTTTTCCGATTTTAAAAGATGAAAAGAGTAATCTATACATTAAATTAATGTCACAATTACAAATGATAACCCAGGCATAAAAAGCTGTTCTAATCTAAAATGAGACTGATTGACCTGTTTGCTGCAGATTAAGCAAGGAAACGTTTTCTATACCCAAGATATCATTCATTGTTAATCAAATTGTAAGCAAGAACTTCCAGTCTTGTACAATTTACACCAGGCGGATTGACAACCCTGGGTAGCACAAACTATGTTGTTTTTTGACATAGGCTTTACATAGGAAAGGTTCGGAATTTAAAAAACCAGGGAAAGGAGGGGAAAAAAGTTTTGTTGTTGCATTTTTCTAAGTAGATCGATATTGACTATTTGAATACCTCGAGCTGCAAAACCCTGTCTATAAATGAGTTTATAAAGGAATTTCCTATGTAAAATAGTGTATAGCAAGAAAATATTTCTTCTTATCGACCCACCATGAAAAAAATAAACAAGAACAAAAAACAAATTCTCTGTCACACCTCTGCATTTCAATATTTATGTATATATAAAAGGGAACGAACTTTTGGGTTATACATTTTCGAGTTTTTTTTTTTTTTTTTTTTTTGGGGGGGGGGGGGACCCATACTACTTTTTTTTATGGTTAATAATTAATCGATAACCGATTAATTAGCCGATTTTTCTAAAAAAAAATTCTTACAAACTACATAAAATATGGTCACTGTATTACCAAAGACAAAGCAAATGAATCATCATTTGCCCATATTTTAATAAATTTCATTTTAAATTCATTCCTCTTTTTGAGGAAATGTTTAAATTCTAGATTTGCTTTCCTATATTCAATGAATGATCGATGTGATCATACAAAATCCTTAGTTGTTTTTATTAGAAATGAGAGCTAACAGTAATCTACTATACTCTCAAATACACAGCATATATTTCATCACTTATGAGTAATTAATTAGACTTTAGTAATTCAGTCTTTGCATTATTTGACCTCTATTCAACTTATTCACCATTCTCTTGTCGTCATGAAGGAGAAATCACTCACTCTTTGGACGTTCTTTTCCTTTTTTTAAAATATGTTGTATCTTTTACTCCAAGACATTAATTAATACTTTCTTCTTCAATTTTTGTTTTTTTTAATTGATGATATGAAATTAAAATCTAATTCTTATTAAATAATAGGCCCTCACAAAAAAAAATAGGTTTATAGGGAGATGTAAACATACATATTCATGTTACCTTTTTCTTCTTCTTTTCTTCTTTTGATTGATCATTCATTATTTAAGATTGTATAAGAACAGACATACATACATACATATATACATAGACGCGTGAGTCAACATTATTATAATATGAGGAGAATAATTATTTTAAAAGACAGAAAGTGAATAATCTAATACGACTATGAATGTAACCTCTTATTCATCTGTGTGAAATGATTACCCATGCTAGCTAGCTAGCTAAAAAAAAAAAAAAAGTTGATGAACCGAAGAGAATATATATATTTAATAATATTCTCAGCAAATGTGGCATTACTTCTGTCTTTCCAAGACGTATTATGACTTTTCAAATTGAATGAGTCGTATATCTATTATAGGTATGTATGTATGTATGTATGTATGTATAATGATTACATTTTGAAATGATGTTTTTCATTATACATAATATTATATGTAAATGGAAGTAGGGGAAACTGAGACTGTTTTTTGTTTTTATTTCTTTAACAGACAGTTCTTCAATTGCGAGTAATTCTAGAGTTGATTTGCTTGCAATACCGGTATTAGTGTTGTGGATTTGACGCATGGAAAACGGTTCTTTACTAAATTCATATTGAAACATGCTGTCTCATTACGTCATAAAGATATTTGGAATATCGATGACATAACAAATAAAATTGTATATAAGTCATATTCCCTAACGATACTTTTGTTTTGTATTTGTAGTCCAAAATTTGTAGTCAAAAAGTATAGAAATAACCATGCTAATTTTACTACTGGAACAGGTAGTAAAATATTTGTGGCATTGAGACAGCACTAGTTCCCAAGCCTTTATTGGTATATAATCATTTGATGGCAGCTAGTCCAGTCACACTAAGGTCTTATCATCAGTGTTTTGTTCTACAGAAGTGTCGTCTTAAAAATATGCTTCTGAACTCAGTCAAAGAAAGATAAATGTGGTGATATGTGCATAATTTACATCCAATTTAACAGGCACTGATCTAAGGGTGTGATGGATTGGATGCCTTTTTAGAGTGTCTAAATCAAATCATCTTGCAGCCCATTCTTGTTAACCGAACAGAAATAAGAATACTTTTAGGCCCATAACACTCGCCAACAAAGTGTTTTGCAATCAGAGGGTACTACTGTCTACATAATTCCTGCTTCTTGGCAAATATCAGCAACGTGTCTTCTATACACAAGAAACTAAAGATTTCCTGCAGCTGTGTTCCCATGGGTGAAATTGCCTTTCTTGGCCTTCTTATTAAAGCAATAATCTATTGGAGTGGAAGTGTGTTACTTGTTTTTGAGTAATAGTGTATTGTTTATCTAGATAAATCATTAATATTGTGCAGTCATATCTACGATTGCAAGACATTTGAATATCTAATAAAATGTCTTAATCTGGGATATGACTGTATAATAATTATTTATCTATGTAGAGCAGTTCATTTAATACTCTCTACCCAGAGGTGTGGACTCGAGTCATTAATTTTATGACTTTGAACTCTAATTGGACTTTCATATATATGTACATGACTTGTGACTCGATGTGAACTTAAATTGATTTGTATGGATAATAGGTAATTCATGTCATGAAATGTGCATTTCTAATATTTGTAAAAATGATTGTAATTTATGACTTCTTGAAAGTTGTAAGCTATTTCAGTTTCTCCATTCATAATTAACCTTAAAGGTATTTGAACCCATTTTATAACTTTTTATCAAGTGAATTTGTATTAAACTATTGGTCTTATTAGATACTTATTTTGATAAAATCTGTTGGCTCTAAAGTATTTTAAAGAATCGAGATCAAGAGAAAAAAAAGTAATATTTTTTTCTCTCTTTCAAAAAGCAATATTTACCATAATTTAGTCCCTTTGGTTTTTGTCTTGACATCGTGATAGTGTCGCAGTGTTTGTTGATTTCAATAATTAAACAAAGACGAGTCTCTTAGAAATTGATCTTGAGAACTATATATGTAAGTATGTACATCGCTATCGTTAATCAGTCAATTTTACGTATGTATGCCTATGTAAATAGAGATCCTTGGTTTAAGATTCAACATGGTCATCATGATTGTATTACACAAAGCATCGCAAAGATCCCATTTCATTTGAGAAAATATTTTTTAAATTACGTCTCTACTTTGACTAGAAATAAAGAAATGATGCAAGGAGGTTATGAGTAGTGACGTCAAAATTATTTGCATTTTAAGGAGGATAAACTTTTTAGGGATTCCTCTCTAGCCCAAGAACTCGCCTTGATGAAGATCAACTTCAAGACCCTGAAGGAGAGCATCACTTAGCTCGAAGAAAGGCCAGGCATTGTTCATGACTCAGAAGGTCCGTGAGAGCCTGACCATTGAAGGAGATCCTCAAAATGAGTTCAGTCTATGAGAAGTTGAGTAAGATTGGCTCAGTGCTCCCTGGGGAGAACGTGCCTGGCTTGAAGAAGTAGGCCAACTTCGGTGTCTTCAAAGACCTTCTTACCAACAATAAGAAGATGCTCACAGAGACCAGATAATTATTCAGGTTACTAGGGTCTGTTTGATTAAATAAGTTTATTTTTTGAAAGACATTTTGTAGCCAAAATACACTGTATTTTGCTGGATTTATTTGCATATTTGCCTCTATTTTTATGCATTATTTGGGCATAATTAGTTATAAGGAATAGAGCCCTTTCCCCTTTGTCTCTACTCCTAGAGATAAAACTTGAAAATAAGGGCATGCGAGTGGCTAAAGGATGTCTTTTAATAAAACAAAGTAAACCAAATTCAGGGGATTTAAATTATAGATATGAGTACTTTTTTCTTCGTTATCTTCTCATTACACCTTCAAACATAATTCATTTTGAAATCTTGTATTGTTTATTCTTTTACCTTGACAATAATAATAATAATAATAATAATAATGTCATACACCCAGGTACGAGAGGAAGGCAGCAGCAGCAGCAGCATTAATTACAAACTAGAAGATAAGTCTTGTTTTTTATTTTTTATTTATTCTTATTTCAATGTTGTTGTTTTTTTCCTCTTTTATTTATTGCTTTGCTTAAAAAAAAAGATAATATTCGTCTCATACCTTTTCTTTCCTTAAATACTATGTATAATAAAAAGATTTATGAGTCTCAAGAATAATAATAATAATAGTAAGAAGAAGAATAACAAGAACAACAAATACTGAAATGATTTAAAACTGTTAAGTACGAAAATTAACCATCTTTTATGCAAGGAACGTATTTACTTCTTGAACCAACCAACCAACCAAACAAATGAATTATTCTCAGGCATTTCCCCCCCCCCTTCTTGGTAGATCCAAAAGGCTAATATATCAAAAGTATTAGAAGAAGAAAACAAAAAAAAACCATTTCAGGTCGGATTGCAAGCCAAAAAAATTGTCTTTTTTTTTTTAATATTTTAAATATGTGACGTGACTATTACTTATTAAATATGTATGTATATATATGTATGTAGTCTATGAGATGAGAGTATTTAAAAAAAAAAAAATCTATGGCTCTCAGACCTTCCATAGCCATTATTTATCCATTCATTCCTTGTTGGCTATCAAAAAAATTGCTTAATGACTACTAATTAGGCTGAAGAAAAACGGGAAGGGGACTGAAGGAGTCAAATCTATTGCTTTTTCCTTCAAAAGAGCATTTGTACATATTATATTTTCCATACCTCAAGGGGCCCATGACCAAATGTTGAAAAAAATGGATTATATATACGTATGCATTTTGATAAAAATAATTACTAAATGCTTTTTTTTTTTAAATAAAAAGTTTGATTAAATTATTAAGCTATTTCTAGTACATACCCATAAGGAAGCTTCTACCAATGGCTTCAAAAATGAAATAGTTGAAAAAAAAAATTGTTTTACGTATAGAAACAAATGTCCTCCAAGATGGCCGATATTGCAAATAGTATATGTACCTAAATTGTATAGCTATATGTAGTCTTATACTCATGACGGCAAAAGTAAGTAAGGCCTATTCTGAGACAAAACAAACCAAATTTTGGACTGTGTTTCCATAGTCTATATGAACACTCTTATTCACTTTAAGGATTTCAATGTGACTACGTTGCTCAAATGTCCACTAATTTTGAACTTATTTTTTAAGGATGAAAAGCAGTTGAATGACCTTTTTTAATTTAAAATAAAAAAGTACATTTGAAGCATAGTTTCTACAATTTGCATAATTAATTGATTGGTCTAAAGTTTTTAATTGAAGCTAAACATTTTGTACCTCTTTAAAAAGTATTTAAGAGTACCTTCCAGAAGGTACCAGAATCCCTGAATTAGGGCATATGAGGCTGATTTCCCTACACGGTTTCTTATGAAATTCCAGACGAAATTGAGTAATAATAATTACGAAAAATCTACAATTAAGGTAAAGAAAAAGAAGAAGAATTTGTAAGACAGAATGACACAATTACAAAATTCTATGAGTGTTAATGCCAATTTCATTCATAGCATAATGACATATGTATTATTCAAAATTTTTAATAACCAAATATCTGCAATTATATACATTGAAATCAAAAACATTTTCACATTAAATTTAAAACCAAATAGAAATAAAATGTCTTGAAATTTTCCATACTAATATGTATTTTTGATTTTTTTTTTTTTAAACAGAAAAAATTATTCATAGAAAAATCATTTTTTATAAAATTTATTAGATAAATTTAAAAGAACTGTTAAAAACTACAAAGACATCAAGCATGAATTAGCTTTATGCATGTTCAATTACTACTATTGAAAAAATAAACTTGTCACTTTGATCGGACTATAAAAATATTATTGAGCCCTTTGGCTGCACAACATAAACCGGTTTTTCCCTTAAGATATAAGTGCACTTTTTAGGTCCAAGCAAAAAGTATGGATGCAAAAATAATTGTCTATCAAAATGTGACTAAACATTCAACAATAATAAAACATGGAGAGCTTTATATGAAATATATATTGACATTTTTACTGAGGAGACCCAAAAAAAGTTTGGCTCCTGTGTCAAAATTTGAACAATTTCTCTTTCAAATTAAAAATATGATTTAAAAAAAAAAAAATTGTAATTTTGTTCGATTATAAAAAAAGTGTTGACTTTTTCTACTGCTAAAAAAACTTGATAAAGATAATTTTCTTAGTATATATAGAAGACAAAAAAACAAATATGAACTTTTTTCATTTTTGATCGGCTTTACAAAAATAAACATTTTGAATTTTTTAATAAACTATCTCTTCATTATTGGCCATAAAATGTTTTACTTTAGTGTGCTGTGGTTCTCGAGATATATATTGATTTTGTCTCGGACTTGATCCTTTAAAGCATTTACATAGGTGATTTTGACACCTAAAAAATGCGCCATTCCTATCGATACATCAATATATCAAAGTGCCATTAGGGATACAAATATTGACTACTATTTTTTAACAATTCGAACCGGATAAAAAAAAAGAAATAAAAGGAAATTGGATGAATGTAAACTGATTTTAATAGAGTGGGCCCAGAGTATTAGGTATGAGTGGCTAGGTGCTAATTACTTTTCTAAGCGTTTACGCAATTAAATATGAATGGAAAAACGATAAAACCCCTCAAGAGAACCAATGTACATATTATATGAATTTCTGTACATAATGTATAAAAAGAGGAATCAAAAACTTTACTCCAACGAGCTGACCCCAGGTATCCAAAAAAAAAAAAAAGAAAAAAAGTATCTCAGCAGAAACAATTTTTTATTTTAACCATTATTATTTATGTCATATTTATTTCTCTTTCATTCAAATCTCTCTCTCGAAGGGGTCAGTTTAATAGTAAGTAAGTATATGTATATACATTCTGAAAATTCGGATATACCATCTTCTTTTGAGTACTTTTAAAAAGGAATGTTCCCTATGCCTGAGCGTACGCATGTACAGATTTATAAGTTCCCTTCCTCCTTTGAGAATGATTTATATTCCACCTTTCTTTAAAACCATCAAAATGGTTGTAATTAATCAGTCAACTCAGGAGGTAAGTTTTATTTCAAAAAAGTTTAGATATTAAAATGTTTATAAAATATATTTATATATATATATATGAAAAACCAAGATACATTCTTGAGGGTATAAAATCAAAATGAAAACTCGGAGAAAATTAATGTAATTTTTCATATTTTTTTCTCCTTCTCTTTTTTTACAGTGGATATTTATGCAAGAGGTTACGTGAATTACCTACCTACGTACGTACGTACTATTATTATTATTATTATTATTATTTTGATTACTATTATTCCCTCGTCAAATAACTATCTTTTCATGACTAATTACCCAAATTTCTTTGCAAACATGCCTCAAAAAAACATACATACATACATACATGTATGTAGGTAATTAAATAAATTGCCTGCTCTATGTACCTGATGCTTTAAAATGCTTCTCTCCCCCCCCCCCCCCCCTCTTATTTGGTTACCTTCATCTAATCACTATGTAGAGAGTAACTACAAAACATACAAATCATGTTTCCTTTTTAACAAAAAATAAATGTGTTTAACGAACGAACGAATTCATTAAAATCATTTCAACTCTTTTTTTCTTCCTACTATTTTAATTTGGTCATATTATGTGTATTCAATTTCACAAAATTAATTTTGTATTTCATTTTTGTTCTTTTGTTTAAACGGATTATACACTTTGTATTAATGGCTAAAGATTAAGGCTATAATAATAATAAGAAGAAGAATAAATAATAATAATAATAATAAAAGTTTTAAATGTTTTTTTTTTGTTTTTTTTTTTGCTGAAGTGACCCCTTCCATCGACTAAGTTTATATATAAAATAAAGCATTTTAAATGTTAAAATTATTTGTTGTCAGAAATTTGTAATAATAATAATAATAATAATTCGTAGTTTTTAATTAAATTTTGTATTTTTCATACAAAAATCATTTTATGTTTATTTGTGAGTCCATTTTGATACTTCATAATAAAACTTCTACAATTTGCTTCAATTTTATATAATTTCTACTCACAACACTGATTCTCAGATTTTATAGTGAATGAAACTATTCTACCTTGGATTGAGAATTAATGGTGTGTATAATATAGATTTTTTTTTTTTTGCTGACAGACTTTTTGACTTATTACGTCATTTATTTCTCCTAATTTACAAATTTCTAATATAATTACTTATCAAAATATGTAATATATGAAATTACTCATATTTTTGCGGATTTTTAATGGATAATTCCTTATTTTTGAATATGTTAAACAAGGGAATTATTCATTTACATACATCTAGAAAAATGGTTATTTTACCTATCTCATCTGAGGTGGGTTTTTTTTGGTTAAATAAACGTTGCTCTCTCTCTCTCTAGCTATAAAATGATTGATCCGTTAACATTATGAATTCGATAGAAGGCTATTCAAAAATCAAATATCATATAGTATATACGAATATACTAAAAACTCCAATGACTTCAATACTAATTTTATTTTAATTATATTTGGACACTCATATTTGCAAAGTACACAAAACCAAAACAAGACTTTTCCTTACCAGGACGCCATGTTTTTTTTTTTTTTTTGCTTGCTACCTCAGTATGAACATACTTGAGCCGATTACATGGCTATAGGTATATGAGCCCCTTCTCAAGCAGCTCCGCCTTCAACAAAAATAAATTATATTTTAGAATCAAGAATGTTTCCATTGATTCTTATCTTCCTCACTGACAAACCGTTTCATTTGTTAACATTGTTTTATGAATCATTACACACTTATTTAGAGCCTCATCATAAATAAAATAATAAGAAGAAGCAGAAAAAGAAGAAGAAGAAGAAGAAAAACAAAAACATACTTTTTATGAGTTGTTATTTAAAACCTTTATCGATGAAAATATATGTATATGTATATGTATAAAAACAGACTCCAGGGCATTGATGGGTATTATTCCATTGATTGAAAAAAAGGGGGGAGGATTATTATTGATAGGCACCATTACATAAGTTCTACATGTTCTTCTTCTTGTTTTTCTTCTTCTTCGAAAACAACAACAACAAAAACAACGTTAATTAATTAATTAATTACACTGTTAGACATGAAAAATGTATGTAAGACGTATGAGCAAAAAATAATACCGGGAAATTTGAACTTAATGTTGTTGGTATTCCAACCATAGAGATAAGTGTTTTTGTTTTCAAGTTGACACAACTGTCATTCTGCCAAATTACGCGTTCAAATACTCATTTGTGTTTGAGATACACGTAGTCCTTTTGTGAACAGCTGAAACCGCATTTTTCGTGTTTTTTTTTTTTTTTTTAATGTTTGATGACTAAAATGCAATTTAGAGAAATGTTCTAAAAACCCACAAAAAGTTACAATGAATACTCCAGATTGAAATTTTAAAAATCACTGGTTTATTTCTCGAGATATAAGAAACAGATCATCCGATTGTTAATTATTATAGCAAATCTAAACTCAGCAGTCATTGCTCTCTAATTAATATTGACTTCAGAAAATATTTGTAACTCTGCATTGCATCATCAGAGGGGGAGGGGGAGGAGAGACTACTTTTGAGGAGAATGAACTAAATTTTGATGGTTCAATAAAAAAAAATTTAATTGCCTATATTTTTTTACCCATGGTTAGTAAATAAAAAAATTAATAGAAAAATTTGACAATTTGACCATTGGATATTTGAAATATTATTTTTTTTTTTTCAAATTCGTCACAAAATCTCACTTATTCTCTTTTATAATAGCATTTTTGTCTATGTATACAAGAGAGTAGTAAAATTTTGCTGCAGGCTGCACTCTTGAGGCATTGTCGTTAAAATTCCATGTCAAACTTGAAGATGATAAGATTAAGGTTTAATCTACCGCATTTTCAATATAAGTTCTAAAATTTAACTACATAATAATAAATCAACTCGACTATCATAAAATTTGATGATTTTTGGTACATATGCTTTTACTTACAAGATTTGTAGCCAATTTTAGTTCGCCAAAATTGCCTTTTTTAAGCTATGGGCACTTTATTGAAGTTTTATTATTTCATTTAATCTAAATAGTTAATAGAAAGTCAATCAATGAGTAGCAAGTTGAGAAAGAAAATGCTTGTTACAACCATGCAAGTAATGCCTGAAATTGCATTTTGTTGCTCATAAATTCATGCCTGAAGTTTCTGACCCCTAATGTAACCATGGTATATACTAGAAAAAGTAATACTATATAGGGTTTTTAATCAATTTAGTTCCGTTTTGCTCCTGATATCGGTTATTTTCACTTGTTACTACTAAAAGTACCTTCAGTTTACAAATTGAATTTCACAGCCTAACTTAAGCTTATGCATAATTTCTCTCATCAGCTGATAGCAATGCAGATCAATTATAGTCTACCAAGATTTTGAGAAATTACATTCTAAAAAAGTTCTTTTGAGAAATTTTTAAACTCTGAATTCAGTTTTATTTTATTAATGATCAAACATGGGATTTATATATATATATATATATATATGCTGTGTTCTTTTTTAGTTTTTTAATCATATTGAATACAGCTTGATGTCAAATAGTGAGTAACATCTAATCACTTAATTACAATTAATTTTGCTCTGCATGGATTAGGGACACACAAAGTAGGTAGAATAATTATGATGAAAATAAAATGGCCGACCTTCTTCAATATGACGTCACGTGAAAACACTCTATAGATTCATGATGACTTTATTGAACAATCGATGGGCGGCTTATGTGTCCGACTCGAACATGTCCTTAAAACTAAGATCCAAGGGGACATCTTTATTTTAGTTTCATTACTAGGGAATGACGATTTGGAGATTTTACAAAGGATGGAATGATACAAAGTATTGTACTAACTACCCATGACTATGATCTGGACTCTCTTAGGTAGGACTCTGAATAAGTGTAGAACTAATTGAAATTACGTCATTCTCTAATAATAATAATATATATATATTCATAGGATCACCATTCTTATTCTACCATCCTTACTTTACTTATTTGAAAGGGCTTGCCCATTTGAATATAAATTAAGATTCGTAATACTTTGATGGATTATTCAATATAATGTGTATTCCTTGGTTTTGGGTGGTTCTATACCTACACACACACACACACACACATTTATATACATACATATGTATACACAGCTAAATTGGAATTTCATCGCTTTTCATCAATGGTGCGGCAGTTCCATCAAATCCCATTTGACTCTTTTTGTGAATCGATACAATCCACATAAATCACTTCCTGAATAATAAAAAGAGGGAGTACCATTCGAATCGAACTGATATGCATCAATTGACCAAACCGTTTATCTCCTCAAACATATGTCAGAACAAATAACAAATAAAAACCAATTAAATCACCTCTTGACCATTTGTGATGAATCCTCTTGAATGATGGCCTTTTCATTACTCAATGTATGTAGGTCCCCCCTCCCTACGTTGGATGTATACAATGTACAGTCATACGTCAATAGATAAGTAATCTTATTCAGAATACGTAATTTATGTTAATTAGATATTCTTATTAACTAAATCTATCAATGTGTTGTTATTTTTTGTGTTAGAGGCTCATGTGGTACTTTAAATTAAAGTCAAAGACTCTCCTTTCCAATGATGCATAATACAAAGAGGGTTTTGTATTCTATTTTTTTTTTTTTTAAATCCTAAATAATCAAGTACTGCTATGATTGCCTCCTAGACACTTCTTTAAATCCGTTTTAATACTCTTGATTAGAGTTGTATTGACTTTTTCATTTAATTGGCTTGATGCCTCTTGGAAACTTTATGAAAATGGATGAGTGTCACACCTCATTCGTCTCCTCTGCACTCGATGTATGTCTTCATACAAACATAAATTCCACTAATAAATACATATAAAAAACCCATTTGTACAACAACACGATGAGAAACATCATCGTTACATAATATTAAGAGCGTAAATATATTTTATCGGATCCTTTTAGGCCTTTAATCATCATTTTTAGAATAGTTTGAATTGACCCTTCCTTTATACCTTTCTCACCTAATCTATAAAAAAAAAAAAGAAATTTCATTTATTGAGTCGGATCTATTTTAATGAGTTCAAAGATCTGTTCCTACTAATAAAGAAAGGTGTGCATTGAAACCAGATATTTACATATATGATAATATACATCAAGGATTCCATTGATTGCACACCCACCTATTTAAAGAGTATTAAAAGTCAATCAAACGCTTTAAAAGAGACTGCAAATTAAGGCATTTGGAGCCAGGTATTGTGATCTCCAAGAGAAGTATGAATATCATTGGAGTTAATGAATAAAAATAAAAGCTTTTGGGTACTACAAGTTCTTAAAGGTCTTTTGATCTTGATCCTGACATTGAGATCAAGACTTTGAGGTGTGATGATTAATGAATCCATTTAGGCCTGAGTCAACTTTTCCATTGATGAAGAGTCAATGAAAAGGGCTAAATAAGGGCAAGGACCTGGTCTAACCGAGGTAATTTTTTAAATGGCATATCTTATATTCGTAGGGCTTATGGACACATGAAGAGAACTTGATTTTATTTATATAATGTTTCCTATACCATTTCTCATACAACATTTGCCAAAAAGACCTTTACATATTTCCCTTCAACACTAAATATTATATATTATTACATCTAATAACTCAACAACATTGTCATTCAGGTGGTTCGTACATAAATAATATCCCAGACTCCATATCATTTGACTTCATCAGATTTACCCCATTCTTGCATTTTTCAAATATGTTTAAGAGAGATAAAAAACCACATATGTAGAAGCTGGGTATCTAAAGAATGAATCTGATAACACATTTGATTTAGAAGGGAAAAAATAAGATTCTCTGCAGGCCTCATCATCAAAGCTATACCCAGCTACATAAAATCCCATTAATAATAGAATAATAATAATAAAAATAATAATAATAATTTGAGAATTGATGATACTAATCAAGTCTTGAAGATATTAGTAGGTACTATTTTCATGGTCGAAAGAATACTAATGAATAAATGGACTCTCATGACAACCACAAACAATTAAAAAAAAAATGTAAATAAATAAAAATTGCATCAAATACATACATACATACATACAATGATAAATGATAAACGTACAAAAAAAAAAAGTTGTTTTTTTTTTTTTTTTTTAATCACTATGAAATTATTCCTCAGTTCATCAGTTTCTCATAATATTATTATCATCATCAAATATCCAATTTTCTTCATAACTACTCTTCCTTCTCCTCTGTATGGTTTATGTAGTTTTATGGTATTATTTATTTTTTCCGTGGTCAGTTACATACAAACAAACATACATACACACATACACACATAAATACACTCTACGCAAGAGTGTAAGTTGATTGTAGCCCTGTGGCAATTGATGAACTTATTTCCGGTTTTCTCATACAACACATAAATATCTTTATAGCTGCTACATATATGTATGTATGCCTTTTTTTATTTCTATCATATTATTATGTGAACCATGTATATATATACCTATATTCTTTAATAGAATGAAAAGAAGGTAGAAGGAAGAGGAGAGAGAGAGAGACGCATTGAGGAGAGTAAAAGTTATCAAGGGAAGTAAAGAAAAATTTCATATCTTGGTAGGTTGAAAAAAAATAAATAATATAAACAATAATACATTTATAAACTTGTAAAAAAAAAAACAAGAAAATCAAACAAATTGTCCGATTCAATTAAAAAGTTAAATAATAACTTGTGAAAGGGTGAATGTATATATAGAAAATATACACTGCTTGTTTGAATTGAGTTAGATTTTTCATTGATTTCTTTGTTGTTGTTTTTATCTACAAATTAATCATTCGTAAAAAATATTTATTGATTTAAGTGTCCGGGCCCATTTTTGAGGATCTTCCCCCCCCCCCAAGCTATAGGGCTAGATGTAAAGACAATGAAACTTCTTACACAATTAAAATGATATATATGTGTAGATCCTGCCCCCCCCCTCCCTATGTCTCCTTGGTCCTGATCGAAGTGATCTTTATCAACTCTCTCAATCTTACAAAAAGGGCACAGAAGAAAAGGCCCAAAATCACTTAAATAATTCTTGGATAGCTATTCTTCAATTAATTAATTATTAAGTTGCTAGAGCGACTTGGAGATCCAGCAATCAGAACATTAATGAGGGGCAAGAGAAGTTGACAAATGGACAGTTGATCCCAAATATACAATCTGCATTTTTCTTTTAGTGAAATATCGCCATGTTAACCAAAGTGTAGAGTGTTTAAGACATATTTAGATGATAAAGTTTTTTCATGATAGTCGTTTATGAGGTAGTAGAATAATTTGGGTAAAATTTAATGGTTTACTTGAATGTATGTACAAATACTTCTTCATTATAAAATACGACATAAAAACTTCAATAACATTCAAAAATGGTTTCAAAATTAAGAAAGATTCACCAGATCTAATGAATACCCAGCGAGAGAATCAAAAATTTAAATAACCTTGATATATTTTTAAAAATCTATCTATGCATAAATTTGTTTTCCTTGAACATATGGTCATTTGAATGACCATTGATTTATTCAAGTGACTTTTAGATACTTTCGCTGACCCGTCTCCCAAAATTTCTCGAAAAGTAGAAGTTATTTTTTTTTTTCATGGAAATTTTGTTTGCTTTTATTAGAATAAACCATATCTAAGCTTGTTTATCTAACTAAATCTACAACAATTAAATTTCTAGAAGAGTTTGTTGGATGTAATTTACAAATTTTGCATTCAAGTCTGAGGGATTCCCTCCTTACTAAATCGTTTGAACTGAAAATCAACTTTTTCCAAAAATGAAGACGAAACAAATTGAATCCATCTTTGAATGATGCATAATATGTATGTACATATACGTTTGTTAAACTAAGGACCCACATATTTTGAAATGGGTTGAATCTAGGGTACAAATTTTTTCAAGTAGTCACTCTATGCAAATATTTAAGAGTCACTAAAACAAGGGCTTTGATGGTCATTTTGAAATTTGAAAAGGATTTAATTTGGTTAAATAAAGAAATATATTATTGCTGGTCCATAACTTTTCTTTATGGTGTATTTATTTCCATTTAAATACATATTCATTAAAGTTCCATAAAGTTCCATTAAAGTTGATTTGGTTTGGGCCAAGTTTCATTATATAACTATAACTTAAATTTTATTTTTTACTGAGTGCTTTATTGTGTCTTGATTAAATGAGAGAAATTATGAGATAATAAAACCAAATAGAGAAAAACAATAGCCCAAAGTGCTAAAGTAGGGACTGTCAACCTTTTCCTTAACATGAGTTCATTTACAGCTAACAATCAGACTCAAATATACAAAACAATTTTTCCTATCCTCGTCTCTCTCTGAAAATAACTACTATAATATATCTTAGGTGCAAAAAATAAGTTTAATTCCTATTTAAATGTGGGTATTCCGTGAAATTAGATGATTTTATATGAGAAAGATCAGTCTCCTATCAGACAAACATAGGTAAGGAGTGTGACTGCAACGAAACACTCCGAATCAATCCATAGATTAATTAATTATAATTATTGGCCTCTCCTGATCTAAAGGATTTTTATTTAGAAACTACACATTTTGCAAAAGTGTTGTGAGAAGTTGTTTAATAAAAAAATAATTATAATATTTTCAAAATACAATTGTAAGCGTTTTAATGTACATATGTATGAATCAAACGGAAAGGATTTTTATTATTATTTTTTTAAAAAAAAGAAGGTTTTAATTGCATATAGCTTGAAAACATTAGTTTGTTATTGTCAAATGTATGTATGTAGATAATTTCAACAACTTATATATATTCCACCCTTCTACATAAAAATTAAAATCACATCACACTAACACCAAATATACATAGACAAAAAAAAGTGTCAAAAATGAAATTTGACTCAAATAATAATTATGTATGTATTGAAAAGAAAAAATCATTTTTAATTTACATATTTACATTATCCAAGCATGTATATATATTTATATATAAATGAATATTATGTATAAAAATATTGTGCTGTCGAAATCAATATTTTAAAAGCAAACTAATGACATGCTCTGATTCAGATGCTTTTTGAAATGAATTTATATTTGTAAGGTTCTATTTAAATACTCTGTAAAGAGTATGTATTTATTTGTATGTTGTTCTGTGGATTTTTTTTTTTTTTTTTTTTCCTTTCCGAGTGTCAAATCAGAATCTTCTTGGAGCATCTATCTAAGTATGTACCAAGGTTTTTTAAATAAATTCCAACATATAATTCCAACTTATCAAAATAAGAAGAATAAAAAAAAAATCACGATAAATAGGAAAGGAATTTCTTCAAATTACATACATACATATATACAATATAAAGTTCTCAATTATATCAAGAAGGGAATAAATATAGGAAAAATATGTTTTTGTGAAATCCCTACTGATTTAAGGTCAGATCATCATCATCATCGTGTCCTATAACCTCTATAAATCAACTATTCATAGCTACATATAACGCACATGTAAATTATTATTATTATTCATTTTCTGTAGCAACCCCAAGTTTATTAAATTCCTATAGATCTTAATCATACATATACATATGTATGTATAGAAAGGTGCTTGAGCATAATTATATTAACATTGCTTAAAGTTATGTATTACTTACAAATACACTCATATATATATATATATATATATTTTTTTTCCTTAACTTACCTCAAATCACTCACAGATTTAAAAAAATTATTTATTTATTTTCAATATTTTTATTTCACTTCAACTTTTCCTTGCTTCCCTTCACTTTACTCGTTTTTAAAAAGCTATCGGACATACAACTGCCGTCAGAAAGATACTTATTTATTTTTTTTCATTCTAGCTTTTTTTTTCAACACACACACTATATATATATATATATATATATTTATGTATAGGAAAACGTGAAAGGTGGTGATAGGAACACGGAGGGGGCGATGGAAGAGGAAAAAGAAAGACTCAAGTGAAAGAAGGGGGACCCTCAAATCGTTTTGTCCCATCGAGTGTCTGTTTTATTATAGTAATGTTCATTCTTATACATAAGTGTGTAGAGATGTACCTAAAAAAAAAAAGGATAGTGAAGGAGTAATAGGCTTATATTTTTTGTTTTTAAAAAAACAAAATGTCAAATAGAAATTTGGTAAATTATCTAGAGCTTCAAAGAATTGTTGTATAAAATGAGTTATAACCTTTCTCTTCTTGATTTCAACAGGGATTTACCTATTTACGAGTATAAATATTTACAAAAAATAGAGCACAAAAATACTGTATATATTGTTTGGGTACTTTGTTCAAACTCACACATTCAGAGGGTCAACCATTGATCCTCCTGAATGATGAAGGATTTTACTTGGATTGATTTAAAGCATTAGTATGTTGAGACTTTGTTTAATCTTTGGATCAGTTTTTTTGGGGGGATAGTCATTGGAGATACGTGCTCGTGGCTTCTACAGATTTAGAATGATTTGTAATAACAATAACTATTATTGTAAATTGTTGTACTATCGGGCATTGAGACAGAGATCTGTTCAAAATCGTTTTCGAAATCATCAATTTATAATGTGAAAGATATAAATACTCTAGAATTGTACAATTTAGTAAATTGTAATAAATTTATGCCAATTTTCTACTTTAAATTATAGGCGCATTACTCATTAAGTCATTATTTATAAGTGATTTTTCTTCATTTCTACCAAATTTAAAAAGATTTTTCCCATTTTTTGTGGGGGACCAAAATAAATATAAAACATTTTTTAGGCATTAAAAAATTTAATTCATGGTCTCCTTCAATCTATAAATATATATATATATTTAATTCAAGAAACTAATTTGCCTTAGTATCAAGTATAAAATGTGTTGTCGACCCTTCTTATAAATCAACGTTGAATTCGTTCAACGATGCTGCACCACCTAATATCAATTAATTAAGAGGAAAATTATACCATTTTTATAGTTTTTAGAGATTTTTTCGACTGAAACATATTTTCTGTTGTTATTAGTAAAAGTACATTTGTTCATATTTGCCAATTTCTTCATATGAATTAATGTATATTAAGAATAAGTCATGGAAAAAATATCTCTTTTAGACCGAAAAAAAAAAGAAAAGGCCCTGTAGTGTGTAATTTTTTTAAAGCTATAGTTATTTTTTTTTGTTTGATTGATCTACCATTATGTTAGCTTCAAATTTCTTAAACTAAATTTATTAGTGCAGCTACAAATTCTTTGGCATAGATCAAAAGGTCTGTGTTTTTATTTATTTTTTTAGATGGTTCAAAAAGTTTAAATTTTTGTACTTATTCTATGATATATATTATATTTTTTTTAAGGAGTTCATATTTTGTTATGAACCCCCTATGGATCTAAGATAACTTTTTGTTTGAGTCAAGTCTAGCAAAATAATTCTTTTATTAGAAGTTTCATGGCATTAAAATCAACTTATAATAAAATATGGAAATAATTCGACCCTAAATACATATTTTTTTTTCAGGTTCACAGCTATGCATATAAATAACAATGTCAAGAAAATCCTACTTAGAATTTTCAAAACTGATCACGGATGGATGTGGAAAATTATAAATACATACTAAAATTTAGATTTGAAGATCTTTAACTAGGGGTGGACATTTCGTTGAGATGTGTGAGTGTACCCACAATTAATATCTGATATCTCTGTATTTCATGAGCTGATTCTTATTTGACAATATTAAATTAATCCCAATAAATGTTGAAAACTAAAAGGATTGGAGTGAATTTTAATTGTCATGCATCCATGGGAAGGAGCATATTTTCTTAAATCCAGCACTATCTCAACATTTTCCCCATGTCTACCTATAATCCAACTGGACATAATTTTGATTTATTTTCTGATGTAGTTTATATTATATATATTTTTTTTTGAATGACCTCGTTTTTAGTCTCCAAATGCAATATATTTTATACTATATTTGATAAATTACTTCAGCCAACAATTATCAATTTTTGTATCGAACCTAATTCAGTTGCATTGTAAATTAACAGTTCACTGCTCCAAAAATATTATTACACTGTATATTTTTATATATTCAGGGGAGCAGATGGGATTTTTACACTTAAAGTTGGTGGATTAGCATGAGAACTCAAACTCCAGAAAGGTGAAGCTAAATACAGCCTTATCTGCCATCAAGTCCTAATACAAAGGGTTGGGCATTTTGTAGAGCTCGAAGGAAAAATGGGAACAATACTCATTAAGTTAATCTCTTTATTAACATTAGTCTTAGATAGTTTTATGTGGAATTAATATGTATTGGAACTATTGAGAGGATTTAAAATAGCATAATTGTATAAATACTATTATAATTATATGTATAACATCATTTTATTATACATTTATACAACAAAATTTTGAAAAAGAGTAGACGTGCATTCTTTATTATGTTCAGATAACATAATTGAGTGTATTTCTTAATCGTTAATACATTACTTTTAAGCTTTACACTTCTAGGTTCATAAGTGGGTGTCAATATATGTATTTAATTAGATTAAATCAACGCAAGTTTGTGGTCATTAAATCTCTAAACCTTTCCTTCAATTTTGTAGGATTATTCAGTATAATATTATAGAGCATATTCATATATGCGGGGTGTAACTCGTATCAAGGGTATTCACAACAATAAAAGGGTGTAAAAATCTGTTTTTCAAAACATCTAAGAATTGTTTATATTATTTTCACAATTTAAAAGCTATCAGAGTTCCATAGTAATTGGCTCAAAATACTACATTTAGTAACAATTTGAATAGCAAAAAACAATTAACAAGAAAAATTTACAATTTTCTCCTTATATAATATGTTGAGAGAATGACTAGTTTTAAATTAATGATTAAAATCGTAACTTATACCATTTAAAAGTAGCACGCAACCTCTTCAACAATAAATAATGCATTAAAATTTCATTATCAAATTAATCTAAAATTTAAATTAACATCCATAAGATAATTGAAACAGATATGTATTAGGAGATAATAACTATTTTAAAATCAATAGGAAGCTTTGTTGTAGAGCCTTTGAAATCATTTTAATTTATTTAAAAAATCACGAAACCTTTTATACCGCTTTCATTTTTTTAATATTCATATACGTTTCAACCTAGGGACTGTAAAATGTATAAGTAGTCAAATCCTTTTGAATGTCCATCGTGTTAATATAATCATTGTTTTATTTAAAAATATCACATTTATTGAAGACTGTGAGTCATATAACAAGTTCTATGTGATATTATGATTTAAACAAGATTTCATTAATTAATAAATGTTGATAAAACAATGTATGAATATTTTTTGAATATTATACAAGCACTAACAATTGATTTGTATATTAATATAATTTTATAGATTATTTTATTATATAGATTATCTAAATAATAACCGTATTAAAAAGTTGGCAACAAGAAAAATACAGAAGGGTAGCTACCAGTTGTGTTTCCTAATTTTTCTTCTCCCTTTTGAGAGTCGAGGTTGCAAGTGCACAAAAAAGATCTTTGTGATTAAATTGGTAACAGAACCGAAACTTTACCGGTACATTACGTCATAAAAATAATGTCTCACCGATGACGTATATAATAAAAAAACAAGAATGAAAATACGGCATTTTGTTTTTTAGTCAAAAAAGTATTGAAATACAAATACTGATTTTGGTAATGGAACTGATACAAAAATTTTAGCTTAGTAAAGACACTAAAGATAGGTGTAATACTTATTGGAAATGAAAATGAAGTAATCATTTAATTATACGTGGCAAAATATGAACGTATATATGTATAACTAATTATTGACCCTTAGATACCGCTGGTGGTCTTTGTTCAATTTTATAGGAAGATTTCTGTATGTCAATAATGTGTAGATGAGTAATTGACACGCAAATCCCTTCTAGAAAAAAACTAAACAAAATGGGTCGGTCTCTTTCATTCAAAATACCCATGGGTGGACAATTCACCAAGTTTTCATACAATTTAAAATGATATTTTGATAAATATTCTTCTTATTAATTATTTATTTATTAAAGAGCAACTTTGTCTTGTCATTTATACAGATACATTAATGAGTGTTCTTTTGTGAGATAATATTTTAATTATATTAATAACACAAATATCACGTTGTTGTTTAAGTAACTTTATTTTTGGGTTATATTTGTTTTATTTAGACCCTAGACCAAGGGTGTCAAACTCATTTCACATCGTGGGCTACGTACGGCTCCTAGGTAGACGTCGTGGACCAGACGATTAAAATTATAGCGTATTTAGCTATAAATAACCAAAATATCGTGTCCTCCCTTTGTTTTGATTTAAAGAAGAACACGGATATTGTTGAATTTAAATAAAAGTTTGTTGAATAACACTTTTACAAAACATTTCACAAAATTACACAAACTTTAAGTAACTTGTATCGAAAATTATAATAATAAACTTTACATGAGATTACATGAGACTTATAAAGAAAGACTAACATGCGCTCCTAGAAACCAAAAATACTAATGTAAGTAGAATTGGAATAATTATATAATTAGGTACACAATGATTCAATATAAATACAGACTCCATTCTATTTTGAAAATGAATATAAAGCTATTTTGTACTTTTAGTGTATAAATTTGACCTTTGAAAAACTCACCCAAAAATAGAATAACCTTTGAAACCCATTGCTCAAATGTATTTGTTCAAAATTAGTGCATACTTGGTAGTAGATTGAGCAATAAAATAACGCTCAAAATGTATCAATGAGGAATTATTATCAATTATCTCTTAAATCGCTGAGTCTTCCTCAAATCCCAATTGGTTAGATTACTGCGTAACAGCAGGTGATAACTTATACATACCTACACTCTCCTTAAATTGACAACTTTTTCTGTATTTACAGTGAGTGTGTGTGCTCTATTCTGATGAAAAATATTTGTATAGAATTTGGGTGATTATAATTTGCTATACGGGCAATAAATGATTTCTGTGAAATCCAAATAATTAATTTAACGAAAAATAAAATTATTATTTTGTTTTGAATATTATTTGACTTTATTTGCTTCCGACAGGGCTGATAAAATAAAATCATCTACAAATACATACATATATTCTTTTTCTTGAATAGTTACTTGGAATTTTCGCTACCTTTAAGAACAATTTGCGTGCTCCTCTATTAATCAGTATAGTTTATTAATAAAATAATAAAAAGATATTTTTATTTCATGAAGAGTAGTGCAAAATATATAATCAAAAGTCCTTTTTGAAAAAGATGTCATTTTTGTTGATGGGACTTATATTAAATTTAATGTTCAAAGCATTACTTTTGATTCAAGACAAAAGTAACTTGATGTTACTCCTAAGGTTACAAGTCGAATAAATTTTGAGAGATACTCTTAATGAGAGGCCTGTAATTAGTATCATTATCAAAATAAAAACTCTCAAACAAGGATTTTCAGAAGCTCCATCAATCAATCAATCTTTTTATTTTATTTTTATTATAGTTAGTAATTAATATTCAACAGAATCCTACAAATCTATTTCATATATATTAAAAAAAAATCAATTTAATTAACTCCTGTATGTTGTTTATTAACAAAACAAAAGCGTGAGGGAATTAATTAAAAAATAACTTTGTTTTATATTGAAATTTATTGAAAAATGTAATAAATTTTTTAAATGTTTATTGCTGTTTTATTGGTTTATTGATTTATTGATAAGTTGGATTTCTTTTCGTCAAATTCAGAAAAATCAAGGATATTTCAGTAACATTCGGAGTAGGACATTGCTTTTTAAAAAAAACTTTCATTTTATTTAATTACAAGAACAGCAGCGGCGGCGGAATGGATTTGTAATTGGTGGGGCCAAATTCTATAATTATTACGTCTCAAGTTTATTTATGACGTAACTTTGGACAGAGACTCACATTCACGACTTGAACTCAAGTTTTTTTTTTTTTTTTCATAAATCTTATTAAACTGTGACATCAGACTCAATTTCAACCCCAAGATTCAGACTTGAATACGACTTGAAAATTAAGACTCAGAAACATACTTTATTTCAAATTCTTCTTATTACTATTTAATTAATGGTATCTGTTTAAAAAGAATGAATTTAATGTGGATAAATAACAACTGAGTCAAATCACTGAGTTTTTGAGCTCAAAACTCATCTAACTGGGACTTCAAAGTCAAGGAATCAATATAATTAATTGACACAGCTATGTGTACATTGTACAATTTTATAGATTGTTTAAATCTTTGTATAAAATTGTTTTGAAGTGTAACTTTGGTGTGATTCTACATACAGAAGGAGCAGAATTGGAGGTTAAATAAATTTAAGGGGAATAAAACTGCTTAGAAGTATTCACACATTATAATTTCTATGTATAATATAACCAACCAAAAGAGATTAAAAACAGAATTCCACTCATATTATTATTTAAACTCACCTTGAATGGTTTCACTTATCGATATCCACTCAAAAACTTTTTGTTTTGTTTTACAATAAAAAAAAAAAACATTGATTGATTCAAACAAATGAGTTAGTTTATTTCAACTTTTAGAAATACATTCTTACTTACATAAACTCCATTTAATAAAGAAAACAAAATAAGGATCTCAATTTTAAATAAAATGTATGAATTCATTTGCCTAGAATAAAAACGTCATTAATAAAGAGTTGTTTTTTAAACTCTCTATTCCAATGTCTACTAAAGTCAACAATCATCAAATAATTTATGGCTTAATATTTATGCATGATTCAGTCTACTAAAACCTGCAAATTTACTTTAAGGCAGCAAATATATATATTTATTTGATCCAACGAGGTTAAAATTAAAATACACTTTTTAATGCTCATAATATAGATTTTATATATATGAGGATTTGTCATGACTGGGCGCTCCTACTGTACAAATTTATTAGATGGATAAATTTTTTTTTAATGATCACTCAAAAATAGATAATATTATGATGTTTGAACTGAAGTCAATGAAGGAATAATATATATATATTTACGTTTTATTTATGTAAAATAATTTAACGCAAAGGAACTTTATTTAATTTGACGAAACCTCGTACATCACATATTATACATATACTTGTGAGTTTTTGATAATACTATGGCACTAAAGCATAAAATTACTGTAAAAGGCATATAAAAAATAGTATTTGCAAAATTTTAAAACACTTTATAGATTTTTAGGTATAAAGTAAATATTCAAACATTTTATACCGTCACTATTTTAAAGCTAAGTAGCTAATATTGTAACTTAATTGTTGTATTGGTTTAATTTACCAAAAAAAAAAAAAAATAATAATAATAATTCAACATTCAATAAAATTACAAATTCTTAAGCCCATAGTTTTAATATTGAACCTCGTAAAATTGCGTATTTTAACTCAAAAATGTCCATTTTCTGTCATTTTTAAAATATTTTGAGCATGAGGGAATTTTGAAGAAAGGGTTTTCTAAATCCCTTTCAGCAGCAAAAACCATTCTGCAGTAAAACTACAAAAACAACAAAAAAAAAACAAACAAAAAAACCAAAAACAATTAGAGTAAGTAATCAGTATTTGATTTCAAATACCTTACTTCCAAATCGATGATTTCAGTATTTACATACAAACCCAAGTAAAGTATTTGACCTCATTTACTTGTCCCCAATCAAACAGAGCCTAATTATAGCATTTGCTGATGTACAAAAATGCTCATGTAAAATATCGATTTGGAAATAAAGTGTTCGAAATTCAAGTACATACATATTTTTTCTATGAATATATGTTTAGGTTATTAAAATAGAATCAGACTTTATCTAATGGATCAATGGATTTTGTTCTACTTGTATCATCATTTACATATTATTCCCCTTTTTATCTGTCGTCCAATAAGTTATTTGAAACTGCAATAGTGTCTTCTTCATACATATGTACAAAGATGGATCATGCTAAATATTATTAGCTATTAACTGTAAGAAAACGTTATTTGACGATATTTAAATATGTTTTATGAATCATAAAAGTGTTTCCTCGATACCAAATAAGTATTTTATATATATAGATACGTACATACATATTTAGCTAGTCAGCTAAAAAGGAGTATATATATATATATATTCATCACACAGGAAGAAAACAAATAACAATTTATATATAAATACAAATACATATATAGGAATGTAAATCATATGCAATTCGGGCGTGTTATAAAAAAAGAAAGAGAAAATCAACCTGGCAACCCTGACAATTTAATGAATGTCGAGGGGGGAAGCAGCTTGAGCTGTCATGACGTTTTACTGAGCATCAAGCTGCTATTCTCCATTACATATGTATACAAATGAAAACATCAAACCACAAACATTACAATACGTTACTCCAGATTCATTATTATATTCACAAATATCATTAACTCCATTCTCCTCAATGAATGATATCCATTTTTTAATTTTTCCTTTGTTCCTCTCCATGATATAATCTTTGCACACTGTTCTTTTCTTGTAAAACATTATGTTGAGGTAGTAAAGTTGATGTTACCTTCTTAAGGGAAAAAAAAAAATGATAACAGCTTCGGAAAACAAAAAGACCTGTTTGAAGAGCCAACTCCACTTTTTAATCACACGCCCGAATTGCATATGATTTACATTGCTATACATATACAAAACGGTGCTAGGAAAATAATATTTTTATGTTTTTTTAAGGAAAAAAAAAAGACTATAATTAGAACAAATTCATCCTTATGAAACACCTGTTTGCATTTCCTTTCCCTTCAAGTCTCTTAACTGAATCCTAATGTCTCAACTGTATTTATATTCTATGTAGATATGCATAATCTGAGAGTCCAATATACTTATTATTATCAATAATAACCCAAATATATGTATATATATGTGTATATAACAAATTTGCTAGTTATATAACGGAACTTAATATGGATGATATGCCTCTCTCTCTCCCCCCCCTCTCCCTCAACGCAACCTTTCAGTAATGACTATCATACATACATATTTTATTAGAAATTTTTCATTTCTCTAATATTGTGTATGAAATCCGTCTAAATATTCACTTTACAGAGAAAAAGAAAGAGAGAGGGATGGATGAAAGTGCATGATTGGAATGTATCATGTATGCATGCATGCAAGCATATGTGTTTAGAAATGCTTTGAAGATCCACTACCATCAAAAGTTTTCATGTTTTTAATTTAAGAGAGAGAGAGAAAGGGTATTTATTTTGACAATTTTTTGAATTCATTTTCTACTTAGTGAAATGAGTAGGATTAAATATTTATTCGTTGGTCATTATTTCCCTGTATTATATTATATTTGTTTATAAAAATACTATAGAGAAACAGCTCAAACTATACGCATCGTATAGTAAAAATATTCTAGAATCTTTTTTGTGCAGTCTTTTTAATCCTTTGATTGATGAAATGGTGATGACTAAAATACATATTATATCATTCATATAGCATTATAATTCCAGGATAAGAGACGTCATACTTAATTAAAATCTCTCAACACTGACATCATTGACAGAGCTTAGCATGACTCATAATTTAATCATCTTTACTCTCCTAAAACATAATGACTATTCTGTAAGTGATAATTCCATGGAAAAATCAATGTAGTATTTTATTCAACTAGGGAAGAAGAATTTGTGTATGATGATGACTAAACAATGACGTCATATGAGACATTGAACCCCACAATTTAATATTTATATTTTATATATGTATCAGTATCACTGAGGATCATTTTGAAAGTTCTTGGAGTCGGGATCTTATGCGGGGACTGAAATTTACTGAAATAGGAGGCAAATTAAGGGTCTCAGAAAAACTAGGGAAATTGACGTAAGGGAGCTGAGCTACAAGGAATGCTCGAGCTCACGTAGATGGAGAAGTAAAGAATAAGGAGTGACGGACTAACATCGTCGTTTAGTTAAATACTTAAACACTTATAGAAAAATTATAAAAGAGATAGAAAGAGAGAATAGGGAAGAAAGAAAGACTAACATTTCTAAGCAGGAGGAGCAGCAGCAGCAGCTGGTTGTAGAGGGAATTTTATTAGCAGTGGGGCACGCTTAAAGGGCGTGCGATGAATTAAAGAAGAAGCAAGATAGATGAGTTGCTCCAGCAGTAGGAGCAGCAGAAAAGGAGGATCGACGATCGTCATCGCAACATCATCAAATTCATCATCTTTGAGTAGGTAGGAGAGAGAGAGAGAGAAGGGAAAGAAAAGGAAAAAAAAAGAAAGAAGGAAGGAAAGAGAGAGAGAGAGAGAGTAAACTTCAGACTAGTACTACTACTGAACTAAGCAGCAGCTCACTTTACTCTCTCTTCTGCTCCCTTCCACACGCACGCACTCCTTCTCTCTCTCTCTATCTTGTTCACTAAACGACAACAAATAATAATAATAATAATAATAATAAGAACAACAATAATAAAAAGAATAAAATTAAAACAACTTAAAAAAAGAGTAAGAAATTTGTTAAAAAGGCCTTCTTCGAGATGAACTCCGTACAAGATGATTACTAATAGCACGGAGGAGAGAAAAAGCAATCACCACCATTCGCATTCTCATCATCATTCTCACCATTCTCACTCTCACCCTCACCATCATCACCACTCGCAGCATCCTCCTCCTCCTCATCCTCCTCCTCACCACCATCCTCATCACCATCTCCCTCACTCCTCCTCCTCTTCCTACTCGAGTACTTCGACTACTATGCAACAGCAGCTACATGCACAACATGAGGAGTACAATCACTTAGTCGAGGATCTGATCAACATCCAGCACCACATTCGCCTCACCAAGGATCACATTGACAAGCTCAATGAGCGCTTCGCTCCCTATCAGCATCCCCCGGGGATATTTGTGACTGAATATGAGGAACTCACTTCCAAGTTGCATGATTTCACCCTCGCAGAAGCGTCTCTCAAGGAAAAACTCTTGGAAATGGCCCCCTCCGAGAGTCCCCCTTGGGCGCCTCCCCCTGCCAAGTCACCTGTTCGTACCATTGTGCGTGCTCACCTTGGAGATCACGGACATACCTTTGTACCCACCAAAAAGGGCATCACTCTCCGTGAAGCACTCTCCAAAGCCATGAAACTAAGAAAACTCACACCTGAGACCTGCGCCGTCTACAAATGCTCAGATCCCACCAAAGTAATCCATCAAATTACCCTCATTCATCGTTTATCTATATTTATTTCATATACCCTTTACAGACCCCCATTTCCTGGGACATGGACATTTCCCTCATTGACAGCGAGGAAATCAAGGTCGAAATCTCCACCTACTTCCCCGTTACCACCTCTATATCCCACAATTTTGTCAGAAAAACATTCTTCTCCTTAGCTTTTTGCGAATGTTGTCGCCGATTGTTGTTTCAGGTATAGTTAAGAGTCATTCTCAACCTCGACTCTGCTCGTCCTATTTATTAAACATATCCACCATATCTTTCAGGGTTTTTGTTGTAGGACTTGTGGCTACAAATTTCATCAAAAATGTGCCGATAATGTGCCAAAATTATGTCAACAGGTCAGGATGCAAAAAGTTTTAGTGCAGGCGTAAGTTTGTTTTTACGGTTCTAACTAAATTTTTGTTTTTTAAAGAGTTTGAATGCATTTTTAAAACGGAAACAAGACGTTGATTCCAGGACTATTAGGTCTTGGATAGAAAACACCTATGAAATGCAGAGTGGAGAGTATGTACACACACACTTTTTATGGTTTTGGATTCATTTCTTCTTTTTTTGAAATAACATTTTTTCATTACTAACATGACTGGTGTGGCCTTTTTATATACAAAAAACAAACATGTTGAACTATCAACTAACTGAATTCTTAACTTAATTTCACTTTTTATTGACACAGTGCCTTTATTTCATTCCTAGACTCTTGTTTCTACATGTTTTACTCTATTCCTCTTGTGATTTTTTGCTTTTTGCTTTTTCATTGCGTGAGGTACAAACATACATTCATTTGATGAGATAATGATTTTTCATTGATTTACTGCAGGATGTTGGCAAATCACAATGTAGGCTGGAGAGGAAGTTTTCAAAATTCACATATTGATAGTGAAGCTGGGATAATTATGCCCGGTGGAGGGACCGTTGGGCACTCCGGCGACGCTTTTCCCTTCCCACCCCCAGCATATTCAAGTTCAGGAAAAAAATCATCTGGTAAGGGACAAGAACGTCCTGTATTTTTCTGCCCCTATTATTATGCATCCATCAATCTTTACTCAATATTTTATTTTTCAGGGTCAGAGCCAAATCAAATTAGTAGTAGGGATCGATCATCCTCAGCGCCTAATGTTCATAGTACGAGTATTACTCCAGAAACAGTTTTATCCGAAAATTATGTTTATCGCAACAATAAGAAGGATATTTTAAGTATGGACAATAATGATCCTTGATTCGTTTGAATAATTCGTTTTGATGTTTCCTTCCTTCTTTGTTTTAGCTCATGGAATGGTAACCCTAGACGAGCTGTACAATTTGAAGAGCTCAAGTGGATCTTCATCTTGTTCGAGTAACGTTGCCTTTCCCTCTGCAGGCAACTCAACGAGTCCCACCAAGTCTTCAAGGTCAGTGTCATCTTCTCCGACATCAACTCTTCGGCAGCCAAGGGCGCGGGCGTCTTCAGCTGATGATTCTGCTAATAAACGAATTAAAAACGTTACCAAAGAATCCATCGAAGATTGGGAAATTCCTCCAAAGGACATTCTTGTGTATGTTAAAAGCATAGGGATGGGTTCCTTCGGGACAGTGTATAGAGGCTATTGGCACGGCCCTGTCGCAACCAAAACCTTGAATGTCAAGAATCCTAGTCCTGAACAAATCCAGGCCTTCAGAAATGAAGTTGCACTTTTAAGAAAAACAAGGTAGGGCTTGTGATGATCCCTTGATTTATATTTTACATATTGTATGTGATTTGGGTATTTTATTCCAATAACAGTAATGATCATAACAAGAGGTCTAAAAAACAAAGATCATAACTCCAATTTTTTTTCTTTCTTTAGACACGTCAATATTCTGCTGTTTATGGGTTGTGTATCGAAAAAAATAATGGCAATCATCACTCAATGGTGTGAGGGATCCTCTCTTCACAAACACATTCATGTTGAAGAATCCAAGTTTGAGCTTTTGAACACCATTGAAATTGCTCGTCAGACATCTCAAGGCATGGAGTAAGTCTTATTTCATTTACTGTTACTTTCTGTTACTTGAATGTGTTTTTTTTGTATCAATTCTTTTTTGAATATCATAATATCTATATAATGTAATACCTTTTTTCTTTTCAGCTACTTACACGCAAAAAATATTATTCATCGAGATCTTAAAAGTAGTAATATCTTCTTACATGATGATAATTTTACGGTTAAAATTGGAGATTTTGGTCTTGCAACTGTTAAATCACGTTGGAAGGACTCTCAAGTTGTTCGACAGCCTACTGGTTTGTACTATTAATGACCTATACATATGTATGTACATTGATTTTGTATATGCATATCGTGACTTATAAATATTTTTTCAATTTACGGCGCGTGAACACAAAAGTAATCCTGAACAAATATCGAGAAAATTAAAAATTTCCACTTTTCGTTTACTTTATCGTTTATAAAAATGTCCCAATTTTGATAGACATATTTTAATCAATGATGAGCTTTTTTCTCAAATTTTTAGAATAGGTTGAGATGAGACACCCAAGTTTGTTAGCTGCAATAGTCAATTGATCTATGTTACAACTTTATTTAGCTCCAATATGTCTATTCAAATATCTTATTTTATTTCTCTAATCATGACAGATTTTTTTGTTTGTTTTTTATCACCTCAGAAGGATTAAACATGATAATTTAACAAATGGAATGAAAGAGAAAAGTTATTTAAGGAATACAAATGTAATCCAGACACTTTTTTTTCGAGTAAAGTCATCCTTGAGTGCTTTTGTGTTGACGGGTTGAGTCGCATAAAATCGTATTAAATAATAATATTAATAATGGAAAATGACTTATAGGTTCTGTGCTCTGGATGGCTCCTGAAATTATAAAGATTAAAACAGAAGATGCCTTCAGTTATCAAAGTGATGTGTATGCCTTTGGTATTGTATTGTATGAACTTTTGTCAGGGATTCTTCCTTACTCTGATGGTGGTATTAGGAAAAACGGAGCTGTTGGCAACGGGAAGGGACTCTCTGTGGATCAGGTATGCGTCTCTTTATATGACTGATACATAGACTAGACTAATGGTGTTCACTTTTCTCGACTATTTCAGATATTATGGCTCGTTGGAACGGGACAGGTCGTTCCTAATATGTCTGTTATAAGATCAGACACTCCGCAGGCACTTCGCCGACTCATGATGAATTGTATTCAACATAATCGTAATCTCAGACCCTTGTTCCCTCAGGTTTTGGCTGTTGTAGAAGGACTCATGCGATCATTACCTAAAATCAATCGCTCTCTCTCTGAACCTATTCTTAATCGCTCTGGCCTGCAGTCTGACGAACTTAGTAATTGTTCAACCCCTAAAACCCCTGGAGGAGGCAATATTGCCTAATTTCTCTCCTCTATCTCTCTCTCTCTCTCTCTTTCCCTCTTTCTCCTCGTGAATTAATCAAATCTAGTCACGTTCTCTAATTCGCAGCACAGACTACTACTACTACTACTCTACTATTATATACTTATAATAATTTACACACACACACACAACAATCTTCACCACACTTAGACACACACACAACACACTCTTCACCACACCACACACGCATATATAGTATAAAGTTCTTTAAATATAGGGATATACATATATTTAAATGGACACACTATTCTAGCTCATTTTTCCCCTTCTCGTTTTGTTTGCTTACCAAATCGCGCTTTTTAGACAAACTTTTTTCAAAACAAACAGTGATGATGACAACACACTTCATTCATACGTTCATATGTTTCATTTTCTTTCATAAAGAAAACAAAGCAAAAACCAACAACCATTTACTTAGTTCATTGTTATACACACATAGTTCACACTAATTAATATTAATTAATTACTATCGCAATTATTATATTATTATTATTATCATTATTATCATTGTTGTTTTTTTATTTAGAGAAAGTGATACAATCCACATAAAATCAGGGAGGAACTTATTCAACTTTCCTTCTTTCTATCTACATAATATTTATCAAGGCTTGTAACATTTTTATCAACACTCTTACATACTCGAATCACTTCTTCTTTTATATGTTATTACTTTTTTTTTTTAGAAAACTCAAACACTTTTTTCTTTTTTTTTTTTTTTTTTGCTAAGAAACGAAAGAAAGACGATGACACAGGAAAAGAACAAAACAAAACGAAACAAAACACACAACCAAGAGAGAGAGACAAAAAAAAAGTGTTCAAAGATCATTATTATTATTATTATTATTCTTACCAACCAATAGAGCAATTTAAGAGATATGTATATATCCGTTCATTTAATTACATTCCATGAATTTTTTTATCTAAAAAATGAAGAGTTCACATATTCGCATACATATATCAGTATATATATATTTATATATATAAACGTAACTTACTACTTGAAGCACCACCATGAAATAGTATGTACATAATTACATAATGAATAACAATGAGCCTTGGGGGAGGGCTGTCCCTCACAACGACGACGACGACTTTGTAGTACACCTCAATATCTACTACCACTACTACTACTACTCATCTCTTTGTATAAATATATACACTATATCAATTCCATTATTATCATCATCACTTCATCACTCAAAAGCAGCATTATATATTATGTGTATATAGTAGGTGTAGTAAAAAGAGATCCATTATTATTTTTGCATGAAATAGAAGTTTTTCTTGTATCCAAAGGGTTTTGGTTTTTTTGGTTTTTTTTTGTGAAATGTTTAGCTCTTGGGAAATCAAAACTGTGCTTAATTGACGGTCGGCCTCCACAATTTACAATTTCCATTATTTTATCGACATTTTCGATGAAAATGTAAAAAGAATTTCTTTTTACTACACCTAATATGTATATTTTTTTTCTTTTCTTTTTGAAGTATTAAGAATGTTGAATACATCTGTGATAACCACGAATATATTTATATGTATATGAATTTAGCCCAAATTATTATCTTATTATACATACATAATTATTCAGATTATTAAAAGTACCCCCCCCCCCCTCCTACACACACACACCACATTCTCTCCCTCCTCCCAACTTTCTCCATTTGTTG
This sequence comes from Lepeophtheirus nordmannii, assembly GCA_963680855.1. Taxonomy (NCBI): domain Eukaryota; kingdom Metazoa; phylum Arthropoda; class Copepoda; order Siphonostomatoida; family Caligidae; genus Lepeophtheirus; species Lepeophtheirus nordmannii. The sequence continues at coordinate 9,008,180 of OY804519.1, forward strand.
TTATAATTATTATTATTATCCTTTAAATACATAATGTAATAATGACGCCCCCCCCTCCTTCATTACTTAAGTTACTTCTTTTCATTGTGATTTAGTTGATTTTTATGTTTATATATACATTTATATATATATATACACCTCTATCTATCTTCTCTTCTCTTAATGCCTACCTAAAGGTCCTGTTTTGATTAGTTTTTAATTATTATTATTATTACACTGTAATATTATCTTTATGTTGTTTTCGTCAGAGCTTCCTTGAACATGTGTCATTCAGCTCCTTTCTATCTATCTATCTTTCTATCCATTTTTCACGCAGTATCATGTTCTTGGAAAAAATATCTTTTTTTTCTTTCTTTTTGATTTTTTTTTTTCGAATCGTTATTATTAAAAAAAAAATATGTGACATACAAATAAATAATAATTTATTATAATTATTATTATTATTATTATTTCTATTAAAACTTATAAAACAAGTTATAACAGTTTTATTTTTTTTCTTCATCTATAGAGTATATATTTTTTGACATTGAATCATCATCATTACAAAAGAAAAAAAAATCAAAATCCGACTTGTGCTGTGGAAGTAGTCTTATAAATATGTATTATAAAGTATCGGACTTCATGATTGTTGTGTCCATTAGTTCTCCTCTACAACGTTGATAATAGGTTTCTTTTTCCGGCGATTTCGATTGGAGGAGCCCCCATTCCCTCCGTTGTAATTATTGTTGGCGTTGAGAAGCATCAAGAGTCGAGATAACAAGTGTTTATCCTATACATATAATATCAATAATTGGTTAAATCATACACTATGCTCGGAAGTAAATAATGGATCTTACTTCTATGGACATATCCCCTGGCCTCTTGTCAAAGGATCCAATTTTATCATCACTCACTATTGCGTCTACTAAGTAACCCAGTTCATCTGCAAAAAAACAAAAACAAAGAAACAGTTTAATGTATTCTTAAAGGTCAGAATTTTCAGAAAGTAATCACACCTTCAATCGTTAGGACGGATATTTGAAACCCTCGTCCCTCCGAATTTCCGTTTGATGTAAAATCAATCCAAAGATTTCGTGAATGCCCTGTAAAAATAATGGGCTCATCATTGCTTTGACAAGTCTCAAAAATTACTCCATTTTTGGGTCGATCTAAAGGGGTAAAAGAAGTTCAAAGTCATTAAAAAAGTCCATAATCCTGAAAATACCTGTTTTTCTGATTGTAAGTGTATCTCCACACTCCCCGTCCAATTCGATATTTGATATAATGACAAGAACTCTCTTGTTTCGTCCTCGACGAACACGCCAGTGACATTCTGCAGAAGCTGGATATTCACCCGGAAAATTGGGAGACTCAAGTATACCCAGACCATCCTTTGTATAAAACGGACATTTATGGCCTAAAAGAGATTTTTTTTTTACTACATAGTATTAGGGAATGTCATGAAGGATGAATAAATAATTAAATATATAGATACGTTTGCAGTCTGTTGGAGAAGTAGCGCCAACTCTATCAGTTGTGGTGTTGTAAGGACACTGCCAACATGAGGTCTGTCCCCATTGTGGCTGATAAAATCCTTGAGCGCATGGTTCACAGTCGTTGGACTCACATTTCCAATAGCTTCCCGACTCACAAGGAACTACGTGATACAAATAATAAGAGGGAACAAGAAAATATAATCAAATCAGTTTTAAGCATTGCAATATTATTTCATAATATTATGTTGAGTAAAATATTGCTGTAGATAAATAAAATATGTATAAGTTATAAGTAACTAAGTTAGTACAATTTCTATAACTGGGTTGACTTGAAGAACCTGCTAGGTCGAGCCCTCAGCTCCTTTTCTTAGCTTACGTACAAACATTAATATTTTATTCCAACTTCGTAACTACAAACAAACATAGGGAGTATACATATATTATGTATAAAAAATAGAAATATAGACTAGGTAATACAAAGAAGTTTGAAGACTGATAACTTAATTCTCACTTTGGCGTGAATCCTTGTGTTGAAAAGTGAAGAATTTATTGCTTACCAAAGTTTCAAAGGTGATTTATACATATATATATATATATATTTATAAAACTATCATGTTGTATGTTCTTACATGTTTATATTATGTATTTGCGCCTACACAACTATTTATTTATTTATTTGTATTGTACTACTATGTTTTGTTTTCATTTGGTTCTAGCTGCATATTACCAACTGCAAGTTGCAGCTCCCCATCACTTTTAAAAGAGTACGACTCACTATACATTTAGTTAAAAAAACTATAATATATCATGCATCTTAATAACACTACTTATGACTATATACATAATATATATATATATATATATATATATATTAATTATAGCAAGAATAATAATAAGAATACTACTTGACATAAATTTGGCACGCAAGCAAAATGAGCCCTTCTTTCATTATTTCAAATCTATTGAAGCTTTGTCAAACATGATTGCAGAGCACCTCTTTAAAAGGAAGCTAAATTAGTTTTCAAAAAATAAGTTGCATCCCAGGTCACAAAATATTGTAGCTACGTTACGTGGACCTACATCATCAAGGCATGTTCCATTTGAGTGATTATTCTGTATAGTACCTACTACCAAATATTAGACTCTGGAGCTCTTAGTTACTAAGAAACTCAACATTTGGTCTTACTGAGTCTGTTTATACTGTGAAGGAATTCTTTCAATTTCCAAAAAAGGGGATTTATAGATATTTCATCAACTTAAACTTAAAAAGAGAGTTTCAAAATGTTTTTCCAAGGGCTCAACCCATATTTATTTGAAGGGGATGGGGGTATTGTGAGGTTTTTTTTTTTTTTTTTAAGATTCGAGGCTTTTTTGAAAATAAAGATAAATGGGGAATATTTACAAAATAGAGCATAATGTTGAAAAATTATAAAATCATTTTGATAATGTCTCTATTATGTTTCTATATAGTTATTTGTTTGCGTTAGAAAATTGATTTAATTATAAATTACACTGATCAACAAATTTGAACTTTCAAAAATCCCAAGGGGTATAAGTATAATAAAAGTTATTCAATTTTGCGCGCTGATTTCAAATCTGTATTTTTAAAGAGAGCTCGACGGTTTTTGAGAAGTCGGATCCTACTTTTTAAGCTTTTTTTGCCCATTTTCTAACTTCAACTTTAATTTAAGCCTAGAAGGATACTCATTTTGTGCATTAAAAAATAATGATTTGCTATTGTATTTAATGCAAATTCCAATTTCAGTCTTTGTTTTGACCTAAAGGGACTCCTAGGGGCGTAAGGTGCCGGAGCAAGTCCAAACGCCGGCCAAATCCTTTGTACTTCAATAACTCCTTGAATATTGGATTAATAAGGAATGCATTATAGAGCTGAGATCCACAGCCTCCAAATGAGATCTCAAGAGCTCCTTTAGACTCCTTAACTAATAAGAAATCGTCCATATAAATGTGTAAACTTTCATTCAATTTAGAGCAAAAATTCGCTAAAAATCAATGACTTACGGTAGAACTACTAAAATAGTAGTGCGCAAAAGTATTTCAGCTGGTTTCTTAATCCTTCAGAGCAATAAAAAAATTACATGGCTAAACCAACAATTTAGCAAATAATGTGTTTAAATAATTTTTAAAGACGAGTCCATGTTTTTTTCTAAAAGATAATTAATCAGATCATTGACAGCTCTTTTTAGCCTTCAAATAAATAAAAAGGCAACGTAACTTCAAAATTAATACATATTTTTAAATGTAAACAAGGAGTGTGATAGATAAAACACGATAAATCAATAATTAATTAATTATGCTCAATAAATCAGGATTTCCATCATTTTAAGGAAGAACATAAAGATTAGAATTTTGAGCCGGTCCTTTCCTTAATTCCATATAATTCATACTCACATATTATATATGTATACATAGGTAGGTTCTAATTCGTGTACCTGCAATTGTTTTTCGTTAGAAACAAACTTTTTTACTCTTTCATAACTAAATTTGCATGCCCGTTTAAAAATAATTTCTCTAGAAAAAGAGCAACATATATGTATTTATAGCAAAGCTAGGTAGGGTATGAATAGATACAAAATTGCAAATGCACTCAACAAATATAAAAATCAAATAAAGAGTACCTACATGCATATATGTTCATAATATGCCCTGTTTCTCTCTTTTGTACTCTCTATAATTACTAATTAATATATAAGTAACCTGTTCATTCAAGAACATGGGCTCAATAATAAACACTTTTGTTGGAGGAGTCGAGTTGTTGCTCTCGATTCGTGAAAAACTTGCTCCAAATTTATGATTGAGCATTTCTAGATCCCTATTAATGCTCCTTGATTTGACTATCTTGATGTGTTAATATTTAACACAGATTGTTGGATAATACTCTTTAAAGAAATAACTATCTCGAAAATAAAAGTTCTAATACATTACATGCATGCTTTCAACTTCTGGGTTAGAAAATAGATGCCAGTATGATCGTATTATTGCTCTACTTGGTCAAAAAAGGTGTTTCCTAATTGAAAATAATTTCTTCAGATCATCCCAAACTTTGACATATTTGAACCCAGGATCTAAAAATGCTCTAAATAAAGTTTCTACAAATAAGGGGATTGCAAGTTATTTCCCTAACACGGTTACTCGCATTCGGATTTGACTCAACATGTGTGTGTGTGATGTCATTGATGTTCTCTTATGACCACGTATATAAATACATCCATGGAGGGAGCCTAGCGTCTTCTAGCATTGAGTATTTGGCTTCATGGAAGCCCTTTCCACTCTGAATAGGGATGATTTTTGGGAGCTTTAAGGGATGAATATTGGAGGTGTAATTGATAAATTGCACCTCAGTCTCTGGTGTTTAACACAATACTGTCTTTGATCCCTTTTAGTGTTCTTTCCTTGAGAACAAATCGGTGGCAAATTTAGTATCAGTACGTCCCTGGTGAGTATTAACCAGAGTAAATTTTGATAAAGCAATGGTATGGTTCTATATAAAAGGGTTCCCAACTTATGGATCGCAATTCCTGAAAGGACTATAAATACTTAATTTGTGGGTCGTGTAGCAAATATAATTACTGGATTTTTAGTATGTTTGTGTTTCCTTTGCTTTTACAGAAAATAAAAATAGATAAAACTGCTGATAATAATTCTTTAGTGTGGGGGGTCAAACTTTAAGGAAAGGGGTTCACAGATGACAAAAGGTTCATGGGAACCACTGATCAAGGAGAATAACCTGGCTTATGAAGCACTCAATGCTACCTAATATAAACAAATCTAAATTTGATCATAAGTTCGGCATGGTGTATTAAGAGCTAGCTTGATAAATCCCTTCAAAAGCTTAAGATTGATTTAGTAATGCAATTAAAAAGCTTAGGATTTGTTGCTTTAAAATCTGATCTTGTTTAAAAAATGAAGGAGATATGGAAAATTAATATACAAATATAAAATAATCCAAAATTCTTTAAAAAACAAACAAAAAAGAACACAAATTGGCTTGGGCTTAACTGTATTTTTTTGGGAGGGGGTTGATAAATAGAGGCTTGGGCTGATTGATCTTGGTAAAACCCAGGTTGCTAGAAGTGTACACACCGTCTAAATACATATTTACTCACCCTTAACGAGGCAAGAAGTTGTATATGCGAAACCAGAGTTAGGCAGTGATAGTGAAGAGGAAGTTGAGGAGGAGGATGAGGAGTGTTCATCATCATCCAGTCCTGATGAAGACTCCAATGCACCTGTAAAAAATAAATAAATAAATAAATGACAAATAATGAGAGCTACTTCAATGCATCATGCATCATTTTGAGTTATATTCAAGCAAGCCTTGCATATGTACATATACATATTATTATTATAAATGGGTTATCAAAATTAATACATACATATTTAGTGACTCAGTATGATACAGTCTTTGTTTTTGTTCTTTTAATATTGTAAAATATAAAATATTTTACATTTGATATACAACACATTGCAGGCATACATTTTAATTTATTCATATCTATTAAGTTATTAAATTAAAGCTATTAAATCATACTGCTATGCTAATATATCTTTATCAAATGTTTTTTCCAAGGAAAAAAAAATGTATTAGCCATATATATATATAGATAGATATTGCATATCCTTTTTAATGCAATAAAAATCCAAGGACTATTCTGAAAAAGTCTATAACTATTACTAAGTGAATCCCTCCCCCAAAAAAGGTTAAATTCAAATTTCCCGGTATTTTCTGCTCATAGTAACGGGTCAAAATCAAATACTCCTTCTTCATGCCAAGGACTCCTTCTCAACAGTTGCCCTTCATTTCGATACCATTCAGAGTAAGCTCTCCTCTCAACTCTTCCATATAGATAAGTCCAAAGAGTTGTGATCAGAGCGGTACAGTGGTCATAAATATCTGGGCCGTCAGTCCCAAGATCACTCTGCACATTGATTTGTGGGATCCAGAATGTCCTTTCCTGCTTTAAGACGGCTCCTCACATTAAAGACTTGTGAACATTTGTCATTTGAATTTTACCAAACACATCTCCTCTCATTTTAAATGGTGTGATGACAAGAACAACTATGAACGATAGAAAATTTATTTTACTGAAAGAAACTATCAGTCCATTTTGATTTACGAGTATTTTTTATGGGAAAATCCTCTGTGACTCGAAATTTACTCGTAATCCTAGATTTCCATTTTTCCATCCAACATCATATTTCCTTGGAAATATACGTGTAAACACTTCCCCCCTTCCCCCGTGGATCAAGATAATTTGCCCAAGAAATTCGAAAATGACCTTTACATGCCCAAATTTCTGATTTTCTGGCCTATAAATGTTATATCTTTAACAGGATTTATTTGATAAAGTATTATATTTCGACTTGAAGGATCAAAATAAAATCGTGAAATGGGTTAGTAACATCTCACTAGTACGAGTAAATTATCAAGTTTTTGAACTCAAGTCCAATTTAAGTCTAAAAAGTTTAATTTGAGAGTTTTAGCAAAATGGGATTATGAAAGCTTAGGATAAAGTTTGTTTCTTTTTTTTTTTTGATCCCAATATTTGACATTTAGCTCTAAAATTGGGACGATACAAGATGTTTTATAATTATGGACTTCAACCCTAAAATATCTCCAGCAGAAAAGAACATAATAATAATAATAAAAATTTAGCCCAAAAATGGGACTCAAAAGTGTATAGGCCACAGCGTATGAATACTAGACTATAATTTATTTCTAAAAACTCTGTATGGTTTGATTTTCAAGCCTTATCAATTCTCCTTTTCAAAATGAAGTGAGCCTCAGAGAATAAATGTGTCTTGTCTTGTGTCAGGAAAAACGGGTCAAGAAATTACATCTATTTTTAACGTTGGGAATGAATAACTTATTTATTTCAAAGAACTCTCCCAACCTCGACAATGCTCTCTTTCTTTCTTTCTTTCTTTTTGTAAGAAGAAGAGGTTCTGTGATCACGAATGATAATATTTGCAATTTCTGTATTTTCAAATTTGGAATAGAGTCCTACACTTCAAAAACCTTAATTCCCTTGATTTGGAGAGCCTTTTTTTAAACGAATCCCATTTTTCTTCTTCTTCTTCTTCTTTCTTTATATATATAGTCTTCAGAATTGTGATTAATCATGTTTTTTTATATGTTTTTTAGCCTTTAGGATATGAGAAAGATAAATATCTTAATAGCATTAGAGATGGGTTAGTTTTATAAATAAGTTAAATATGTACTTGACATTCTTACAAAACCAAACAAAAACAAAACAAATGAAGAATATAAGACCCAAATTGAAGGAAATGCTCTTGGGTATTCTAAGAAAAAATAAAAATGTATGAATGAGTAAGAGTCAAAATAATTGCTTTGGTTAATTGATAATGAACAATTTATAGATCAATTTATTGTAGATGATATGTATGAGTCAGATACTGTTCCATTAATCCTCCAGTAGGGAGAACCATCAATATTTGTATGTTCACAATCTATATAGTTGTTCAATACTAAATACAAATATCCCCATTAGAGTAAAAAATTAAAAGGATATCTATGTCAAAACCGTTCATCATTCCCACCCTCAGATACTCATTTCTATTACGGCTCTCAACCTTTTCTCTAATATAAGAGACAAGACCCAAAAAGTTACATTATATGTAAATTTGTTATGTTTACTTATCAGCTAGAGCGTTTTTATAATAACGCCATCATTGTGGAACATCTTGGAGATATAAACAACCAAATTTTAGGTGGAATTAAAACTCTTCTTTCTTTAATATTGAATGAAACACTTCACTACACGGGAACGACCAATGAATAAACAGTTAAACCTTCATCGTATTTAAAAAATCTCTTTTTGATAACAATTATATTTCAGACCCGAATATGATCTATTCAAGATATGTTATTTAGTCATTAAACATTTACATTTTGAAGTCAATAATAAATAAACTATTCCTTTTGTAAGGATCATATACACGACGAGCTTTTTGGTAATAACACAAACACACTGTATTCTCCCTTCAGCTGATTTTCATCAGTTGACTCTTGATTTAAAGCAGCTGACTCTACGTGTTATGAACTTAAAAAGGGTATTTGTATTATTTATGAATGATTTTGATTTATAAAAAATATATTTAATCAAGGAATGTGCGCCCATTTTTTGATTTTTCGAATATTATACATGCACTAACTATTGATTTGTATATTGATATAATTTATCAATGACTAGTATATCTAAAGTATAACTTTTCCCAATATTAAAAATTTGGCAACAAGGGAAATACAGAAGGGCAGCAGCTACCAGTTGTTTTTCCAAATTTTTCCATTCCCTTTTGTGAGTCGAGGTTGCGAGTCATTTTATGGGAATATTGATACCTATTAATTGATTGTAGTCAAATATTACTGTTTCTCTTAAACATACAAGTAGTATTGAATGAATACCTGTCGTTTCTTTTTTCATTTTTAGAGCCATTGAACGATCTTCAATATTCAAATGTGTGACGTCAGGGATTTGTTTTTATATTTGCATGGGAAAATCACTTATATCGACCGTCTTTGCTCAGTTATATCTGACCAAGCTTGAAGCTACGCTAAATCAATGAATCCTCTAAGCCCGTTTATGGAGAATCATACACCATAAATTAGATTAAAAAAAGGGTAATTCCTTCTTCATTTCTCAAATAACGTTATGTAGAGCAGCCACAAGGCAGTCCTTTGTGCATAATATTCCTTTCTTATAATAAATTACACTCATTTTTCATGGAACAAAACAGCTATTTAGTTGTAGTAGCATTGTACATACATAGTCTGGTGACTGAGAAAACAACAAAGCTGACAACTTGCTGACAAAGCTCTTTCTATTTCATTAACTTCATTGTATGAACACGAGACAGGAGCAGTTTATTTAGTAAGAACAACATAACCATTTCAATTAATTATTATTATCATATATATATATATATTATAGTCTGTATATGTTCATATCAATCAAATTCCTTTCAAAATGGGAGGTGTTGTGACTATTGACAAATTGTTCCGCATCTTTTTTTTCTTTTCTTTTTTTAACCCTCATTTTAACATATAAATAATATATATATATTACATACTTTGTAATATCATATCCGTATTCTACTGTATGTAGCCTACAATTAATGTATTTGTAGGATGATGATGTACTTGTCTAATTAAACATTCTACGCTTATTAAGTGATACTTAAGACGAATAGACTCTCAAAGTACTTGAATCTCATTTTAATATAAATATTTTTTTTATTATTATTCGTTTTTGTTCCCTCTCTATTCATAATATTATTCTTTCTTTCTTTCTTGTCTTTTTTCCACTCGTGTCTTTATTTTTATTTTTTTTATGAATGCTGAAAATTAATGTCCTGTAACAAATTATTTTATTTCTTGTTATTTAAGGCATATATATATGTAACATATATACATTTTGGGGGTACTGAGAACGATGATGACAAGGGGTTTCTTTTCTTCACTAAGGAACTGTCACATTTACATAAAAAAAATATATAAAAATACATAAATACTACTACATAAGTTTGATATCAAATGCCTTGTCTAAAGTTGAATCAAGAGGTTTTTGATTTTGTCATTTAATTGCTCATCATTTAAAAGGACTCATCCCAGTGTACGGTGTGTGATCGATAGGAATGTAAAAAATTAATATGCAAAATGCCGCGTGTGAGATTTTGTGGAGTTGGCATTTTTAACAGTACTTTTTGTTTTCCAAAGCTGTTATCATTTTTACTTTATTACTACTGAGGGGAGAACATCTACCTGATAGAGATAAAGATCTCACATGAAGGAATACATGCTTTAAAGTTAATAAAGCAAATAAAGTGTAAGCAAAAAGGGCTCAAGTCCTCCTATCATTAATTATTAGTTAAAAATATATAATTTCCTGACATTAATTTCAGTTAATTTTCTGCCTCTCATCTATGGTATACATAATGTTATTGTTTATTATTGATGCCTTCATTTGTATATATTATATAATGGAGAATAGGAGCTTGTAGCTCAGTAATACGTCATCATGACAGCTCAAGCTGCTTCCCTCTCATTGTCAGTGTTACCAGGTTGATTTTCCCTTTCTTTTTATTTTGCACACCCCATTTGCATGTTATTTACATTCCTACTGATCGAGGTATTATTATGTATAATTTAAACGTACAAAATATATTCTTGCTTTAAAAAAAGGAAGGTTTTTTGGTTACTTATCTCTAACCATTTCCACAAAATGGGATTTTTTGATACAATATTGCATATTGCAAAAAATTGCAATGTCTGCGTCACGTAAAAAGGATAGCACGAATCTACAGGGGAATTTTTACAATGCAATACTTTTATTGTTGTAATTTTGAAGTTATTCCACATAACTTATCAGGAACTCAACATGGGTAGGACTAAAGTTTCAAACTTCTTAATTGTTGCGTCAATATTTTTTTTTTTGCAAGTTAATGGACTATGTTCCTATTCCAGGTATGAAATAATTAGTTTAATCACGCAATCTTCCATTGAAATTTAGAGCCTTGAGATTATATAGGTCATAAATTATAATACTTTTCAAAAAAAAGGCCTAATACTCATGAAAAAGGTAGAATGGAGTCTAATATCTTTGATGTGCTAAAGCACCATCAAAACAAGTCAAAGAGTGGCATAGAAAACGGAAATAATCTAGATATGAATAAACAAGTTTTTCCAATTTTGTTCATATTTACTCGTCATTACTTGTTCCTACCTATTTTGAGGGCCATGTCGTAAATTTTATATGTATTTGGATTTATAAAACCCTTCTTTCAAAAAATATGAGGTTTTGTGATTATGGGGAGGGGAGGAATATCAAATGATTATTATGTAAGGAAGCCCTCAGAGAAAAGATTATTTTCTTTCACACGAAACCTCATATTTTTTTTATCAAAGGAAGGATTTTGTTGATTATAATAGTACCATAAAGAGTCTTTAAAAAAAGTCCGACAAAATATTTCAAAAAATCACGACACAGGATTTAAAATGGAGTTTCAGAGTAAAAATATCCAATAAATTACTATTTATTTCTCTTTCAACATTGCAAAACCTCTTTGCAATATATTTTCACTATGCTCTCAAGATAAATGATTATAATCCCGGTTCAGTTTTCGAAAAGCAAAAAAATCTTTTTATACACAAAGTACACAAAAAGTCCATAATTAAAAAAAAAAATCAAATTTGAAGAATTTATTTAGCATAGTCGAAACGATTCGGTTTAGATCAAATATGCACCATTGTTTCCATTTTGAAGATGATTTCATTATCGGAGACGTAAATGTTTAATATTTTACCAAACAATCGGCTGTCTAAAGCGTAGTACATCATTGACATCAAATTAGTCAAACAGACTCGACAAAATCAAAATGGCCCATGATTGTCTATTACAACATGAGTACTGCTCATCTTTGACGAGTGCTTAAATAATACTGAGCCAAATAGTTATTATAAAACTGCCCCTTGAGTTTGTTTTTAGTACAAAATATCATTTTGTCAACACCATTGAGCGTAAACCTATCGGCTGTTTATGACTAGGAATGAAAATCATATGCAATTCGGGCGTGTGATAAAAAAGTGGAGTTGTCTCTTCAAACATGTCTTTTTGTTTTCCAAAGCTGTTATCATTTTTCCTTTATTACTGAGGGGAGAACATCAACCTGATAGTAAAGATGTCGCATGAAGGAATACATGCATTAAGGTTAATAAAGCAAATAAAATGTAAACAAAAAGGGCTCAAGTCCTCGTATAATTATTATTAGTTAAAAACATATAATTTCCTGACATTAATTTGAGTTAATTTTCTTCCTCTCATCTATGTTATTATTTATTGTTGTATGTATAATGGAGAATAGCAGCTTGTTGCTCAGTAAAACGTCATGACAGCTCAAGCTGCTTCCCCCCTCGACATTCATTGAATTGTCAGGGTTGCCAGGTTGATTTTCTCTTTCTTTTTTTATAACACGCCCGAATTGCATATGATTTACATTCCTATTTATGACAACTAAAGATAACTAAAGCCATCTACCGGAAAAATATTGGACTTCACATTACTACAACTAATATTTAAATACTTATATTCATAGATATATCATGATGATGGCATGAATCCTTTGTTCCATTACCAAAGTGTCTCCTCAATGATACTCCTATCTATATAATGTCAACATACTTAGACAGACAAACACAATTCAAACTATTTTACATTTGTACTTTTGAAAAAGAAAAACAAAAAAAAAAACCAAATCCTAATCATTTGCTGACTCATCGATTCCTTGACAAATTATTATTATTATTATTAAATAAGAAGTTTGTCTTACATATTATTAAATTATGCAAAAGATTTGAATAAAATGAAATGATGTAAGGATTTTTTTCCATATAACTACTTACTTATATGGATAAATTTCACAAAATCTTCTATTTATTGGAGATATACTTTGTACATACATAAATATCCATTTTTCAATGGATAAACAGATATTGGCTTTTTCAAAATTATATTTGAGATTCTACATAATTGAGTTATAAAAAGGGAATAATGATTTGTAGATTTAATGCATGATTCCTAAAGGAGTAAGACACTCCAGGGACTGAACCGTGTCCAAGATTTTTTTTTTTTTTTTTTTTTTTTTTTGGGGGGGGGGGGATATCTTCATCGTTTCACTTCATGAATATATGGTATAATTTTGGTTGGTTTGTTGTTTACACAAGTACAATTTCTAGTCACGTTACTTTTTTATAAAACAAATTTGGACAGAAATTTTTTTGCCTTTTTAATAAAATATTCTTATATATATTCGACGACAAATATTTTATTGGAGAAGGAAGACTAACTCTCTCCCACCCCGTCTTGCTATGTCTATGAAAGGATCTTATATACCTTCTGCAAAATACTAAGAATGACTAAAGTCATAATATCCTAAAAGTTGTTGAATATTTTTGACTCTAAAGACTCATTTTCTGCCCTTTTCAACGCTTTCATCTTAATTCAGTGACTTTGGTTTTAAAATATTCTCATGAGTTGATTTTTCCATGCAAATATCTCTCAACCTTTCATTTACAAATAATAAAAACAAATTTTCTCAACTGTTGATCTCTTATTCTTTATTCAAAGACTCTCAAAAAATTCATAGAAAGGTTTGATATTTATGGGAATATCAACATTTAAGACATGGTATTCATATTAACATCACTCAACCTCTCCTTCTCAATAAAAAGAGAAGAATAAGGGCCCTAAAAATTAGTTGGTGGTCAGTAGAGTTGTACAACATCTAGATAATACATACAAATGACTCCTTTTATAAAAATAGGAGACATCTCATACTTCTCTAGAAACATAAATTAAGTCCAAAAAAATTAGAATAAAAATCAAAAGTTCGAGACATTTTGCTGCTTCGTAGAGCATAATTTTTTGTCTATGCACTTAGGGCATCATTAAGTATGTATACCCATAAAAAAAGCTTACACTATTGTGAAATAATTAAATGTGAGATTTCGCAGGAATTTCTCCTAGCTATAAAACCACCCTGAGAAATCCAAAGATCCCTGTATATATGTCCCAAGTAGCAAGCCAACTCTTCCCAACTGTGTGCCCTTCCTTTTATTTAAAAATAGAGAATTTTTCCCCAAATAAACAGCGAATACTTGGAGATCACTCATCAACCATCAAAGGATTTGCAAAATATGCACCGAGGAGTTGTTGGCATTTTGAGAACGGCTTTTTTTTTGTAAAAAAAAAAAATATTTTTCTGTCAAAGATTTCAGTTTAAAACAAAACAAAATAATACATTGGTAATGTACAGGGAAATATATGCTTGTACTGAGTTCCAATGCTTTGGACAGTATTCTATTAAATATCTCGTAGATATGCATCTATCACAAGTATGTACTTATTTATGAGACAATGGAAAGTCCTTTCTTTCCTTTTCTTTCTATCTATCGTAAAGATAATATGTACAATACATATACATACATAATACATATAAAACAAGCCCTTTTTGTTTTTGCAGTCCTTTTAAAGAAAGAATGAGAGTTATTAGTGCGAAAAATATGGGATTTATGGGAGTCGAAGAGTTCAAATTGCTCATTCGAGATAATTTGTTTCATATGTATGTATGTAATGCATATCTACATACATAGATTTGTAGAACTATTTTGCACTAAATGACGATATACATACAATATGTATTTGTAGATAAATACTCTTTGATGATGATGACGATGAGAATAACAATTATCATTTTTTTTTGACATCAAATTCCGTTTCCCCTACGTGGAATGTCTCATATCATGTTTTAAATGCTTTATTGTCATACGTTTATTGACATGATATAATATTTTTATGTCTATTCATTTGCTTCTATGAATACATACATTGTAATTTATATGTGTACATACATATCCCGTTTTAACTAATAGATAAACATATCATCATATTTAGATCCATCCATTAAATTAAGTACCATAAGGACTCCCTCATAATAAGGGTACTACTTATCAGATCTTTATAATGACAATGTTACAAGATATACTTTTAATCATATTTTAAAGCCAAAAAGCAAAACACACATATACATGTTTGAAATTAAGAATGCAAAGAGCATTTTCAAACTATGTTGCTATCTAAATCACATAGCAAAAACCTTCATTGTATCTCGCAACCTTTCCTCTTAATCTATTTCTTTCTCTCAAAACAATGTGAAATTTTTTTACCTCCAAATCGAGTTGGCTTTAAGAAACGATTTTTTTGTCCGCTAGAGGAACTAAAAGCGTAACGAATCTCTGTATAAATAACTCTGCAACCTTTAAACAAGGTGAATTCTGCAAAGGGAAGAAAATTTTTTGATATAATATTTAATACCTCATTTTGCAAGTGGCAAATTTGTCTATTAGCGAAGGAAAGATCCCCAAGCTAACAGACACGTTTCGTCACTTTGTTGTATAGCTTTGTCTCCAACTATAGTCTATTATGTTGAGCAGATATTCTCAGCCCAGTAATTAATAGTTTCTGTCATACCATTGTTAAAAATGACGTCATTTGGGTATTCTTTGGCCTCTAAATACATTTTAAATCATTAAATTAATGGAAAACTTATTTGTTTACCTATTTGAGCTACTTTCCTGAAATTTGCAATAGCTAAGCTTTGGTTGAGTTATAAATAATGATTGTGAAAATTTGTCAAGAATTTGCATCTCTGCTTCAACTTGCTAACTTATTTTTAAAGAGCGTTTCTACAGTATATCATCTGACTAAATAGTGAAAACAGGGATTCAAATTTGGGGGCTCACTTTGATCCTTAAACGACAATTACAGTATATTCTTATTTGATCTAATTATACCTCTACATATGTATGTATATATATGAATAAAAAATCGTCTGATTTTCATAGCCACAGAATCATAATTTTGTTTATAGTCCATCAAGTATTATGATCATGAGAAATATTTTTTCATATTATGTACGTGTTCCGAACAGAACTTTTTTCTTTTTTTTTTTTGAAAGTCGAGGTTCCGAGTGGGTAAAAAAGTTGTAATTATGATATTGTACGTTAAAATTTAATTAGTACATATTTTTTGCTACTGGGTGGCGTCCATTTGATAATTTGACAAATAATATATTAAATTTGTACATATTTAGAAAACTCCATTCATCAACTCCCAATGAACCAAGAACCCTTCTAATAAATAGACAAATATGTGGGGATGTAACCCTATTAAAGCCATAACAAAGGACCCTACAAATAGTGTAGATACATATAGTGTGTGTATCAAAAGTGTTATAAATTTATAGAAGTATGTATGTATGTATATATAAGTGAAAAAAATGCGACAGTTTCATGTCTACATTTTTTTTTTTTTCATTTATCATATTTCGGACTAAATATTATAATTCAATTTATGATATTAGTTGTTGTATGACTCTACATAGTGTGATGTATATAGCCTTAAACATAAAGAACAAGCCATATATTTAAAATGTATATATATATATTCAAATTGCTTTGATGACATGCGGAGCTCAAGGAATGAGTCTTTCATCTTCTATATCAGAGTAAATCAAGATATCAAGATATGTACAATCTGAAACAAAAACAACTATAAGAGTACCATGAACTCCTTCCCTCTTTAAATGTAAATAAATCTATAACCAATTACAAAGACTACTAAATACATAGAGATACCCTTTGTTTAGAGTGCTGTAATCGTGTTGATAGGGTAGGTTCGAGTTTCAAGATGTACTCTAGTGGTTGGGATTTTGAGACTACACTCATTTACCATGATAGAAGGAATAAACTTCTGAATCTCTAATATCCACCATAAGCAGTTTCAACAAATGTCTTTTTATATATGTATGGGTATATACATAAATAGGTATAGCCTGAAGGTAAAGGTAAAAACACTTTAAAAGCACAATAGAAAATTGTATTTCTTAATTTTCTTATAGGTATAAGATTGAACATACATATGTACATACGCACATACACACACACACAGTTAGCCAGGCTATAAAACTTCCAAACATTTAAAATTTACAATTCAAACATGACATGAGCAGTTTGTAAAAATAGTTTTTATTTGAATTAAAAAGAAGATGGAACGAGCCTCCTCTTTTTCTTTCCTTTCAATTTCAAGGGTCTCATGAGACGTTTTGTAGATCCTATGTTACATAATAATAATAATGAAAAAAAAATAGGTCAACCCATTTGAAGGGAAATCCGTTCAAAATATCTACATAGAGTGATGAAGTCAACCCCTCTCGAAAAGACGACTCACTCCTTCAAATGAGGCATTTGATATTTAATTTCCCAAAGTGCTTTCCCATTAAAATAAGTCATAACAACTAAGATAATAGCCTTCTTCTTTTTTGCGCCCCTATTTTGCATTAGACTCTGCTTTAGTCAACATCCTCAGAGTTGTGTATAATACTTAGATTAAAAAATCCCTTTGTTTTGGTATGTCAAAGGAATGAATGAACTTCAATGTCACTTGAACTAGTAACTTTTTTAACGCAATGAGTATTATAAATATTACAGTTGTACAAAATGAAATAGTATTATTTTGTCAAATGTGCTACTCATATATATTTAGCTACTATAATTCCCTCCTATTTTAAGCCTCTGCCTTTTCGTCTACTCTGCTTTTTAGGTATCATAATGGGAAAGTTAGTTTTTTTTGCTTTTTTTCGTAAATTGTATTGAAACGAAGTTTCTGTTTCTTTCTTTTTTTTTTTTTTTGTGTTGCTTTTTTCAAAACGAAGATAAAAAAGAAGGGGAAATAAAAAAACAAAAAAACAAAACTTAGTATTTGAGTCGATAAAAAGTTTTGTTTGTTAGCTTACTCCTCAAGAACAACGCTATCATCTAATTCTTATGTCTAAATGCTGTAGAATATCTCAGGAATATTTAATTATATATCTTTGTATGTACGTATGTATGAAGGTAAGTTTCTACATAATATATACTATGTAGTCTGTATGCATATGAATTGAAAATATGTCAACATAAATTGTGACCAAAATGTATGAAAAAAAAAAGAAGAAAGTAATAAGGGAGAGGTTTTGTGATATGTAGACTAGGATGTGCCATATATTGATCATACTAGTGATCGACAAATATGGGTTCTATGGGACTGATACCAATTATTTGAGGGTTATTTTCGAACTAATACCAGTTGTTTTTCCAAATTTTCCCTTTTCCTTTTGGAAAGTCGAGGTTGCGAGTGCACAAAAAGCTCGATGTGTATGTTTGCTAAAAAATTAAAGAAAAAAAATATAATCATCTATTGACGGACTTAAGACTCACTAAAAAAATGAAATGATTAAGTTATAGAAAAAACCCGATTGTTGTGTTGATTACCGATACATTTAACGCAGTCTAAAGTAAACCGATTTAATTGGCTCACCCATATATGTATTATGTAGCTATCAATTTAGTTTCAGTTCGTACAATGAGCAATTTATTTACTCGAATCCATATACTTTCCTTCTACTATCCATAGTTAGATACCCCTAAAATAGGTAGATACATATAATTATGACAATATCCAAGTAAGAAACACTTATATTTACCTTCCTACAAGGAAAGAGAAAAAAAGACATCGTCTAATGTTACTTCCCTCCAATCTCTCTTAATTTTCCATCTCATATTTCTTAGACTAACGACTATGGTTCGTTAGATATATGTATGTATTTATTTATTTTTCTTTCGAGTGAAACTCAAGTCATTATTGTATGTACAATGTACATAGTAAAGAAGGAAAGTTGTATCCATTTAAATCCTTCTTAATGAAATGATGGCAAAGTACAAATATTTAACTCGTCAATTTAAACAACAAATTCATTTAAATTACTCTAATTAATCGATGCACATATTAAAAAAATAGGGTGTATACCTACATATACAACCCTCCTTGTAATTGAAACATACCTTTGCTCTATGATCGTTATGTAAAAAAATCTTTAATACATCGTTTGTGTTGTCACTGACGTCACAAATCGAATAATAAACACAAAGCTTTGCTGTAGACAAATTTTATCGTTGAGTAAACTATATAAATAAACGAATAAGGAAACTTCATTTAATGGGTTTAAAAATGAAGAAAAACTTCTATATGCTGTGTCAATCTTACTTTGCAGAAATCCTTTCAGACACTTTTCCAGTGTTTTTTTTCAAAAGTTTGACTTGAAAATAAATATGTTATGTTGTTTTCACTGAACAACGTTGCTTTTAGGAATTGCTGAATCTGCCGCTAGGGAAGAGTCTGCTCTCGATATAATATAATAAAAACGAATTCAGTACTCTGTCTTGAAAGAAGTAAAAAAAAATTATCTTTAATAAGTTAGGGTTAATAAAAACATGGGTTCCTATTTCCCAAAGTGACCCACTTGCAGAGATACCCAAAAAGATATACAAAAAAAAAAGGCTCGATCTGGGATGGACAAAGATCTTATATATCTTAAGATGAGGATTCTTAACTTAAAAAAAAACAAAAATCAAGAACTAATGAAGAGAAAAAAGTTGGCATCCAATTTCAATGGACAATTTTTATTGAAACTGGGAAGCATAAAATATTGGTCAAGGACTTGAGCATTTTATAAAATTTTATGTTAGACTCATTTCAACAAACCCAGATGCCCCTATTAGAGTACTTTTCAATCACTGTCTTAAATCGGAGGATGAGTTTTTCAAGAAGAGAGGATCGATAGAAAATCAGGAACTTTATTCTCGATTTCAAGGTGAGGTGAGATGGATTAGAGGGTCAGCAAGCCAATCATTTGCTCACAGACTTCGTCTTCTTCAAAAACAATAAAGAAGCGTTGTGCGTGCATGAATTTCTGAAGCTGGACAATGATGAATTTATTGTTGAGAGTAGGGATGGGACTTATGGAGAGCGCGATGAGAAGGCCTGTGCAAAAATTATGGTACTATTTAATTAATACCCTTGTTAATTGTATTTATGATTTTAGAGGGGTGGGAGGAATGAATTATTTGTGTTACCGTTATAATGAGTAGAATATTCCATTATTATGATAAGCTGTCACATCATCACTTCATACAAACAAGTACTTCAGAACATAAGTTTTGCCCGCACCCGGGCAGTCAAAAATAGTTAGCTGTCAACAATTAGTTAATAGAGCGAAGGAGTAGGTTAGTAACAATGAGGGTGTAAAATCACGAAATGCTGGCGGCAACACTGTAGAGTCAACCAAAAGTGTTTAAAATATGAGGTCTTGATATTCAAACTACTGTAAGTTATTACACACTTGGTCAGTACAAATATAAATTCAATACCTCACGGGATGAAGAAGATGATCAAAAGATCAATATTAACAAATCTGGAAAGCTTTGATGATCATGGAATCAATCCTACGTATCTAAACGGTAGTTTCCCTTTCAAAAATGAACTACTACTGGACATTTGATGCATTTGAATACTTTGAATTTTTGGATTTCATAATATCTCTTTGGTTTATATCTACTTATGAATGAAAAAACTAAAAACTAAACTGCTATTTAGGAACAAGGATTTGGTAGTTCATATATATATATATATATAAATATGCTTCTTCCAAAATGTCCAACTTTCATAATGATGACATCACTTGAAAACGTTCTATTCAATTAAATATATCATTTTATATAAAAATAGTCAAACAGCACTCTTTTCAAACATGTAACTGATGCAATTAATTTTTTTGTGTGTGTCATTTAGGAGTAAATGGTCATTACAGTTTTTTTTAAAAGAAAAAACTTGTAAAATTACTGTGGCCATTAAAATGTGAACTTTAATGATCTCATAAATAAACTTTGACAAATCATATTTTTAAGCTCTAGCAGAAATTGAGAAAAAACAATTTTGGATGTCGATAATTGAAACCATTCGTCAAATTTTGAATGTGCTCTATCAAATAAATTTTTTGGACATTATTATTTCCATTATAGTTAAGGCTTCAATTTAATGATGTGCACGAAAGACCATTTGGAATGCTTAAAGTCATTTATCTTTAAGTAAATGACTTTAAGCAATCCAATTTTGGGAACATTACATACTTATATCAATGGGGTTGACTCAATACCCTTGGGAGTGAGTAGATCCTTTTTATTTATATCTTGTGGTACCTTTTTAAGAGTCTAGACTCTCTCATACTCAAAAAATGACCATACATATATCGTCAAACAAAACAGAGCCAACTCTAATGAAAAGCTACTTAAAACCCTTTAACCTCATTTGTTTTTCGATCCCATGCAGTGAGTGAGGCTACAAGAGAGAATGTAATGGATTCCGACACACCTACTGAGACCTCAATAATTAATGATTATATAAAGACACTACGTCTCATAATGGAACAAAGTCATTTCATCTTTATCCATCATGGTGAACACTGCCACTTTCTCTAGATTCTCTGCAATTTATATTACATTGTTCCTTCTTTTGGTGAGCGAATCCCTTAGTTATAAGAAGCTAGAGTCGGCCTGTGAAACTCTTCCATCGGATATCCACATTGTCAAAGGTGAGGAATACTTTTTTCACTAACTAAAGAGTCCTTTAACCGCCTACCTAAATACAATTATTATTATTTATCCTTCATTTCCAGAGGAATTTGACAAAATATCCAATCTCGTTCGTACATGTGAGGCTAATGTTGCAGTCAACAAATGTGAGGGTGCCTGCGTTTCGAGCATCAAGCCTTCAGCCCTCTCTCAAAGTGGATTTACAAAGGAGTGCAATTGTTGTAAGGAATCTGGATATAGACAGCGTAGCATTCTTCTCAATAACTGCTTCGATCCCAATGGAGTCCGTTTGAGTGGGAGTCAAGGAAAGATGTCTGTCAACATAAATGAGCCCATGAATTGTCAATGCAATGCTTGTGGTGTGTAAAAAACACTTTCTGTTAAGACATTCATGATAGACCAATTTTTTTATTTATAATGTTTGTTTTCTATTTGTCTTTATCCATGTGATACTGAATTCTAAATTGTTGCTTGCATCGAACTAAGAGAGTTAAAAAATAATAAATTAATAAATAGCTAAATAGTTGAGGAATTGACGAAGGCTTCCAAGGATTTCAACGAATTTCCTAATAATTTTCGAGTGAAAAGTTTATTGAAATGCTTAGATATAAATAGCGGGAAATTCGAATTTAATTTTTTTGGGATTCCAATAGGGATAAATGTTTTTGTCTTTTAAGTTGGCACTTCTGTCACTGCGTCAAATGACACTTTTGAGGGGAATTAAATGAATTTTGATGATTCAAAAAAAAAAAAAATTAATTCCGTATATTTTTTGCCCATATTTCTACTTATACTATATATATATATATAAATATATTATATAAATACTTATTTATTTTTTCTTTAAGAAAAAGCTTTCTTAATCCATTGTGATAAGAAATAAGTTTTAATAAAGTATAATCCATTCTACACATGATATATTTGTCTATAAATGATAAAAAACAAAAAATAAGAAGCAGAAACAAAAAAACACACACATACAATAGAACTTTAAGACTAGGCAACTAATAATAAAAACTGCCTGATTGACAGGCATCGTTTGAAATCAATATGCTCGTAGAATTCAAAGTTTTAACTATGATAGACTCAATCCTTCTACATCATATATGATATTTGTATATACAAATCCTTACAAATTGAGTTTTACATATTGTAGAACCTTTGAGACCCACAGGTGCTCGAATAAGAAAGCCCAAAAAATATTAATAATGTAAAATTGTATGATGACTGTATCGTGACGTTCAGGGAATAATAATCCCTGTTTTGTAAGTAAATAGTTTTATAGATAGTGTAGTGCAGAGACTGACTCAGGTATATCCAGCTCATACAAACAATTTATGAACAGGAAAGCTAACCAATGAAAAATTACCATCTCAGAAAAAGGTTGAAATTTTCCTTTAAATCATTTTTGTGAGAAATGCTTCATTTAAAAGTAGAAATATATTGTTCATATAGTTGTTCTTAGCTAGTTGGATGTTATCATTAAAAACACCATTACAAATGAATTGTACAACGTTCTGTATGTATGTATGTATATTTTGTAAGTGTGTACATACAGTTACAAAAAAAAAAAAAAAAAAAGCAAATCGAATAATAAGTCAATAGACGTACAAATAGCAACTTCTACAGAATCCCTTTTTGTACAGATAAAAAGCATTCATTCTTGACCTTTGGATATATATTATGTAAAAAAAAAGAAGAATATTATCCTTTGTTTGAGGCATTACAACCGGGTTCATCCTTTTGTTTGGAGGGGGGGGGGAGAGGGCATGAACCCTTATGAATATATTGTGAATGTAAATAATTCTAGTAATATTGTATATGTATATTCTTATGCATATAACTGTCATTAACGATCACGTATGCATGTAAACACCTCCTTAATGGAATATTTAATGTCATTAGAAATGACATGATATTAGACCCTCAATTATCCTTACTCTTATTATTATTATCGTTCGTTGTGCCCCTCATCATTCGACGTGAGTTGCCTAAGTAAATATGACCAATGCTATGTACATACATAGAAAACTCTACATTCCTGGAATCAATACCCACTTCCAGGGAGACGAATAAATATGTACATATATTTATGAAAAGGAGTCTAGAACACTCCATCTGTGTTTATATCTATTTGTGTGTGTTAAAAGGAGTTGAAGGATGCAGAACCTTAGATATCCTCATTCCAATCCCTTCACCTTTCCTCCTCCAAAAATATAAAAGCACTCTTCAACCTTTGAACAAGCCGTTCTTCATTTAATCAATCAAAAATGACGTCAAGTTTAGGGCAAATAGGCAGTTGATATATATAAACTAAATAAAATGGACTTATTTCCGAAAACTTCATTAACAATAGAATGTTTTCACTTGGATTTATCATTATAAAAATCCATCATCTATTAAAATGAGGTACAGGGAGTCAAATTTTAATTTGAGTATAAAAACCTTTGTTTAATTCAAATGAAGAAAATTATTGGAGCAACAAATAAAAGGGCTTTGTTGTCCAACCCAAATATATTTCATTTTATCATACTTAATACACTAATAAAATGTTTTAAGGGCAATAAATTAACTATTGCTTTTGCAAGAATCAAATAAATTGTAAAAAGCAGAGGCATTTCAAAAGGATTTTCAGCATCCTTAAGTTTGATTTGATCCCAAATGTTTTACCCATAAGAAGGAAACTTAATTTTGTGCTCATAAAGTTCTAATTATTCTACTTTTAAACTTTCGAATAGTACTAATAACCAACTGACTAGCATTGAACGACAAAACAAAAACATAAAATAATAGAGCTACATACATACATACATATATTTGAGAGATATCTAAATATCATTTTTTCCTTCCTCATTTTTCTGAATAGAGATGGATAAACTTTAATGGTATAAGTAATGAACCAAAGCGAATGCCTTTCACATATCTTCCTTTACTTATATATATATATATACTTACAAGTATAAATATATATATATGCTCACTCCCTATCCCCCGCTTTTTAAAGAGACCATCTATGAATAAGCAAAATTATATATATATATATAATAAAAAATGAATCTTTAATGGGTATATTTTTTGCAGTGTCTTTTCCAGTGTCCAAGGAGGATTATAATGGGCTTGGCCACATCAATAACAATAATAATAATAATAATAACTATAATGATGAGTTTATTCAAATGAGTTCTTTAATCCAATAAACCAATAATTATATTTTTATGTTCTCTGCAACAACGTACAAAGTCCTTGTCTTTTTTTGTTTTTTAAATAACTCATGAGGCTATGTATGCACATAATCTATAGAAAAACTTCTCTGCACTATTAATTGACCAAAATGCAGAATATATAAAAAGAGTCCTAGCTGTTTTTGAAGTATCAAGTTAATAAGGAGGCTCTAAATATAAAGGGTGGATCCCTTTTACTCATAATTCAGGGATTCTTAAAAAAAAGAAGAAAAAAAGAAAGAAAAAGACTTTAATGAATTGGTACTTGACTTTAAACTTTTGGTCCCTTCTATCTATATTTAGTTGTAACAAAGTACTGATCATTGCTTCGCAATGAATCATACGATTTATTCAGATTCATCTTCAAACGCTCATAGGAGACAAGAGAATACATAAGCGACACAAACTATAACAACTAAGGTATGGTTTAATTATTATTAGTGCAATAAATTGGTAGGCATACATAAATGTAGAAGCAATGAGGGCCAGAAAAAGTTTTTTGCTCATGTAAAAAAACAAAAAAACAATGGAAAGTTTCGACGTCTAGAGGAATCCTAACTTTTCCTTCAAGCACCGTTTATAACATCCAAATTGTTTCAAATTTAGCTTTGTTTTCTATATTAATGGTTGCCCCAAACTACCACCTACTAATAGCCTGTTGTCTCAATTGTGTAAGGACTACAGGAGTCATTGACTTGTATACACTGCTTAATAACGTGTAGCAATGACTCAAAATTGTTGATCCCTAAAGCATAAAAAAGCCAGTCTTTTCTTCATTACATAGAGGTTTATGCTATCCAGCTGTGAATCACCAATGAGTAAAAAGGGACAATGAAGCGAAACATCAACAGCTGATACAGCCAGAATTTCGTTGTCAGTGGGATAATTAATTGTAGCGGATCATTTAAGAGCATGTCAAATGGTCACTCAACCTATCACTATTGATGATATTTGATAAAATAATCACTCAATCTCTTTTTCAGGATGGAATGAGTTTCGTTCTTACAAAAAAACGAACATTGTTATTTTTATTCTTTTGTACATGTTATATATTATATCGTATGTACATATATTAATACATTTTGTGCTCACATTATTCATTTGTTTTTGATCTTTTTTTTTTTTTTTTTTTTTGATGAAAACAGAGTCCTTCTTCCATCAATGTCATAGTAAAATGTACATTTCGATCTGTATGTATTTGCATAAATATAACTGTACATATATGTACATAGTTTTGCGAATAGAAAACAGAGCTAATAGTCAAAATAATAACAACAACAAATATACTACGTCAAATAAAAACATTGTTGTGAAGAATTATAACAAACAATTATTTGCAGCCCCCCCCCCCCCTTCTCGTCCGCCCCTCATGGGTATGAAAGTAGGAGGAGAACTCAAAAGGAATGATCAATTTTTTAATTAAAAAGAAATTGGATATTCCTGCTCACTCATTACTACTTTCCCCCCTCCTTTTTTGTATATTTATTTATTCAACAACCGCATGTTTTTGACAAATTATAATTATGATTCTGTCAAATCCCATTTATTTTAAAGAGGGCGCTGAGACTCTGGCTCAAACGTCATGGGTTCATCATTATTATTATGTTCCTAACCCTTTCTTTACTTCACCTAAGTGTATTAACAAAAAAAAAAAAAAAATCAATTAGTATCATTACTCATTAAATTATTGAACTATTTTCCCTAAATTCTGCTTTTTCTTTCATAGTTAGATGACAATTATATGTGTGCATATAAACTATCAAATGGCATGATGCCACGTGCTATTCATACCAAAATTTATTTATTTGTACAATAAAAGTTACATGAAAAGGTTAACGCAACCTACCTCATATGTAATGGAATTTTCGTTGGAGTATCAAAATTCAAACCCGTAGATTATACAATAATCTAATAAGTTGATGAAAACATACATTTCTCAAATTATTATTTATAAAAGAGTTAATTAGATATGTAATCTATTAAAATATGTTATTTTCTATAGCTAAAGGAAGAGTCAATGTGATACAAAATGCACCTTGGTAACAGCGTAAAATTTTGAGGAAGCAGGGATGAAAAGTTAATAAAATTAAGTCTCAATTTCATCAAGTCTTCATTCAATCCTTACATACAAGTTCAAATGTCTTAGTATGAAATCAAACATATATTTTTTCTTTCATCTTGAATGATTTATCAAAGTCCAATTGTTCTCTTTATTTTCCACAAAAGCTAAAAAATAATTGAGTTGCTATATACTATAGCAAAAAGGAGTGACGAAATGTCCTAATGAAGCTTAGTAGTACATACTATTGTGTAGTTATCATCTCTTAAAATCTTGCGTTAGCCTTATGGTTGTTTATACATATATATAGATATATTAAAGACATGAACAAATTTAGGACTAGAAATCCGAATCAATACCTCTGAGCAAACATAGAAAATATGAAGTGGTAATTATTTACTGGACCGGATACAGAGTGATCCTGTACATATGTAGAATCGTCCACCAAAAATGACCGACGTGAGGCTTTAGAATAGGACGTGTGAAAGAGACTTTATTCATAAGGGAGATTCTGAATGATTCACGAATCCTGAGACTTTCATTCTTTCTTTCTTTCTTCCTTTTTCGCGTTGGTAGTAGCCTATCTACTATGCCACTCACATAACAGAATGATAATCTCTTCCTTTCTCCCTCAATAAAACTTCATTAAGGCTCTTAAAATAATATTTTATTGTTTATACATATATATATATATATATATATATATATATATATAGATATCTATGTCTATTACAATAACAGGGAGAGAGAGTATAGTTAGTTTTTAAGAGCTGATTTGCAGTGATTTTGCTTTATCTATATTCATACATATATTCCATGATTCAAGTCTCTTTTACGATCCTTTTAAATAAATATATATACACACATATATATATATATACATATATACAGTCAATTCCCTTTCTAATGAAAGGATTCATTTCTACCTCCTTAGTAGAAACGTATTTCTCAAGAAATAACATTTCAATTTGAGCATCAGAGTCCAATTAAAAAGAAAACAACTACTCGAATGTAAATGAGGTGAAAAATGGGTCAGTTCATCAATCAGAGTTATTATTTATTTTTCTTTCTTCAAAAAATCCTTTTAAATTGTTCATTACATAGATAAATTTGATTAAAACCGACCTCGTATGTAAGAGAATCGACTGTATCTAGGTATACCTACATATTTAAGTTGAATATAAAGATGACTTTGCATCATGTTACATTTTGAGAGGGAAGGATCAAAGGAAAGAGCGGGTATCTTATTTGTGTTTGGTGCTTGTAAATGTTATGTGGCTTTTACTAAAAATACACGCAACCTCTGTATAGAATGTACTGTGATTGTCTTGATTAGTTTTGAAAGTATTTGTTTGTAGTTTCTGAGCCATGGGCAATATCCATGGATTTTTTGGAGAGACAATCTCGTAATACTTTCTCAGCTCATGTCTTTTTAAAAGTCTGTCTTTTTCAAATGCGTATATTTAAGGAAAGAATTACGTTAAAAACTCAAACCTACTAATTTCCCCTTTCCAAAAAACAAAAACAAAAAAAAAGCACCAAAAACACAAACAAACAAACAAAGCAACAAAAACATTGCAAGACATGCAAAAAAAAAAAAGTAAAATGTTCGTTTTTTTTTTCAATAATGTGGAACTTACGCATTTTCTGTGGCATTTTCCCTTTCCACTACTTACAAACAAGAAATGTTTATGGCCTCAGAGTTTCTTCATTTTGAAGCAAAGAATTGTACAGACTTGGTATAATATGCAGAATTTTTTTAAAAATAAAGCAATTCTCCCTTGTGTGCAAAAACACGTTCTGACACCTGTCAAATGTTTCTATAAAACTTTTCAATAACTCCAATAAGTTCATAATTAATTGACCTAAATGCTTATATCTAATTAAGATATTGTCTTTATTATAATTTAATGTTTATTTAACAATGAAGGAAACTACGATTGTCATTTGATTATTTAAAATACAACTTTGACCTCTTTTCCTAGGACCTAATTCATTCATTTCGGGAGTTCTTTTTTTTTTTTTTTTAATAAAAAGTTTCTATTTCTAAAGAAAATCATTACTTGGATCATTTATAGTGGATAATATGTATCTTTTCACTTCTGTCTGTCTTTCCTTCCTTCTTCAATACCCTATCAATTATTAAGTTTTTTTCTTCTTTCATATTGAACTTTTTATTTTTATTTTTTTAAAAAAAAGGTCATAATATAGGTAGGTATATGTATATCTTGTAAAAAAATTTCCTCTTATTGTACATATACTTCTTCAAGAGCCCCCTACAAAAAAAAATGTTGAGAAAGACTTAGTCAGACTTATATTTATTAAATGATTTATAAAGATTTATATTTCATTATTTTTATTAAAATAGAAAAAAGTTTTTTTTTTACCAACTTTTTATTATTATTTTTTTTATGTTTTCATTAGAGGGTTTTTTTTTCGTTTTTTTTTTATTTTTTTTTTTTTTAAAGCCCTTAGTTTATGTCAAATATCTATTGTGTTAAATAAAAAAATAACATTTTTTTAAAGGAAGAAATAAATTTTGTCGAATTTATATTCACTTATTTGTGTACATCATTTAACAAATCTGGGGTGGAGTAAGACACCCCCCCCCCCCCCCCACGAAGAGAAAGAAATACTCATTCGTCTTCATTTTCCCTCCCTCCATTTCCTATTTTTTAAGAAATACGTACAAATTAGACATAATTAGTAGTTATATGTCTTAATAACTAGTAATGAATCCGGGACCTATGAAATCTTCAAGTCCTAGAGCCAGGCTTTCTAAAAAATAGTACTAAAAAAAATTCGAAACAAGGATTTTAAAGTTAAATACTTACCTGTGGTGTGTTTAATACCTAGGAATGTAAATAATATGCAAAATGCCGCGTGCGAGATTTTGTAGAGTTGGCACTTTGTACAGTACTTTTTGTTTTCCAAAGCTGTTATCATTTATCCTTTATTACTGAGGGGAGAACATCTATCTCATAGTAAAGAATCTCACATGAAGGAATACATGCATTAAGTTTAATAAATCAAATAAAATGTATACAAAAAAGACTCAAGTCCTCGTATAACTATTATTAGTTAAAAACATATAATTTCCTGACATTAATTTCAGTTAATTTTCTGCCTCTCATCTATGGTATACATAATGTTATCCATTAATTATTGATGTCTTCATTTGTATATATAAAGAAGAATAGCAGCTTGTTGCTCAATAAGACGTCATGACAGCTCAAGCTGCTTCCCTCTCAACATTCATCAATTTGTCAGAGTGGCCAGGCTGATTTTCTCTTTCTTTTTATTTTACATACCCCATTCGCATATTATTTACATTCCTACTAATACCCATATGATGGAGCAAATCTAGATCGTGTAAACTGTGATAGTGGTCAATAAATTATTTGTACATCCTTGTTATGTGAACAGTCTTTAAACAATAAAAGTTCTAATAACCTTCATACAAGTTTTAGTTTTCAATTTCGACCGTCAGAGGACAGAATAGTAGGAGCCCGTTATAGCAGTTTGTATTTTCTTATTCATATTGAGTGAAATTATGTAGATATTATGGTAAATATTTTCAAGAGTTAAATATAGAAAAATACATTAGGAAGTTCTTTTACGACCTGTCTAATATTGTTTTTACCCTTCAAGTCCTTCAGAATAACTTTTTAACTTGAGGCATTTCAAACTTTTATGAGATATTAATTTCCGATATCAATTTTCAATCTTACTTTTTTGAGAACAGAGATGTAGTTTTTATTAAAAATTCTAATGTAGATTATAGTATTCGTAACATCTTTTTATTTGCCTCACATTCCCATATGGAGTGCGACCGGGTATTGAAGCCGAAATGGCTTTAACTCTTTATTTGGTGGCTATATTGTACTTGAGAATAAAGATAATTATAGCAACAGAACTAAAGATAAAGAATATTTGAGGAAATTATTTCCATTTTCTAACTTAGAAGTTGAAAACTTGTATGTAGGTTATCGGAACTTTTATTTTTAAAAGATGGTTCACATAACAAGGATGTACAAATAATTTATTGACCGCTCTCACAAGTTGCAATATGCAAATGGGGTGTGTAAAATAAAAAGAAAGAGAAAATCAACCTGGTAACTCCACGGCATTTTGCATATTATTAACATTCCTAGACATCGCTAGCTTTTATATGTATATTTTACTGCTTGATCAGAAAATTGCTTATGAAAGGAAGACGGATCTCAAAACAACATTTGGAGAGATTTATAGATACAAAAAATCAATCAACTCAATGAAATATGGAGTTATTTTTTTTTCAAATATGAAATTTGACTCATCATTTGAGTCAAGTCGATAATTTTCTAGTCAACACAACACTAAAATAGACTATAATAAGTACAACAGGCTTTGCTCACCGTTTATTGAAAATGGTGTGTCCAGTATTTAGAAAATAACTTTGTGGGTGGCCCACGAAAATAATAATAATAGTTATTATTATTCATTAGAATCAAAGGCGTTAATTACGTTTGTTTCTTGAATGTCATGTAAATATAATTTGTAATATTTTGAATAAGTCTATTGGTAGTTACTGTTTTTTTTTATAGGAATTGAGATCCCTAGAACTCAAATATTCTGCATACATTTTTTATGCATGTACTTATCTGTATAAAAATCCTGTTTCTGATGATTGAGGTATTTTATTTATGATGATGCAGATTTATTTATTTACTATATGTATATTCAAATTATATTCATGATAATATGAGAACCAGTTATTGTTTATATCAATAATTATATGTCTTGATTTATCCATTGATCAAGTTTTAGAGGGAGAGACAAAAAGGAAACTTTTACAATACATCGACTTCATTTTTATTTTACTAATAGCTAGTTAATTCTCAAGAATGAGTTCATCCATTAGTTATGCAATTATATAAAATGCATAGCTTCGTTCTTGAAGGAATAATTTATGAACTTCATATCATTTTCTAAAAAGTCAAGAAGAGCTCTTATCAAAATGTTTTGATGATATTAATTATGAATATTTGTACATAAGTAAGTGGATTCATTATTATTACTATTGAAACTCCTTTACCAATGGCTATACTCTAGGGTGTATGACAAAATGACAAAAGTTTAGAATTTAGAGAGAGATAAAGATAATTTTAAAAGGATTTCTTTAAAATTATGAAATTGAATTCAAATACAACAGGGTTTTTATCGATTTAAATATTGTACATAGATTAGAATGATATGATTATACACAACTATAATAACATGAATGTAATTTGTCCGATAAGAGTTCCAAACAAGCTTAAAATGAATAGATATTATATATATATATATATATATATATATATAAATATTTAATTATCCCATACGTAATATTTGAATAGTTTCCTTCATTTCCAAATACTCAGTACGCGATCAAAAATTCCTATTTTTGAATATTACATATACAGACTATCTACTCAAAACGCAATCCTTTCCATAATTAAAAACTATTTCTGTATATATTATAAATGAGAAGGGAAACAAGGTCTCGAATAGACTTAAATCTTTGTATATTTGAAGCAATGCGTTTTACAATCTATTTTAGGACTGCAGGAGCATTGGAGTTACTATTTGATTTTACGTCTCATAACCACCACTGTTGTACTTACTCAAGGATCATATATAACTAATTAAGCACTTACAACTTCCCTTAGTCCTCAAATCCTACTATTTTATTTATATACAAAATAAATAAAACCATACTTTTTGTTCATTTATCATGATTTTGTAAAAAGATGCTGCCTGTCATTTGAGATCGCTGCAAACAACGAATATTACGTATACACCGCCTACACAACACACCACGCCAGTGGAATGGAGTCCTTATTAAAACACCACAAAGACGAACTCAACAATAAAATAAAATATATAATAATCAAATCCTTCATCATTAGGTGATGATTAACCGACAACTGCATGATGTGGGCTGACAAACACACACACACACACACACTTGTTGTTGTTTGTAAATCCATTCATTCAACAGATTTATTATGTTTATCTACATATATAAAATGATGATGATGATGACTGAGGAGTGAGTACATTGTGTATACGAAAAGTAATCCTAGATCTTCGTCTCCTGTCTATCTACTCCCTTATAGAAGAAGGAACAATATGATTCAGAAGGATTCTCTTCTCTTTACTTCAAATCAAAGAGGCTCAAGATGAAATTATGTCAGAAATATATAAAAATATTTTCATTTAAAATGCGGGGTTTTATTATTATTATTATTATTTCATGTTTTTTTTTTTTTTTTTAAAAGAAATAAAAGCATTGATAAGAATAAGAAGAAACGTTGGGTAAATACAATAGAAAAAAGAATATATATATGTATAACAAAAAAAACTTCACTTCTCCGTATTCAAGCTTCTATTTTGTCTGTATATATATATATATATATATATCCATTTCTTATGAGAATGAATGTACTATATGTAAACCAAAATGAATAACAAGAAAGAAGATAAGAAGAAATCAAAATATATATATGTAAGTACATAAGTGTCTTAAGAATGACGACAGAGATAAATTTATTTATTACGTTTATTCCAAAGTATATTATGTTCATATATACGTATATTGAATATGCGTGGATAGATAGTCATTTATGGACACCTTAAGGGAAACTTCAACGTGGTTGGTTGCAATACCGTAGGGATGGAACTTTTGATCTGAAGAAATATAGTTTTCTAATTAGAAAAGGAAACACTCTGGGTACTCTATTTACTAATTAGATTCGTTCTTTGTAAGATTCTTTTGATGGAAAAGAATCTTCTCCGAAAGGATTAATTAAATAAAATTATCGCCAACATTCGTTGTGGATTTTATTAAAATGTATGATACATAGGAATGTAAAAAATAAGCAAACGGGGTGTGTAAAATAAAATAAAAAAGAGAAAATCAACCTGGTGACTCTGACAATTTGACGAATGTTGAGAGGGAAGCAGCTTGAGCTGTCATGGCGTTTTACTGAGCTAAAACCTGTTATTCTCCTTTATATATACAAATGAAGACATCAATAATAAATAATAACATTATGTATACCATAGATGAGAGGCAGAAAATTAACTCAAATTAATGTCAGAAAGTTATATATCTTTAGATTACAAGTCGTAAACTAACAATTATTACGAGAACAAGAGCCCACTTCTAACATTGTATTTGCTATTGTAGATGTTCTCCCCTCAGTAATAAAGGAAAAATGATAACAGCTTTTGAAAACAAAAAGTAGTTAAAAGTGCAAACTCCACAAAGTCTCGCACGCGGCATTTTGCATATTTTTTACATTCCTAATGATGCATTGTTTTACATGTTGAAGTTTCTCCTTTCTACTACATAGCAGTAGTAGAATTAACATACCCCCCCCCCCCCTCCCCTCCAACTCATATACAGAGACAGGCATTATTAACAAGTAGTACCATAAGTCTTACTCTTGTCTTCTCATTACGCTCTTCAAAATCCCATCCCTTTCCTAATACTTTGACCCTTCAGGTATGTGCAACAAACCTCCTTGGTGTCATTCGTCAAATATATCCCTAATTAACAAGACAAATCATTTGCTTTGAATCATTCAGAATTTTTTTTTCTTCATTTATATGTAGCTCAATTTCCAAATATTAAAAAAGTCTGCCCTGGATTTCTGAGTACTCAAATTCGTTTCAGTCCTCTGAGTTTTGCTGATTTATTGAGTATTATTCATATATGTATATTATAGTCCAATTACAATCAACTGATAAAATGAAACAGAGGTACCAGATAGTAATATAAGGCCTGGTCAGTCATCTCAACAAAATGCTCGTTTCTACCTTATATATCATATGTAAGGATATCACTTTTGTAGAGTGCAAGGAGGTGGGAAAATGTGAAACTATTAAATATAAATCTTCTTTTATAAACAGCTGCCTGCTTTGCAATGACTTTGAAAAACCAAGAGGAATACCTACATTACTAAAAAAAACTTTTTAAAAATGTTTTGAGCGGTAAAAATTCTGAATCTGCTGGAATTTTTACATGCCCAAAAATATATCAAGCTATAGACACATTAAAATTGGTTTTTACAAAGAAAAAAAAGCTGAAAAATAATATTAACTACTCTTAAAAAAACATGTCATATGAGACCCACAAATCAAATTTTAGGTCAGTGGAGCAAAATCTTCAGGTTACATAATGAAACTGAATCTGCGAAAGTGTTAATTTGAATATTATAATTAATTTTTTGAAAATGTCTTTTAATTTATATGAGTTCTTAAATTAATATTATTATATATCCAACTCATAGCAAACTACTTAAGTTAAATTGAAAAGTATTATGAGAATCCACAAAGGAATTATGTTTTGTTCCTACCTAATCTGTATAAAAATATTTTGCCCACAAAAAAACAAACCCAAACACACGGATAAACTTCCATATGAATTGAGCTTCAAATGCATTTAAAAAATATTCAAAACCTGTATTTCATAAATACATATATGTAATTTAAAGTAAAAAAAAAAAAAAACAACAACCCTCTTAGGTATATAAAAATATGTTGTGTTAATTTTTTTTTTTTTTGATAAATTGAATATGATGGAAGTATTTGAACTTTTACGCTTAAAAAATTATATTATACATATATATTACAAATTTCAATAGTTTTGTGATGGAATCCCTAAATCTTTTTCTAACAAACTTTAACTTTTGTAGAGCCTACTTTTG
Organism: Lepeophtheirus nordmannii; assembly: GCA_963680855.1. Taxonomy (NCBI): domain Eukaryota; kingdom Metazoa; phylum Arthropoda; class Copepoda; order Siphonostomatoida; family Caligidae; genus Lepeophtheirus; species Lepeophtheirus nordmannii. The sequence goes on from OY804519.1 coordinate 9,043,732, forward strand.
AAATCTACATTTGATGGACTAGTAGACAATCACAGAATTCTAAATATTTTTTTAAATGAGCCACTATATTTAATGTGATGTACTCTTGAAATAGTTTAATAAGCTCATTTACCAAGTAAAAATATGCCGAAAATGGCTAATTAAGTATTGAAATTTATTTCATTTAAAAAAATCAATCAGGTTTTTTTTTTCATGCCGTTTGTGGCATATTATCTCACTTCTTTTTTTTTTTCTATTCCCCTTTCCCTTGAATAGTTCCAATTGTTATAAAGTCTGTTTCGAATTGATAAGTTATTATTGACTTAGTTCTTTTTTATTCTTCTTCATCTTCGAGTTATTATTATACATTTTTCTTAAGAAAGAAATTGAGAAGAACAAAAATCAATAGTCTTTAATATATTAATAAACGCACAAAGGTATTTATGTACAGATGTACAAAGAAAATCAAAAGTAAAAAGAATGAGTTTTAACCATGTGTATGCACTAAAAAATATAAATCATAATGAAAATTAGCAAAATATTGAATCAATTAAAACACAAATTCATTTCAAATCCTATTTTCATACCTGCTGAGGTTTGTTGATACTAATCATTGATTCATTAATTATTATTACTATTATTAGGGGTATGAGTGCTGTTGTGTAAAAGTTGTAACTAGTACAAAGGGGTTGTACAAGTTACATCTAAAGGTATGAGATGAAGTGTTTTAATTGAAGAACTTAAATCATTTATGACAGGAATGATTGAAATGCCATTAGATTTTTGACTTCTCAGGATAAAAAATTGACAAGTATTTTAAGCGTGAGTGTATCCAAGTATTTTATGAAAGATTACATAATTAGCCCTTAAACTACTGAGTGGGTCCATTGGAGTCATTTAAAAAAACAACAACATACAAATATATGTGGCTCAGTTTTTCATTTAGTTCTAAGCAAGGCAAAAAATGATGACTTTTGTCTGATCTTTACAGTATTACAATTTGGATGAAAAAAAAGTTTTATTTGATGGAAGAAGATACTTCCATAGGAACTATTGATCAAATTGAGTACATGTCAAATATGTTAAATATATATATATATATCAGGAATCAAAACATCTTTATGGAATCGTCAAAATTCATTTCAAAAAACGTTGCATATGGTGATGTAACGGTTTTTTTTCACGGATTTTTAAAATAGTTACACAATTTTTATTATATTCAATAATGACAGAACAATGACTACTGAGTTTAGGTATGAGTTATGTATCTCGAGAAATAAATATATGGATTTTCAATATTTCAAAAGAATGAACAGCCTTGAATATTTATTTAAACTTTTTTAAATTGCATTTTAGTCATCTTCTTGGGGTGCATTTTAAAAAAAATTATTTGAAAAGTCTATTTTAGATTAACACAAAAAGACTCGATTCTCAAGCACTAATAAATAACTTGACGTTTAATTTAAACACAAATGTCAGTGATAGTAGTGTTAACTTCAAAACAAAAAAAAATTTATCCCCCAAAGATTTTTAAAAAAATTTCCTGGTATTTTTTGCCCATATTAGTATATACATAAATATGTATATGATTATTGGACCCACATGATATAAAATGTATAGTAAATTACTTGGTAGTTTAAGGATTGACATTAGTAATGTCATTATATTTATATGAAAAAAATAAAATAAAATAGTTTTAAATAGAAATTTAAATAGGAAAACTATGGATTCAAAAAAAAAAATAGTAATATTCAAATCAATTTCATGTGATTTAGTGCTCCAATAAAAATGATCTCAAATCAATATGACTACTAAAATAGACTCTCTAGAGACACATGCTATTTTGAAAATGAAACATAAACCATAATATACGCTTCAAATGTTTTTTCTTTGGCTTAGAACTAAGAATAGGCCAAGGCATTTCATATGTATCTCTGAATATGTAACAACTTTTTTTTTTTAAAAAAAAGTATATTTTTATACCTTTAAAATGCTTTTGTTCATAAATAATTGAATGACTTTATATATGAAGTCCATATTTGGAGTTAGCATTGAATTTTAATAGTATAAAAGAAGTTTGTTTTCAAGTGTTTTGTCTTACTACAAAAGGATCTCAAACTATCCTCAGCACAATTTGCAAACTCTCAAAAACTAAAGACTCCTTATTAGCACCCCTAGATCCTCTAGAATAATTTCACTCTAAATAAATTATTTTTTAATGACATTGAATATAAACTTATTTTGTACACATAGGAATCAATGCCCTTTCCTTCAAGGCAACAACAAGTTATCCTTAGGATAAACAAACTTTTACATTAAAGTAGTTTTTGCAGATGTTGGTTAATATTTTTGTTGTATTTTTTGGGGAACAGATAAGGATTTTGGCTTATCTACCCCTACTCAAGTACTTTTTTGGCAAAAATATCTCGTTAAATCTTTGTTAGTGGGGATGGAAGGTAATTTTAATAGTATAAACATTTTTAAAGATGATAATACTTAGTTATATACATAAAAGATGATATATCGCGTAGAAACAATCATAATTTTTGTATCGTGGGGAATGTTTCAGCAATAGGGTGAGGTAGATCCTCTATTTCTCTTCATTTTTTTGCTTTAATTGTGCACAAAAATTAAATCATTGCGACCTACTTACAAAAATAACAAAAATAAAAACAAATATATATCATGTATTGAATGGTTTCTTTTAGAATCGGTAGGTGTCTCTCGTGCTTTGTAATTCATGAAGGAGACAGAGAGATAATTATTATTAAGTTCCTTTCAAATAAGGGTATTGGGCACGGGTGGGTGTCCTTCAGTCCGTTCATTCTTTTAGCTCAGCCCACCCTGAATCAAATCATTATGAGTTTAATGATATTTTTGACAATGATTAAATGTCAATCAAATAATTGTGCACCAGGAAGACACAAAAAAAAATGTTTTCATCCTTATCAGATCCTAGTTTATTACTCACACAAACAGTCAAATTTGATAACAATTCAAACATAAACGTCTTTTTTAAATGAATAATCTTTTTTTCAGCTCATCTACTCAAACTTTTTCCCACAATGAGCCCTTTTGGGGTAAGAAACGTTCTCTGGACCTCCTAGAATTCTAATAACTTTATTCTACCAATTTATGTACTCATAATATGAATGTTACTGAGAAAACAATTATTTTGTAAAAAAAAACCCAAGACAGCTTATTAAGGAACTCCTTGGAATATTGGAAAATCAAGTTAAAAGATTCTGCTTTAAAGCATTATAAAAATAATGAATGATATATGTTGATCATACACCAAGGGCCACGAGTCCATCATCCTTCGGTAACCACTGATTTAAGATATACATAGAGTAGCTCGCTCTAATTATCCATTATTTAGAGGAGGGAAACACAAAATTACAGTATTTTTCGAGCTCTTAGTGTATTTAAATAATACTCATAATCCAAGTTTTGAAATTTTTTTTTATTGAAGTCAAGGACTCCCATTCACTTTCGGGATCAATGTCTTACAAAACGGCATCTCTTGATCCCCTGTAAATTTATTTCCAATAAGTTTAAACTCATAAATGTTTTTCCAGAGTTTGTAAAACAGATTTAATGAATTAGTATTGAATGTTGTTAACTGACCGTAATTAGATCTAAAAAAACCAAAAAACTAAATAAGTTTGTTCAAAGGTACTGTCCAAAAATTAATAGAAAAGTAACAATTTGTTTAACTAAGAGTCCATTGTTCAGTTTTTGTTAAAAAAGAAAAAAAAATAGTTTGGCAAAGATACATGCAAGAACAGCAAATTGTTACAATGAGGTAACTTATAATCCATTAACGTTTAAAAGTCCACGTCCCATAAAATGTATTTCAATTTCAAATTTCCCATGAGTTATTCCTACAGAGTCTCATTTTCAAGGACTCAGAGTTGATACACTTTTTGTAAATATATATGCATCCGTTTTGCTCGTTGATTATTGCTGATTATAAATTAATGTCTTTGGGTACAATCAATGATTTAAGTTTAAGAGCTTGAGAGGGAGTGTATCAACTCTTCCTCCCCTTCCTTACACTTTTGTGTGTGTATGTCATATTTTCCAAAAAGGGGTTTTCACGAAAAAAAAAAGAAATATTTTATTTCTTATTTCTATCTTATAAGGACTTAGAGTTGATTTAGATACCTTCATATATAAGTAAGTAAGTATTTTCTTGTCATCCTAGTTACCTCCCAATGAATATTTCTTTTACCTTCCTTTCTCCAATGGTTATGAAAATGGCACAAACACAATGAATTTAGCACAACCAAACACATCTACTTTCCCCACAATATGTATACATATACATTTAAACAAATACCATCCACACAAAAGACCGGAACTTCTCAAAAATAAATAATTTCTATTCTTTATTCTTCTTTTTATTATTATTAACTGTACTGTTACTAGAAACGACGACACCACTATGTAGTATGTACATATAATCTTAAGGCGGAGACATAAGGCAATAAATAAGGACCAAAAATACAACAACCATGGTAGAAACGCAAGTGTGGATGAAATATGGCCATTCTCTCTTTGCAACCCTTTAGACGCATATTTGGTAGAAAAATAATAAGACGAAGAAGAAGCATTGTGTTAAAATAAATAAAATATAAATTCCCTAAAAACCTTTATTCTACAAAAAGTAAATGATACCCCCACAAAAAAAAAAGGTGTAAGTGTTTACAATATATATATATATATGTAGTTATAAAAAGGCTCTTTAGGGACCTAGACTCATCCAATCGGATGAAGAAGGATCTTTACTGCACTTATAACTACTTATTCTATCAATCAATATGCTTTAAGAGAGACATGATTTGAATGTCTTGCTTATAAAAGGATTACAGAGCATTTTCTCTGACATGGTAGAGTAATTGTAATTGATATATATTATGCATTTAAACAAAATGTACATCATTTAATGTTGATGGTTGCATACTAGCCAAGAATTATAAAACTCTTTACATGTCTTTTATCCTCTCCTTAGCAGAAAATAAAGTATAAATGAACTTCAAACTTTTTAGGAAAGCCTATTGCAAAAGTCATAGAATAGCTAACTTAAAACAATCCAATTGTTGTACATATTGGAAGAAAGTTTTTATTCTTTCTTTCTCATGGAATTTGATCGCTTTTGTCACCTCCAAGCCGACTGACTTTCAGAATGAGATTCTCAAAACAATCTAAATGTCATTTGCTGCTTTAAAAAAAGGCTGTTGCATTGAGATTAGAGTATTAAAATTAAAATTTACAACGTCATTTTTTTATTTGTTTAGGGTTGTCATAACAAACCTTTTATATGATCAAGACACGATATATTTGATCGTAAATTTACTCCAAACATACTTAAATGTCTAATTTAATATTGTATTTATAACTATAATTTTTTTCATGTAGCTTAATAATTGAGCGCTCATTTTAGACTAAAAATAATATTGTTGGTTTTTTTCCATTAATTTGATACCTATTCCGATATTGGACTTGCTTGCCACCACAATATAATTAGATGTTTATTAATACTATGAATTGATTGATCCTGATAATAATTAAGTTCTATTCATGTGATTATAATTAGTAAAAACTGTTAAGCAACTCATTTACGATAAATTTAATGAATCTATTCATCATCTGAATAACCCAAAAATACATATAATATGTAGATTGATCAATTAAAAATATTGCTTCTAATCAGTTTATTTTTAAATTTCAAAAAACTGTAACAATGTGGAAAGTGAAGAATAATTGTTCAATACGCAAAAAAAAAAAAAAAAATAAGTAATCAAAGGCTCTTCAAAAAATTCAAAAATGATGAGTAACTTCATTTTTATTCTAACTTAAACTATGTGAGAATGAATAAAAAACGATTTGCACTTAGTATGTGGATAGAAGTAACTTTTGAGCATAAAGCAATTGAATGGAATGACATAGTAGGTAGATCTACCATATTTTCTATATATATTATATATTGAGAATCCCATTGAAAATTCGTTAATTACATAAAATTACTCAAGGAGTGGATATTTTATGTTATATATATATTTAAGTGTTGAGAAATAAGTTAAATAGATAGAATTTAGGTAAATTTTCTGGGTAATGAGAGGTATAAAATCTATTTTATAGCATAGGCCGAATACGGATAGGCCTATTTATGCCCATGCATATAAGAGCATTAAGTGTAATAGTCAACTCCCACCTATGTACATAGGTGTCTTTCTTCTCGAATGGTATATACAATTTTGAGTAATCTTGAGTATTTAATTTATCAAATCAGTCTCAATGAGCAAGAATAACTTTTGAAATATGCCTCCACTTTCAGAGTAATTGTTTTCGTCTCCTCCTCTTATCCACTCTTATTTCAGGAGTAATACGAGACGACAAAAGACCCAATTTCTTCAACATTCTCCTACATTTATATATCTTTAATATTTCTTTTTGTAAGAGATCCAAAAACAACACAACAACTAAAAAGGACTCAGCATATATTCTATCCTATTTATAGAGTTTGTTCAATAGTCTGACTATAAAATACAAAAATGTGTTTTAAAGTCATCTTCAATTAATTTTATGGTAAATCAACTTTAACTAATGAAAGAATAAATACATATACATATATGATGTTTATTGTACATATTTCTTACCCACTCACTCAGGGCTCAAAATCATTCCAATCTATCAGTAACATACCTGAAAATAAAACAAAATATTGAGTTATATAAAATAATAAGTTTTAAATAGGATTTTAATTAATTATTTAGGTTGTCAGCTTGACATCTGATCTGAATGTATGATTAAATCTACACTCAGGTCTTTCACTCTATCATGTAGTTATTTGTCTTTTTGGAAGACGAAGAAAAGGCTAATAAATGGAAATCTTATTTCCTTAGAGTACAATCCGATTCAAAGAGTTTCAACAAACAATTGTTTAAACATATTTATATGTATACGCAATCTCCTTTCCAAAAATTATCCAATGATTTACAAGGTAGCCACAAAAGACACATTTCTATTCATATATCACGGCGATTTCACACACAAGATCACGGATATCATTGTATTTGGTTGTCAACTATCAATTTCTCTACTTTTCTTGCCACTATTTCTGAACATTAATGGATTAAACTCCAGTTCCCTGTGGTTTCACTATGGATGATTCCTTCTTATTCAATAAAGAATAATTACACAGAATGGACAATTTGTCTAACTATGTTGCCTACTGATTTTGGGTCCCTTTTAATATTTTTCTTTGTAAGGAAAGGTTGTGAGATATAATAAAGATAGGATTGATCGTTATATATAAAAATTGTGATAACCGAATACTGGACTCAACCATCTACTAAAATACGATATATTTTAATATTTATTTTTTAGACATGTAGGGTCCCTAATTAGTGATCAACATATATGGATTGATTGAAATAAAATTAATTTTCCTTAATCACTAAAAAACCCCCTTAATATTTAATGAAAAACATCTGCACAGTTTGCAAAAATCTTCCCAAATCTGTTGGTAGAAGTAGCTGTTATAACTACTACAAAAGGGAAAAGATTGCGTGATAACATAGAAATTACGCCGTGACTCAATTAGATCAAGGACACCACTTGATATTACGACGCTGACAGGTAAGTAAAATAAGTATATAATTTGTAGACATAACTAAGTACATGTGAAAAAAAAATCAAAAAGGTACAAAGCTAGTTTTTACTTTATTCTTTTGTCTTTATCAAACTTTTACAAAAGGGCCTTTTTTTTTGCAATCAAACTAAAAAAAAAAACAACTTGTATGCATGTACATATGTATGTTCATATATAAAGTGACAAAAAGGGATTTGCATAAAAGTCCCCCCCCCACTCAAAAAAGTATATAACTTTTTTTTTTTTTTTTTTTTTGGGGGGGGGGGGGGAGTTCATTTTTGCAAAAAAAAAAAAAAAAAGAAGAAAAGAAAATCCTTTGCATGTATTATGAGTTAATCCAGGAATATTGACCGGGATTAGAGGAGGAGAAAATATTATACCTATTTATTTTATTATTACGTTAGACACTCACTCATGCATATATATATATATATTTTTTTTTTGATCATAACTTTATGAAAGGATCATACCCATTAAGAATTAAGATAGAGGGGATCATCGTTGTAATTTAAACTCTCTATCTATGTAGATACATATATTAATGCATTATGTAAATTATAAAAGTCAATTAAGACTTTACATACATTGAGCAAAACATCATCCTTTGAGCTTCAGCGAAAAGTGTCTATGAGGTAAACGAAATGAACACAAGCCCCTCATGAATAAAGTGATTGTTACTTTTATTCATATCTACTTGAAAAAACTCAAAACATACTTTATTTGTAAGTTACCACTCTGTTTATATAATTTTTAATCCCACTTGAGTCTCGTTATTAAATTACCAAGGCATGCAATTCGACTCTTGGACTCAAAGGACAGAGACTGCGTGAGTAATACTCTACTCCAACTCAAAGACTCTAAAAACTTGATTTGGAGTCGTACAAAAAAAAAAAAAATGAATCGTTAGCGACTTTGTGTAGAAGTCAATTAATATTATTCATTTACAGTTTTGCGAAAAGTATTAGATGAACATCAAAAAGCACTTCTAACAAAGGAAGAGAGAGAATGAGTGGGTATCTACGTACATATTATGAGAAACATTTCAACTTGTGATAGTTATTATTTAAGGCAAAATGATAGTAAATATAAATTAAGTTTATATACATATAATGATTTAAAGTCTGTATGCATTTCATCTGAAAACAGTTCTGTTTATTATAATTAGATAGACATATTAGGTATAGGTCTATATGATATTATCTAATTAGATATTTAGTACTATATTTTGCAAAGCTTGCAAATATTTTGACAAAACAAAAGCAATAAAAAACGTTACAATAAATTCATTATTTTTCAATATTCTTATCAAACTTTGACAATAGAAAAGAAAAAAAAACGAAGACTTACTTTGTACAGTATGATATTTTTGGTGTTCATTTATCAATGAGTTAGTTTATTGTTTTTTTTTTTCGCAACACGAACCATATAGGGGGCCATCATATTTATTGGAAGACCATAAATAGAGGTGGGAGTCAATACAAGCTTAAGGGATAGCCTACTCAAAAATTACTTGTAATTGGCAGGCAGGGTACATAAACAAAAGCTACTTGATAGGAATACAAATACTTTTAAGTGCATATATACATATATATTATAGACTTATTTAATAAGGTTTGAATAAAATACATATCTATATTATTTGATGGCAGAAGTGTGTATGGTTCTTGATTGTCTAGAAGAACAATATTTAACAAGGGCTATAAAGTACTCAGATTACACTATTCCCTGGAATTGAATGACATTGTATATATGTAGATATGGTATATATGTATATAATAAAGTTTGTATTTAAATAAGGGAACTAAATGTACTTCAATTTTGTACAAACTTATTGTTTTATCAACATATCAACCTCGAGTGATTGTTGTGTGTATTGACTCAATCAAATCAATATAGCCACTGAACTAGATCCTCTAGAGATACTCTTTTGTAAAGGAAAGACTATCTTTAGTTTACTCTTCAAGTGAGTTTCTTTTGTTCTAAAAATAAAGACAAACCAAGGCGTTATGTTTCCGCGAATATCTACCTCCTATAATTAATTGGATGATTTTATGTATATAGTATGAAATAATTTTCATTTGTCTTGGTCAAAAGTGGTCTACATCAAACAAAAGAGTAAAAAATGATATTAAAAAAAATTAATTTGTAAATTATCAAAAAATTGTTTAAATACCAAATTGTAGATCCATCATTGGTACATATATGAGGTCAAAGATCCAGACCTAGTTAATAAAAATGAATATTTTTGTCCATTTGTATAATAATTTAATGGCTATAACTTCTATCTACATACTCAAATTATAATTATATTATCTGTGACAAATAGCCATGTAAGAATTTTAATATGGAATAAAATTTTGCTCATAGACCATGTTTTTTCTTTCTATCTGTTTATGGCGGACAGTGTTGAGATTTAAATTCTGGAAAATTGAAATTCAAGATTTGCAATCTTTTGAGGAACAAAGGAAGAGAGTTGAAGCTAAACCGGTTAGAATCATCAGTTGAAGATAATGACAGGTGATCCTTCTCCAAGCTCATTCTTAGTCCACAGATCCACTCTGAATCTCCCTGATTGTACAAAATAGACGAAATCACAACCTTTTCAAGAGAATGGAACCATGGGTAATATTCACTCTGCTGATCCTTCAATAGGCTAAATAGTATCTATCCAAATAACTCGAAAGAGTCGATATTTCTTGATGACAATAATTTGGATCTTTTTCCCTTTTTTTCTCACTCAAAAGATTGCAGTCAATTGCATTTCAATTTTCCGGTTTGAAAACTCGACGCTATACACTCGATTGAGATGAAAAGAAAAATTATGACGTAATGGTAGAATTCTAAGCCATATGGTTATGCCTTATATTTTTTCCATTCTATGAATAGAATAAAGTACAGAGTAGCTCCATAAATGCTTTGGAGTTTTCTTAGAAATCCCCCAATGGAATATGCTCCAATTTCACTCCAGAAAGTCCATACATAAATGTGATTATAATAGGAAACCAATATTCCCCCTCAAACCACCATGGACACTATCCAATGAGTAATCTCACATTTCTTACTCCTTAAATAAGATCTTCACGTACTATGAAGGCATAAGAATATATGTACATAGCAAGTCAATCTAATTCAATTGATATACGTAATTACCATTGTATGTATGTAGAAGAATTTTCTGACCAATTTTTTAAAATATATGGTCATATTATAAATTTACCTACTTCGGAGAGCCGCATAAATCTTCTTCGATACAGCCTTTTTTTTTTTTTCCTCAAGAAGAAGAAAAGTGAGAGATAAAAGAAATCTGATAATCTATATTAACTCTCATAAACATTAGCCAAAAAAAAAAAAATAAGTACAAAAGTTGAAAAGTATTGGCTCATACTGAAAAATAAAGATTATTATCCATGGATAAGTATAATTATGCATTATGTCTGTTTATGCAGGCTGCACTCTTGAACTATGTGCAAAATCCCTGTGAAAGAAATTCCCCAAAGTCCAAAAAAACAACAACAACAAAAAGAAAAAGGATTCAGAGCATTATAATTATTATTCAACAAGTCCCTTTAAATACCTTATCTATGTCATTTCTAGTAGTATTTGACGTGTTGACAACGAATCTCTAACTCTTTTTTTTTTGTATCAAATAAGGTTTTTGAGAATTTTGGAAAATTATTATTTTTGTGAGCTTCTTTTAAACTCATATCTTGGGTTTTAAATTTAATGTGGCATTATCCAATGTAATGTAAGGAACACTTTTTGAGGATCTTATTTATTGAACAAATAATCTTAAGCAACTATAACATTACCAGGACGTCTAAATATGGCTACTATTGCCTGAAAAATACCATTTTTTTCATGTTTACAGAGTCAATACCATGGCAGGAACTGAAATACTGTAAACTGCTTTTTTCTTATGCTTCCCATACAGTACATTAAATAAAAAATATCCCTAAAACATGCTACTGTATCCAGTCATAAGAAGCAGAGTGGTTCTTGCATCCTGTGAGGTAAGATGGCGCCTTTTTGTTTGAATTAAAGGAAACAAACAGTCTATTAATTAACAAAAAATGGGACAGACTCACTCATATGCCAATAAAGTCATCAAATAGATATTTATAGTCAAAGTCGGTATGACTCATCCCAAGTGTTAGCAGTCCTTTATTTTTTAAATCATGACTGTATTTATTTGAACCAAATAATATGAAGAATATTATCAAGTAACTGGATTTCTTCACATTACTTCGAGACAGAATCCAGGTCTTCAAAAATGGGTATATAAAAGCATGAATCATGTATCTTCTATAAATTGACTTAACTTCAACACCTTATAAAATCTATATCTTTGTACATATATACTCATGACCAATTGAAGCAACCATAGATACAACGATTAAACAAAAAAAAAAAAAAAAAATAGAAAATTTCTATTTAAAATTCCTTAGGGGTAAACGATTTTTCACCACATACATACATAAGAGTCGACATTGTGAACGAGTAACTTTTCTAAGTGTGTATGGATACACGTAAGTATATTGTAAGTACATTTTAGATACATACATACATACATATAGGAGTAGACTTCTTCTCATTAGAGGCCTGAGTCGAATTATTAATAGGTATATTTTTTATTTTTATTTTCACACTCGTCGTCGTTTTGAAAAGTGGTTGAACGTGTAGTACTATTGTAGCCTGTGCTTGGAGATCATGTCGTTATATTATATATATGTAACACAGTCAAAACTCAGTCAAGTACTTTGATTTGATTCAATAATGGCCATAATATTATTTATTCATCTTTACATTGATCTTGAAGATCATGAAATCAATTAATATTGTATTGATATCCCATTAAGTCATTGTTTGTGAGGGACGCCACTCATTTTTGTATTGAAGAAATTCCGCAAAATACCATATGAAAAATATTTACTTTGTCATATCCTTTTTGAATCATATTTTTACCCCATTTCCTTTTCCTGTCCTTCACTTTTTACCCCACTAAAAAAGTCAGTTTCATACGGAACAGTAGTCTTTGTGGAAACCCGGTTTACTAACAACATTTTAAGCATTAATACATCCTTTCATCCGAGCCCTTTTGGAAAAATTGGATAGAGATTTCGTAAATTTATAAGGCATCTAAATTCACACGGAAAAGTTGGAACAGTTACACAGAACCCTCAAACTAAAAAAAAAGGTCGAACAAACAAACATTTAATCATTCTATTGATATTGCAACCGGGTCCCAGATTTTCAATTACGACTCAGTAAGTAGGGCACATTACCCAACTTAAATCCCCTGTGCAATGGATCTCATGTATCTAACTTGGGCCCATAATAGTCCCTACTTGTATTTTTAAATATTTTAATTCCTTTTTCTCCACATGGGAATAAGTTTGTGCTTCATTTATGCTTGGGAGTAATTAGTTCATTCTTGGGTTTGATTCAGCAAATTTAAGACTTCTTCAAAAGGATCCCTCTCGGTTTTCAAACAACAGAATGTCCAAATTAACTTTGAACATGGTCTATAGACCTGATAGGGTTCATTGACCATGCATTTTATGAGATTTTATCAGGACGTATAAGATACATATGTATTTAGACTTGAAATTTTACATTATCATAAATTAGGTAGTTATGGCACAGCTTTTGCATATATCTACATACTATGTACCTTCATCTTTGATGCATTGCTTGAGTAATGGAATTACCATAAATTTTAATTAAATGATTCTTGGGTAGTAGGTATGTGAGCTAAAAACATCTTTACATAGTCTATTTTCTTTCTTCCTTTTTTTTTTTGCATTTATGATATCAGATGATTAATACTCCTTAGTTAAAATGAATTATCCTTTCCCCCATAATACTAATATAAATTTATCAATATGAATAAAGATTATACCATCAGTTGTTCTCATGACTTTTGATACAACATTACGTATCCTCGAAATCATCCCTTGAGCGATGTAAACAACTATGGGCTGTTGTTCAAGAAATAAAGGACAGGAAACTCTTTAAATACAAATACGTACAGTAGAACCTCTACTTATGAATGTCTTAATACATGTAAATGTAGATCATACTGGGTTGCCACAGATATCCCAGAGTGGATATTAAACCAAAAGGGACGCCATGATAGAGGTATAGTAGCTATGAAGCAAGAAATTGGACAAATTCTCAACAAATCATGAGAAATATTCATCTTATGGCATTAAAGATGAAAAAAATCCCAACTATCATACAACATATACTCAGGACTGTACAACGGGTTAGGCCAGAGGGGTCAACTCTCCTTTTTTAGAATGCACTAAAAAATTGAAATTAAAAAACATGTTTTTGCATCCCTAAAAGTTTCTTTCACGTTACTATACACCCTACCTTCGCGCGGTTCCTGCCCAGGAGTAAAGGTTTGTATACTTATGCAATTATTTGTTATCCCTCCTCCAAGATGGCCGACTTCTTTTTAGTATGAACTTATCCCATGATAAGACTCCACATGCAGTTTCTTTGAAACTACATACATATTTTGTGAAATTAATGATTGATGGATTTTAGTTTGCATTGACAGGATGATATCCCTTTTATCACTTCGTTCGTTATTCGAGACCCTACTGTTTTAGATACATGATAATATATACTTATTTTTAAAGCACACAATATTTTTTTTTTTTCCACGTGTGGTCCCTCCATGTAACTCTTCCCCAATAGTCTATCAATTTATTTCTCTGTTGTTAATAACAGACAAATCACCTCTACGGGTGGTAGGTATTAATTACAGACTCATTTACAAGATGAAGCCCAAGTTATCGTGTCTCAGCACTTGATGCAAAAATCATATTAGATGATATTAGATTACGGAGCTTAATGAAGGAAGACTCTCTAAATGTGTAATTTGTGAGACTACGTATTAATGGAATCTGATGAGGGGCGTAGTAGCTCTTTATCTTCAAGGAAAATATTCCTTCATTGCATGCATAGCTAGGTAGTTATACAAATAACAATAAGGTACATTATAATTAATTACCCGTGATTAAAATCCAAGGGATATCATCAATGTAAAGAAAACGCCTTCCTAGAGATCATCAAAAAAACTGAGTTTATTGATAGTTTTTTTTTTAAAAAAAACTTTTTTTAGAAGTTTCAATGGGTTTTTATGTTTTATTTCATTTCATGCTTTTCACTTTCTCTCCTTTGTGCTTTGAAGCCAAGCACATAAATATTCATAGTCAAACTGCTTATGAATATAAAACACATTCATATAAATACATATATATAGTTTATGTATACAAGCAGACTGGCGTACATATTTCTCTGTCTAAATACTAATACAATATCATTCTACAATAGTAAATTCTAGGAGTAACTTAATTTAGAAATTAATTTGATTTAATAATAATTATTGTTATTTTTATTAAATTTGCCCAGAAGCAGACATCATATTTCTTAATGAAAAAGAAAGCAAAGCATTATATATGTATTTATGAGCATAAATATACTTTTCCTTATAATTTCTGTGTCATATTTTAAATTATACATACATATGCATATTTTTACGAAAAATCATTTAAAAAAAAAACCAAAAAACTACAATTGAATGATGTCAAACATGAGGAATTCTCATCTATATACCATATTAGACGCTCAAAAATCAACAAATTAGTTTCCAATAAATTTATAGATATGAGCGAAAAATATCTGTAATTTTTTTTTTTTTTTTTAAATTCCGATGGCGATAAATGCACTACTGTACCTGATGATATGTGTGCCAAATTACACGCCAATATATTCATGAATATTTGAGATACGCGTTTTTTTTTTTTTTTTTGTGCGCAACTAAAATCGAATTTTTAAATCCTTTTTTAAAATGTCTGACAGATGATGACTAAAATGCAATTTAGAGAAATGATTAAATAAACATTCCAGACTGTGTATTCTTTTGAAATTTTGCGAATTTGGGGTTTATTTCTTGAGATATATAATCTTTTACTCAATAAACCGAGCATTCAATTTTCATATCATATCTAAACTCAGCAGTTATTGTTCTGTAATTAATATTGACTTAACAAAAATTTGGTAACTGTTTTGGAAATTTGAAAAAAAAAAAAAACCGTTGTCATATGTGCATTGCATCAGGAAGTACTACTTTTGAAGGGGTTGAAATGAATTTTGATGATTAAATAAAGATTTTCTGATTACCGATATTTTTGGCCCATTCTATTATAAGATTATTTTATAATATACTTTGACAAAACCCATAAAAATATCGATAGAAATTCTTTAATCTCCTTTTTAATAGAAAGACGATCCAACAAAGAATGAAAATAATTCACAAAAAAATAAAAGCAATAGTACCAAGCGTTTTTCCTTTTCTAATTTCAAAATTCTATTTTTTATCTACTAAAATCATATCCCTACCTATGATTAATTACGTAAATACATTGTTCCTTTAGCTTAGAGTCTTAATGTCTTAGAAGAATTAAATTAGGTCTATACCTCATTGATGTGTTTGTACCATTTCAAATGAAGATACATTTAAAAATGTGCCCCTTTGAGATTCTCATATGTGTGGATTTCAACTTGTTTTATGGTCCTATCATTTTTGAAGTTTTTATATTAAAAGTTTATATTTTTTTTTACTTTAAAATTTAACGTACCGAATATTCTATGTTGAAGGTATTTTACCCACGTATTTAAGGTGCAATAGGGAAAAAGTTCAACTATTATAAATGACCAGAGTCAGTGTTTTGTTCCAATTATTATTAAATTTGAAAAACGATGAAGCCTTTTTGTAGGTATCAAGGTGATTTGATTTTTATATAAGTAAAATATCTTGTAAGTGACTCTCTCAATGTTTTATTTTTGACCATATTTTGATTCAACTTCCAGTTTTTAAAATATTAAGCTTTAATTATATTTATTTCCTACCTATTTATAAAAGGAATGTTGTTTTATGAGTAAATCATATTTGATCACTAATTGACAGTCAGCAAACTGTGTTTTTTGACTACATATGCAACCTTTCTTGTTTTGATAGGACTTTTCTCATATATTTTCTATTTTAAATATACTATAAGGTATAAAGCATTTGTGATTGATTGATAAATTTGCTTCGCACTAAAGGAATAAGTTTTTTGTATTCTTTGAAAATACATACACCAAAGTTTTACATAGGAAAAACAAAAATAAGGCATGAAATCAAGTCATTCATTTCACCTTTTCACATGTATTTATACTTTGTTTCAATATAGGTATACATATACATATATACTTATATTTATATGTTGCTTTATAAGTCACAAAGAAAATGGACTTTTACTTAAAACATTCATTAACTTTGATTTACATACAATGAGTAAAAACTGGGTCATACATGTACATACCAACATATATGGGTAGAAAAACAGGGCAAAGTAGTAATAGGCCCTTTTTTATAAATTCTTATTTGAGCTTTTAACTGTTGCAATCATCACCAGCTACGGGAACAAAATTTGACAAATGACTTTCAAATGCAATTTGTGACAAAGCTACAGACTGATATATTATATATAAAGGACCAGTCAATTGGCCGTCTATCTTATACGATTTGACGCTTTTGGACTGTGGGGTCATTTAAAGTCATTGGTCTACACCAACAAGCCAGCAACACTAGAGGAGCTCAAAGCAAATATTGACCGTGAAATTCCTGCAATTTAAGTCGGTTTATGCGAAAAAGTGCTGAAAAAACTGGGTTCAACGATTGAACTTCAGCAAATAGATCCGTGGTGGTCATGCAAAAGAAATTGAATTCCATACTTAATTGTAGTGGAATGTACTTTAACACTAAAAAATAAATTCGTTTATATCTCAAACCCTTTATATATATAAATTGAGTGAATAATATTAAGACGTAAGAACGCTATGTTAATTTTTGGATCATTTAACCTAATAATATAGCCAAAAGCAAAAACCGTTGCAATTATACCCGTCCCTCCTACTACATACATTAGTTATAAGGGCTTATTTTTCATTCATTCCTACACCTCACATACATATATCCCGCAGTGCTATCTTGTTTCCTGTATTACTTTGTGATTTTAATTTGTTAGCAACAAATGAAGGATAAGACTTTAAAATATCTAGATTTCCTGTCTTTTAAATTAATATAACTAGTGATATATAATGATATATAACATAAATATAAGCGTCGGATAGGTATATGTTACATATATGTAACTAAACTCCCTTCAAATTGTTCTTCAGAATAAGTTCAATTGAAATTTGATAAACCACAAGGACATGGAACAAAATTCAACTCGTAAATCAAACAAAAAACAATACCATTAAATGTATATATATATGTATATCTAGAAGCTATGATTTTAATTAATTAATTTAATAATAATTTATGTACAGGAGCCTCTTGGATTACGAGTAGGAATATATATTTTGACGGCATTAAAAAAAATCTTTTCAGAGCTTATTTTCATTTGATAGCAATTATATTAAATGATCATCTTTAGTTGGAATAAGTTCAATGGCTCACGATTCAGTGTCATAGTCTAAAATAAGATGAACCTGAAACAAGAAGTGAATATATCCTTAACTGTTATTAATTAATTACCTATACCTTGGCACCAAGGCTTGATGAGTTGCTGGCCTTGTTAGAGGGATTTACTAACCAATAATGTCTCGTAATCCGAGGAATTACTGTTCCAACTTACATATGTATGTATGTACATATATTATGCCAGTCCGATTTTGCAATTAAAAAGAATCCTCATGGTACAAATCCAGGAATTAACGCTTGGAATTGGACTTATTTATGATTTGTAAAGGAAAACCAATTGTTACTTTTCTTATTTATTGAGTATTCTTTGATAGATCGTTGAGGAAAGAAAGGAAAAATCAAAGATTGTCCACCTACATACATTCAATTATAGGATGTTCTTCTCCCTTCTAAATTATACAACAGTCAGCTGATGTTGAATAAAATGCCTTAGACCTAACTCCGACATCCTTCACACGCTCTAAAAACTCGCATCCCAAATTAATTAGTGCCCGTTTCTTACTCTAAATGTGTATAATAAGTAAAGCATCACAATTTACGAATCCAACCAGATAAACTGTATCAGCTCTCGATTTTTCAGCTACTCTAACACTCATTTAGGCACGTTAATAACGTTGTTGATTAACTGATAGATTTAATTCGTGGTTTTAACTGTAAACAGTTCACATCTAGAATGGAGTAAAGAATGTTTCAACAGGTATTTGGAAGGAATTCTGGACAGCTTCTTTTTGAAAAAAAGTTGTGGAATACTCCACAATTCACATTCTGACATATGTATGTATGTACACACACTGTCACAAATTCATTCTGTTGTTGATGCAATAGTAATAATAATAAAAAGGAGTCTTGAAAAAAAAACCCAACCAAAAGCAGCAACAAATAAATAATAATAAGAACAAAAACCCGAGAATGGGTAATGTAGATTTATTTGAGGTTGTCACAAGCATTTATGGATGTAAATACATAAACACATATAATATCTGTCATTGTGAAAATAGTTTAACTATTTATGTATAATCGATAAGTCCCATACTTTGTTTGTTTGTACCATTTCTATTTGTAGCATTGTCCTATGAGAAACATCAATTATGTATACATACATATATTTATTATTAGAATGGGGCGATGGAAATTCCTTCTACATATTGTTTAGTATATATAAGTGCATTGGAGGGGCACAAGTAAAGAGGAACCATAATAATTATTAATTGATAGTGATGGTTATCAAAGCTGGGAAACAAAGTAGGAAAACGAGGACCATGTGATCAATTTTTGTACAAATTCGCTCGTCCAAGGCTTGACTTTTTTCTTCGATAGTGGGTCTCAATTACTCTATAACTAACTACGCAACCTCCTTCTCGTAAATTTAATTAAAACAATATAAATTCTGTAAAAAGGAATATATATATATATATATATATATATATAGGTCCTTCAAAGGAGACATCTTGCGGAGAAAATACGTCTCATAGACTAGAAAATATCATATCTCCCAGCTAACAGGCAAGTTTTGCAAGTTACTTTTGTAGCATGAATAGATGTCCACGAACAAGTCAATTATTATAAGTTACATTCAAATTTATTTCAGTAATTTTTTCATATAATAAATATTTTTACATACCTAAGATCAATGACTTTTTGTTACTATGTAGATATCACCAAACCTTTCAAACTATTTCGTATCCTTTTTGTTTGTACTAATCATTTGAGAGACAATTGATCCTTTTTTATTCACATGAGAATGCAATATTAATATATTGACTTTCAAAATAAATGCTTTATTGACAAAAAAACCCTCTACATTCATTTTCCCAAAACGCTGTTCTACAGATGGAACAGCTTCCCTTGAAGACAATAGAATGAGTAAAAACCCTTGAATTCAATATTATGATCTTGAAGACCCACGTGATACTAACAATGCAGAGTCTGGGCCTTAGATTTTAATTCAATGTCAGGAAAATATTTCATCCATCAACAGCCCGGAATACCAAAAAAAAGAAGATCATTTATGAAAGGTTTGGTTATATCCAGAAAGGAAGTCAAGGGATCTTTTTCTACAATCCATATTATTGTAAAAAGTTCCTGATAGTAGGCTTACGTTAATGAGTGGACACGGTTAAAAAAAATATGATGCAAAATTGGTGAAAAATCTTATTTTAAAATAGATGACTCATGGGAAAGTTACCAGAACTAATGTTTTATTACATGTTAGAGGCAAAACTGCTTCGTTAAGCCATCACGTCCCACGTATCGACGTATAAGAGACTTAGAAAATTAGTACTGCTATCTGAAAAGTGGTTTTAGAAAATAAAATATGTGAATATATTGTTGATTTTGCAAAGTAATCGTTTGCAACAACTCTCGTTAAAGGGCAATTATATACAATCTCACCAGGTCTTCCAATGATACTTCAATTTCCCATCTATAAATTTTAATACTTCTTGATTAGGGAACAGCTCTTTTTATTACTTATTTCAAAAATGACAACCTGCCTTGATCATAATATTACTTGTCATTCAATTATTTATTGCCCATTAATTATGCTTTTGGATTTTTGACTATGTGATTAATTCAAGAGAATTTAACTCTTCTTAAATTTCATAAACTGTTCTGAGAAAACACTTTCTATGATATAGATCAATTTAATGTCAATTAAAGAATAATTTATCTAATAAAAATGCATACATGTAATCATTTAGAAAGTGATAAATATAATCAAATTCGTAAAAATAAAGTAATTAGAAATAATTTTTTCATTCAAGAATGATGAGTAACTTAATTTTACCCTGACTCATAAAATTACGTGAGGATGAATAAACAAACGTGACAGTCTTTCAAGGTGTGTGACATTATTAATTGCAATTGATATGGTGATTTGATATAATTTTGAGCATTAAATAATAATTTATTCAGTAGAATTAAAAATGAGTTTTCCTGCATTGGCATTTAAAAACTTATTAATATCATAAGTACTCTATTAATAGTAAAATTACTAAAGGAATATACTTAAGGTCAAAAAACTGTATCACTCAAACTCAGAAGGAAATTCTGAGTGAATATTCTTAGTATTTGAAGATATAAAATAACTTGTCAGGTAAATTCGCCGCAAGGTCTTCAGAAATCTAGAAATGCTCTGTAATAAAGCTCTTAAAATTGTGAATTTTCTTAGAGCAAACTTTCCTAGAACAATAAAATATATATCATACGAGGATGAACATATATTTTTTTCCCCCAAAAAATAGGACACTTGAGTACATATTAATGCATATTAGTTTTAGGGAGTCATTATTTGAGATTAATACATTTTTTGAGATTATTATTCATAAAGAAAAGTTATTGAGAATCTTGATAAAACTAATCAAATCGGACATTTTATGATTACAGATTATATATATATATAAAGAAAGTCCTCCGTAGGGATGGACATTTCATCCAGGTGAGTGAGCGTGCCCGGAACTAATACCTGGTACCTCTGTATTTTTACGAGCTCATTGTTAAATAACACACCATAACTAATGGAAACTGAGAGGACTGAAGAGAATTTGAACTGTCAGAAAGCCAGGAGAAGGGACGGCACACTCTCTTTGCAATGATTTCTTAATAATTGGAAATTAAACTATTCATATAATTGTAGCAAGCTCTTGTCTCAAATATACAGATGAAAATGAATTCGAATTAATTATTATCAAGGTTGTGAACCCAAAGGATACTTTCCTTTCCTTCCTTAAACTTAACAATATATTTCGCATATGTTTAGCTCCCAGACATCCTGGGTAGGATATAAAATAAGTCACTGGACCCATGCACTCAAATTAGCCTTTTTAACAATTTTTCTTTTATATTAACCTGTCTACGTCTCCCCATGACAACTACTTCATCACTCATCAGAGTCAGAGGAAGATGACGTCACCCTTATAAAGTCAATATTATCTATCTAAATTATGGATCTAAAATTCGTGAGCCATCTTTTTAAACTACAGGGTATTATTATTATACAGTTATCTTGTACATAGAATCTATGTGTTGTTTGTTTTGTAAATAAAATAAATATATATGCTTTAGTATCTATGAATAAAGAAATGATACAGATTTATGTAGCGTTTTTCATTAGGGCAATTAGTAGTTTCACTGCAGTATTTCACACACACACACCCCTAGCTGAGGAAAAAATGCAATAAAAATATTTTTATTCTTTAAAACAATAATAATAATAATGAAAAAAAAATAATACTGTTTAAATTATTCTACGGGTTTGCATCTATCTTTGTCTATGTATGTATGGATTTACTTATTCTATTTCTTTCTTTCTATCTCTCTCTCTCTCTCTCTCTCTGTTCTCTTCTTTAAAACATTAAGACTCTCATTATTTCCCTATTTTTTATTTTAAATTGTCTGTTTTTAATTCACTCTTTTCTACATTAATTGAGTCAATATCTCTTTGTGTTTTGTATCTTAATAAGAAGATATTAATTATTTAAATGGCATGTTTCTGTATTTACGCATGTTTAATTGAAATGTATGTGTACATTATAAATTGTGCTTTGCCTCCTGCCTGCTTTTAATTAGTGAATGGGCGAATGTTTTGTACTGTATGTATGTATATATAGTACATACATACATTGAGTGTCTACTTAACAGATAAAGGGTATTTACGTGACGTCGTCAGTGTGGAAGTCGGCCATCTTGAAAGAGACATACAGAATCCAAATTTGTATGTATAACATCCAGATATTTCTTTTAAGATGTTGTGGAATAGTGTTCCGTTTGGATGTTACAATTAAAGGACCTGATCCTTTACTGTCCATTATAAAATTACCCACATAATGTGTAGTTATGTCTCAAAGATATGTAGAGAACACTTATATTTATGAGCACATTTTATGGTCACATTTTTGGTTTGGATGGAAGAAAGTGCATGAAGAACTACAGATTTATCAGGATATATGTATGGTATAAACTATAAATTTTCTTTTCGTAAACTATACTTAAAGGTCTGCGTAACAGTTTTTGATGGACAAATTGTGAATTTGTTTGTCATTTTAATAGTTTATACTAATTTTGTTTTTGTTTTTTGCCTTTGATATCTCTCGTATCATTTTCAAACCAGAGCGTGGTCACTATTCTCAAATCACTTTTCTTAACATTTCAGCCTTTATTTGGGCTAACGAACATGGATTCACTTTCCATCATCATATAAATCCGTTATGGATTTTTCAACTCCCAAATAATCTGTTTGTGTCCCAAAATATACATATCGAAGTATGTGAAGAAATATATAGAATTAAATATGTACAATTATATGTTTTGTATACCTTAAGCTTAAATATGAACATATTTGCCTTCAAAGCTAATTTTGGCATTAAATTATAATAAAAAATTCGTTTAAACATAAAAGGAGTCTCCAGGAGCAATGGATGATTTCATAAAGGTTATTAAATTCCTTGATTCGACGATTTCATGAAACTTTTGACTAGATGAGCAACCTCCAATTTGGCTTAATAAGCCTTTAAATTGCATTTTGATCACAAAATCAGTCTCCAACGACCTTGGGCAACCTCAAAGGCCCTTTTTTGAATAAATTACCCCTACACCGCCCTTATTATCGTATTCCTTCGGGCTGACAGTGATGTTCGATCAAACAAACGAACAAAGGAACTTGTACTGAGGGATATATCTAGGAATGTAAATAATATGCAAAATGCCGCATGCGAGATTTTGTGGAGTTGGCACTTTAAACAGTATTGTTTGTTTTCCAAAGCTGTTTTCATTTTTCCTTTTTCCTTTATTACTGAGGGAAGAACATCTACAATAGCAAATGCAATGTTAGAAAAGGGCTTTATGTTCTCGTAATAATTGTTAGTTTACGACTTATAAGCTAAAGATATATAATTTTCTGACATTAATTTGAGTTAATTTTCTGCCTCTCACCTATGGTATACATACATAATGTTATTATTTATTATTGATGTCTTCATTTGTATATATAGAGGAGAATAGCAGCTTGTAACTCAGTAAAACGTCATGACAGCTCAAGCTGTTTTCCTCTCAACCTTCATCAAATTGTCAGAGTTACCAGGTTGATTTTCTCTTTCTTTGTTTTTTACAAGCCCGATTTGCATATATATTACATTCCTAGATATATCAGGTCTCAAGTGTCTCAACACGAAGGTATTGAGACAAATATGTAATTATGTAACTACAGTGACTGAATTATCTTTAAAAGTACTCTTCTGTAAGTAAGTATATAGTACATAGAAATGCTGACTATAAAGGATTTTTTTTTTTTACAAAATACTAATCAAAAACAGATGATAAAAAAAAAAGTTTTAAAAGTTTTTTTTTATTGTGTGTGTCTCTCTTTTTTTACTTTACAAATAAAACATGTGTAGATATTTATAAAAAGTTAAATGACTATTTACTTATGTATAAAACAATTGTAACTGCCAATGAAATAATAGAATAACTAAGTATGTAGGAAAAAAAAAAAAAAAAACGACGGAAAAAAGGTACTTTTTTTTGGCAGTCACTTTTTGCAGGTCTCTTTTTTAAAAAAAATAATAATAATAAGACGAAGAAGAAAATCTTTTTTTTTTTTTACCTTTTTTCATAAAAAAAATATCCATTTTAATTTTCTTTTGAATGAAATTTAAATTGATATTGTAATTATTTTATTAATATTAGAGTATTTATAATTGAATTAATAATTAATTTGTCATAAGAACTCGTTGCTAACCAACTGAGTCGAGACTTACTTTTGAATAGAAAAAGAAAAAGGAAGAAAAATGTCTTGAGTCTCATAGTTCTGCTCGTGGAATTTTTTTTTTTTTGTTGGTAGTATAATTAAGATTTTTTCAAATCCCATGCACTCTTAAATAACAAAAAAATACTAAAGTTTGATTTTATTTTGATCATGATAAATATGGTTCTTTGAGTTGAACATGAAGGTCAAAAATTAACAATAAGGTCATGACTCAAAGTGGGTTTTATATATATATATGTAGCTTACACCTTTTAGCTTTTCAAAAGTGTTTTTATTGTTTTGATAAGATTACTATGGGTTGAGATAAAAATTGTCCTAATTTTTGGAACAATGGAATGCAAAGCTGTATAAAACTATTTCAAGCCATAAATCACATTATTCATTTTGTAGAAATTGAAAGTCCAAACTTTTTCTTTGTAAAGGTCCAAATTATAAATTTAAGTACAAATATGAAATGAAATTTGGTATAGCACATTTAATTTGAATTCATTTCAAGTCCCTTTTAGTAATGGACATTTAAATACTAAAACTTAGTTATTAGAATTGATAGTCTCTGAGAGCCTGCTATATCCGCCACATCAAATACCCGGACAAAATACGGTATTTTTTTCTCATCAGAGTTTTTGGAAGTATACGAAAATATATGGAATTATAATTGCCTCATAAAAAAATTGAAATGCAGGACACGGGTCGGACATCCCTCATCTAGAACGTGGACGGTTACTTACTCTAAGTACATATGTAATAAAATGTATTAATTCATGATTAAAATTGTCAAATATGAAGTGTATAGTTTATTTTTTATATATTATATAAAAAATGAAATCTTATAAAAACTTAACTTATCATCAAATTTCAAGGACACACCTATTTATTTGCCTTTACAAGTATGTACATAATATATGAATATGAAGACATATTTATTAAGGAGTGGGTCACTCTTGCATGAATGAGAATATTTGTATTATTACCTCGATATTGTACAGCTCACGAGTCAAACAATTCCGTATTTCATCCAAAAATATCAAAGTAACAATTGTACCTGAATGTAATTTTGAAACACGTGAGCTAATTTTACTACATAATTGTGGCACGAAAACACATAGACAATCAAGGGTTATATTCTTTTCAAATATGAGTCTGGATTACATTTGTATTATTCGTCTAATTTTCTTTTACTTCTATTTAGAAAAAATATATATAATGTCAAATCATTCAAAGGAGTTTCACTTAAAATCCGCAAAATGCCCGGAGACAATGCAGGAAAAAGAACAATACATGTAGGTACATTGAATATTCCATTTGTAAGGCCATATTCGAGCCAAAAAATGTCTCATAAATAAAATGAAGGCTCTAAACTGAAGCTCTTTATTGATTATACTATATAAATCCATGATTTTAGATCGAAATAATATGTCAATGACATTTGAGAATGTGTACAAAGTTTATCATCTTCGTGATTCACAATGTTTAATATTGCTTTTGTATTGACACTAACCCATTTTCTTTTCATGTAAATTTTTACCCCTTAGACAAAGCTCAAGAGGTAGATGCAAATATGAAAAAAAGGAATTCGCAGAGAAAGGATTTTTAGTTATCTGCCACAATTCTGGAAGAGAAATGTGATCGAGTACCCAGGTATCTACAAGACCCAAGAGATGAAAATTAAATGAAATGCTTATTGACGTGAATTAATTTGAATTTACTTGTGAAAGGGTCAAAGCTAAAGAATATTCAAAAGTAATTTGAATATATTAAAGGAACCATTTATTCCACATTCCATGTCGGTGTACATCTTTTATGGGGCATTAATTTTACGGCCATTATATGTATGTATAATGTACATACATTCTTAAAAAGTTACAAAGAATGCAATGGAACCTATGAAGTAAGGTCTAATAGCATACATACATATGCCATTAGATTAGATTTGCTATGAAATGATTCATAGCTCAATTAAAAACCTCTTTTATTTATCTTTTTTGCAACATTTTGCGAGGCAGAGTGACATATGTATGTACATTGCACTTAGACTCACATATATTTACGTGTCAATTTCGATTTAAGCATTTAGAAATAATTACTCTCATAAATTACAGGGAGAAAGGGCCTTTTTGAAACATAATATTCATGCTTTAACATAATGTTACTATAAATATGTGGGTAAAAAAAAAGAAGAAGTAAGTACTCATTATGAAATTGTTGTAGGTATAGAAATGAAATGAGACTATCTATGTAGTGCCAGTCCAAGAATGACTCTTCTGCTCTTTTATGAGGTTAGAGTCAATCTTTAATATATAAGGATATATAGTATAAAATATCAAACACAACAGGTATAGTTTAACACAAATAAATTTGTCAACTATTCAAAAATACAAAAAGAAAAAGAAAAAAAAAAGTGAAGTAACAAAATCCAAATTGTAACGGACATAAAAGCTCAACACTAATTACTGTAATTAATTAAGAACAAGTATTTGAGATTCATATTTTCTTAATCTAATGGAATTGACAAGAATAATATTTTTTTTTATTTTTGCACAGCTCTACTACAATGACGTACATAGTAAATCAGTGCCTTTTTGCGACTCTGAATGCTTTGTTAGTTTGCTCATGGAGTGTTTTCAGTTGCTGGTCCTTTTGGTGACATATAAACAACTTATAATTTTATATGAATAAAAACCTTTATTTCATTAAGCGATGAAGGAAAATAGTGAACTACTCTTATGTATTTGTATGTCAAATATGGACCGTCAAATAAAAAATTTCTCAACCTTTTGGATCCATAAAAATATATTATTCTTTATTATATGTCAGAGCCTAATACATATCTATTAAAAATATGTTAATACATCATTATACATTTATATGGATTAGTCAATAAATTAAAGATAAGATATATTTACTTAATAGTTATCCTACATTGCTGGTCCTTGATCCATTCAAAACAAACTTAATTGTAAAATCTTTCCATTTCATGGGTATTTTTACCATCTAAAAATAAGATTATGTTCAAATATCACTATTTTTCTGTGGCATCAATCCCCCCCTTTTTTTGTAAAAACTACATACAATAGCAAGAATCTCGTAGAAGGGGAGACGAGGGGGCCATAGTCTCCAATTTTTTTAGAGCTCACAATAAATTTAAAATAAGCTAGCTAATCAATAATAATATGTTATTGTATCTCCATGGACCATCCTAGAAGTTCGTAAAGAAACTAATTAAAGAACCAAAATCAGTTGGTAATGCTTCAATTACGTCATTCTTCTAAACTGATTTGCTATTTTTTATTCACAGTCTATGTACGTGTAAATATATAATTTAAGTGATCTTCGCTCAGATCACTACACGACGAGCTTTTTGGGATAAACAAAAACACTATGTATTCTCCCTTCAGCTGATTTTCATCATTTGACTCTTTTGATTTAAAGCAGCTGATCCTACGTATTATGAACTCAAAAAGGGTATTAATATTATTTCTGATTTTGATGCATAAAAAATATATTAAATCAAGGATTGCGCGCCCTTTTTTTGAATTTTGAATATATTAGGAGTAGTAACGATTGGTTTGTGATTGGTAAAATTTATAAATATATAGTATATCTAAATAATAAATTCTGTCAAATATGAACAAGTTGGCAACAAGGAAAGTACAGAAGGGTAGCTATCAGTTGTTTTTCCAAATTTTTCCTTTCTTTTTCGTCAGTCGGGATTGCGAATGGACAAAAAAGCTCGACGTGCTAATAGAGGAAAGTATAGAGAGATTAACAGCTGATATAATGATACACTGTAATTCTTCATGATTATTCAAGCAGTAAGTAAAATTATACTCCTTTCTGCCTTTAGCTGTCTTTTTTTAAAGCCACTAATTCGTATCACTATATTCATACTTTAGAATACAATGAGAAACAGAGGATTTCAGTCTTTTTTTCATGATTTATATACCTTATGTATAAAGGTAAGACTCAGAAAAACACTTTAAGTGATCAAACTTACATGGACATACCTAGGTGAATCCTTTTATGGTAACTCATTAGTTAATTCAAATTTAATTGAGCAATACTAAGCGTTTGTCATCTTTCCATATTTTTAATAGAGGGCGAGAGAGAGATATTTTTTTGGGGAACTAATGCATGGATAACCGATTAATCGGGCCGATTTTGCACGTCTCATAAGGGCTCTTTCAAAAAGTAAGTAACGGAAAAATAAGGGATTTATACCCCCCCCCCCCCCCCTGTGTAGCAGTATTTTCATAATAAAATATTTAACTTTTATAGCAGTTACTCACTATAAAATCCGAGATCCCCGACCCTTATAAAACGGCCCCTAACGCCTTATTTATTTATAATATTTAGGAAATCAAACAACTTTACACTGATACTATCATTTCATTTGGATCTCTTAATAATAGTCATGTATTACTTATTTACGAGGGATGGACATTCGATTAGTAATATTAATCGGAAAAGTCACATGTATCACACTCTTAATAAATAAATCGAACATCAATTGGACACGGTATAAATATATTGTATACATATTTATAAATATAATTTTTGTAAATTTCTTGATGAATATCGAACCATTGCAAATGGCAAAAAGTAGTCTTAATAATAAAAATTAATAATAAAAAATGTCCACTCTTTGAAGATATCAAGGATATCACTTCCAGTTATGGTCAATAGAATGTACATACATATATGTATACAAAAAAATCTGTTCAATTCAATTTCATATTATTTTGATATATGGACCTACATGACATGAAGAAATGTTGATAAAGAGCCCCATAATTTCATATCTAGCCTTGATACCATCATGAATATTTTGTGGTAGAAATAAAGGCCTCAAGGATCGTGGTGAAATCTTTATGAGTCATCACCTCTCCCACCCACTCCGTGGAAAACCTGGATTCACTCACTCAATCAAGTGGAGAGAAATTAATTTAATTTTATCAAAAAAATCTCAAAGCAGTTAGATCCACTTCTCCAGAACTTTTTATATATAAATACATATATTTAGGTAGAGCCTATTTTTGAAGTTTTAAGGATATGTTAAGATTGCGATGAAATTGTTTCTTTAGGTCTAAGAATATTCTATGTAAATTTTGGGTTGCTTTAAAAAACATTTAGAGGTAGCTCAACGGTTCTAAAGTTTTGAATTTTTTATTTTTTTTTGGTTATAGTTTTGAATTGGCTATAATATTCTACATATATACACATTAATTACAGATTTGTGTTGAAATTAACAAACACAGCTGAGTTAATTTGCTCCAAAAAATATTTTATAAGTTTTTATGAGGATTTTGTATTTACTTTTCAAAAGGGTATGGTAATTAGGAATAAAATAAATTTTTGCTATCCCCTTATTAATTTGTTTGTTTGCGTATCATTTCCAAATAATTTCACGGATCCATACCGAAATTTGCAACTACTTTTATTTGTATTTGTGAAAAAAAAGTGATATTATGATCATTTTGGTGACCTTTTTCGGACCAATATTCAATAGAAAGGTCTATCTAATCAAATTTCATAAAATAATAATTCAAAAACTTACATAATATATATATACACATGTATACAATTTTGATAATATTCAAAGCTCAATCTCGACCCAATTAACTTTGAACAATAAACATCATATATATATATATATATATATTTTAAATCACTATATTGTCACTCAAAGATAACTTCAAATATATTCAAAGAGACTTTGAGTAAACACCATTGCAATTATCAAATCCCATAAATTATTTTAATTTTTTTTTTTAGCATCATGACAATTTCTGCTCATATAATATCTATTTTATTCAATCCGTCTTGTAAGTATTTAATTAAGAAGGAACAGAGAATGATTTGAAGCAGAAAAATGTTACAGTGAGTTGAGTTATAAAAATGATTACTGCAGAATGCAAACTACATATTACACGAAGGGCTATATATATATATATTTTAGTCGTAAACATGGAACTCAATGAGGCGTGGAATATAGATTTAGTATTAATATTAATAATGAAGAAAGATAGAGAGAAGAAAATGATCAAAAAAGTCCATAAAGATTCCCGTAAATATTGAAAATAATTACGGGAACAAATAAATTTAATATATGAGATGAAAAAATATAATTAACTGTCATCCTTTCCCGTTCTGAAAGAGACAAGGGTACAATAAAGCCTTGGATTACGAGCTACATTTGTGTTTGCATATCTATGTATGAAATCAAAGATATTTGAATGGCTCATCTATCAGTATTTTATTCAAGGAACTGGGTGCAGTTTGTTCTAGGGGAGGGATGAGCACAAGGGCAAACCTCGATCCCTGCAATAGCCAATAATGCTATACATTAAATGTGAATCAGAGTTTAGGATTTTCCTGAACCCTACTTGGTGACAATTTACTTTATTTATGAAACTACATATATGTATAATAATATGTACAAATTAGTATCGTCATAAACTTTTTGTTACGTCATCAGGGAGGCAAATATTTGTGTATGTAATGGCACTGCAAATACTGGTTCCAATAGTAATTTACTTTAATAACATTTACATTCATAGAACCCGGTTATTCGTATGTTGAACAACACTAGTACTTTCATATTTACTGTACTATACCTTGCACCAGTTCAAAATTCCTATCGGCGCTCCTCTTCAAGACATTGTTCAAATCAAAAATGGACACTTCTATAATCCAATGGCCAATCAATCAAAGTAAATGCCTTGCAATTCAAGGTTTTACTCTGCTTGTGTACATTGCATATAATAAGAAGTACATCATCACATGCATGTCTCATTCAATGAAGGCAGGAGGTCATAGCTATTTATTTTTAAGAAATTACAAGCATTTAAAAAAAAATACTGTAAAAGAACGTGTGTGTTTTCGCTGCTTTGTAGATATGACGTCTTCTCTATTGTACTTGTTTGTACTGATTGTTGACTGATGTATTATTTATAGCATGTAAAGGAAGTCAATCACCTTGATATTTCGCAGAACTGCTGGGTCACCATGTTACGTCATATATAACAAATAATAGTCATAATAATTTTTTCGCCTCCATGACGACACGCGCCTATTTTTTTTTACGTAGAAACACGGCTGTAACGTATTTCCTTAGAAGAAAAAGGATTGGAATATTCCAAAAAATAAAAACAGTCACCTACAGTGTGATTCACTCTGATAGCCAGGACTGGAAAAATGAAGGTTTATTTTCTACGCGCCCGTCTGCGTCAGGAGTAGTACGCATGTTGTGGATATGTGTATGCTTCATTTCGGACGCCTAATATTTTTTATTTATGTGATCAAGTAGTTTGGGTTGAATCCTTCAGTGTAGAAGAGGGTGTGAAGTAGCATGGATGTGTTTGAAAAAGTATCTGGATTCTTTAAGAAGAAACAAGTGGACATTGATACAAATGTTTGTAAACTGCATTATCGTATCACAGCAGCCATTTTCTTTGCTTGCTCCTTGGCTGGCCTCGCAAATCATTACTTTGGGGAGCCTATAAGCTGTAACTTTCGTGACAATAACATTAATTCCGACTTGGCCAAAGACTTTTGTTGGATCCACGGATCCAATTACTTTCCGAAGGCCTTTGATGGTCATTTAAAATGTGCTGTGGATCCAACAGGACGGAATACGGAGTCTGTCACGGATACATCTTACTATCAATGGGTCACTTTGGTTCTTTTCCTTCAGGCAGTCATTTGTATTATCCCTTATAAAATATGGAAGTTGAATGAAGGAGGACTCATCAAGTCCTTTAGAACCTCTGGAACAATGACACAAATGGATGTGGATGATATGAGTCTCTCAGCTGCGGCTCAGTCCATGTCGAGACACTTCCTTAATCTGAGGGATCGCTATACAGAGTATTTTACCAAGTTCTTTATTGTGGAAATCACATTCTTCCTCATTTCCTGGGGACATTTCTTCTTCACAGACTGGTTCTTAAATGGAAACTTTTTAGGATACGGCTCCTCAGCTGCTCAATATTATGGACTCTCTCCTCATGAGCGAGAACATTATGCAAATCCTCTTTGCTCCACCTTTCCTACAGAGGTGAGCTGTACCATTCCCACTGTGGGCCCTGCCGGTTCTCCCGTCTCCTTCAATTCCATGTGTGTTCTCTCTCAAAACATTGTTAATGAAAAAATGTATGTCTTCATTTGGTTTTGGCTTATTTTCCTCATGATACTCTCCACACTCAACGTCGTAGTTCGAGTCGTGTACATTGTCATTCCCAGCTATCGTGCCGCCTTTGTGTCTCAAAAAGTCAGTCGCTATCATTGCCGTGACACAAAGATACTTGTTACGAAAAAGCTCAAGACGCAGGATGCATTCATACTCAGTCAGCTTGGGAAGAACATGGACCCTGCCTTGTTTGATGAGTTTATTCATTATTTGCTTCGACAGTTGGATAACTCTGGGGATGATGAAGAGAAGGCTCTTTGCACTACACCCTGCTAAACTCGAAGGAGGCTAAAGGGTGCCATTCATTTTTGATCTCGCAATGCATTGAGCTTGCCACTTGAAGTAGCTAACCATACTCTGTAGTTCGAATCTCCTGGATTGGATATACTAACATTGAACCAAGAACCTTCATTAGAAGGGGAAGACCAAAAAAAAAAAGAACAAAACAAAACAAAAGCTAATTTATAATTTCCCTTACCCCCAGAAGGAAAGAAATCATCAGTTAGATCATTACGGACTACTAGATAGAAGAAGACGTACGCAGAAACAAAGAATTATTTCAAAGCAGGTGTTTAACCGCAGTTTGTTCTTATTATACTATAAATGTTACATATATATTTTTGATACTCATATAAATCTAGTTGTTTATTATCATCTAACAAAGTATATTTTTCCAAGTATGTATATATATATATATATATATTTATATACCCACTAAGTATGTTACATTATTTTGAAATAAATATTTTTATATTTTTACGTATACTCCACGATTGTTTGTAGACAAAAACATATTATTAAATATTGATTGAAATACGATCCACTAAAATATTGACATAATTTTACCTTATTTTGTCTGATGGCAACAAAGTAAAGTAGCTCGTTGTATATAAGCGAGCCTTAAAAAAACAAAAGAAATTAGGATTTATAAGACAGTTAATCCATCCCTTAGGATTTGCAATGATGTTGTTGTTGTGTGGGTTTTAGTTTTTGCAAATTCCATTTCTTCATAATAATTTGTTATGTCTAACATTTTTAACTCTTCAATCTAATTAGTTTGAACTCTTCAATCAAATTGACCTCTCAAGAGTTTTCCAGTTACTCACAAGTCTTTGCAAGACACATCTACAACCATCATTAATAGCAAAATAAAACATCGACAGAGTACATTTTTATGGGATGAGACAATACTTGATATGCTTACACATTGAGTTAATTATTATTATCATTAGAAATATATATATATGTAGGTCACTCTGAATTCATGCCCTGTGTTGACTCTCTTAGTCTCCTATCCTTTAGATATGTATTTAACAATACATTGATATTCATTTGTCCATTCATTTGCACAAGCAGAAAAACAAAGACTTTAGAAAATAATAATAATTATTAGTAGAAGTTACGTGTATTGAATACTAATTCATTAATTTCAAAAAGTATGTATAGAAAGCTCTTACTTAGATAAAGAACAAAATTCGCTTATACATTCATTATTATTATTATTATTATTTAATCGTATTTTCATTATTTTACAAATATTAAATAAAGATAATCACCGTCTCTCGTAGTGTTGTACACGATATTATATATTATATAAACAAAGGCGTCTATATATATATATACGTCTATAATAGGATTGGAGCTAGATAAGTTTTTGTATAGAGAGATACTTTGCCTGTCTACTCTACGAATTTATGTATGTAGATACTTGCAAACTGCAGAGTCGTATCTAATTAAATATTATATACATCATATATACCTTTTTCTTTAGGGTGCTAGAACACAAGTTTTAGAGAGTCGAATCTTGATTGTACATATGTAGATTTCTTTATTGATGTATCATAAAACATAGAGTAACGTGACTTATCTACGAACATAGAAACGGTGTTGATTGTAAAAATGTTGATAAAATTGAAAATAACGGATTCTCCAGTCAAATATCCCACAACAGGTGTGTGTGTGTGTGTGTTATTTAAACTTTTTTTTTTTTTTTTGGTATCCCTGAATATACGTATGTACACATATAAATTATAATGTTTCCGTGTAGTCAATCACTATAGGTGTACAAATATTCATTTTTAGGACTTTTTTATATAAAAATATTTTCACTCCCTTCCTTCTCTACTCATTATTATTATTAAGAAGGCCTAGGGAAATCATAAGATCTATTATGGAAGGAATGTGAAATTATCTTCAGTGGTTGTTGGTAGGTAGATAATATGTGAAATTAATATACCTATTCCTTCGAAAACAATTATGTGTTCCCTTATGTATGTACATAACTTATCCAGATATGTTTGTGACAGAGATTGAGTTTCATACATACATATAATACATAATTAAGTAAGTACGTACGTACGTATATCGTTCTTACCTCATGTAATGTACACGTGTGGGAGTTTTTAAAAACTTTCATAATTATTTTCGAAGAGTCATAGTTTTACATAGATACGTACATTTATAGACTTTAAGGAGAACTGCAACTGCTACGATTCGTTGGAAGGAAGAAAAACAAAAGGTGAAATAGTCAAGGATTTTTGTGAGTCAATCCTAAAGGCAATTAAATAACCATAATCAGCACTAAACATACCTCAACCTCTAGTCTAACGGCTTAACCGTGTCACCGCGCTAAGCAACCAGTTCCCAGTTTCTCAGCTGTTGATTTGTTTACTCATGTCCCTTATAGTGGGTGTTCTAAAACTTGATTTGTTAAGCATTGAACATGCCCCTAACACGTAGTCATCTTGATTGTATCTTGAAATCTTTCCCTTAAAAACAACGTTGATTATGTTGTTAGCCAAATCCTTCCAACTGTACATATAATTGTTCTTCATTTTATAGTATACCATAGAGTTGTTGTTCATAATCTAACAACCGCTCACTGTAGTTCACAAAATCAATTTTTAAAACACTAATTTTGATACTCATTTTGTTTACACTCAAGTTTATATCCAATGTGGATTTGGTTGTTTGCTGTCGATTTTTATTGTTCTGAAGGTTTGAACTTGAGTTAACACTCGTTACATAGTTGGGAAAAATGGGCAAACTGACTTTGAGCCTAATTTCTTTGTAAGTTAGAAAGTTTCTGAGATACAATACAGATAATGTGACATGTTTCCCTTTTTTGAAGAAAAGGTTAAGCGAGAGAGAAGGGAAACAAAGATTTACTCTGTGACGCACCTAGTGTGAAAAATGTCAAAAATATGCAAAATGCCGCATGCGAGATTTAATGGAGTTGGCACTTTTAACAGGTCTTTTTGTTTTCCAATGCTGTTATCATTTTTCCTCTATTACTGAGGGGAGAACATCTACAATAGCAAATACAATGTTAGAAAAGGGCTTATGTTCTCGTATAATTATTAGTTTTTAAATATATAATTTTCTGTTAATTTTCTGCCTCCCATCTATGGTATATGTACATAATGTTATTATTTATTATTGATGTCTTCATTTGTATATGTATATAAAGGGGAATAGCAGTTTCTAGCTCAGTAAAACGTCATGACAGCTCAAGCTGCTTCCCTCTCAACATTCATCAAATTGTCAGAGTGGCCAGGTTGATTTTCTCCTTCTTTTTATTTTACACACTTCATTTGCATATAATTTACATTCCTACTTTGTGTCTTCACGATGTATGTAATCTCATGGAAAGAAAATAATACATACAATATGCATGTCGTTCAGATTCTTCATCAGGTCTATCCTCTAGATGCAAAATTCACGACTCCATGACATGCAAATCATTGAAAAGTATGAAGATAAATATTGCAAAATATTTTTGGAGGAAAAATTATTATTTTATTGATAAACGTGATACTCTTGTAATAGTACATATCTAATTATTTATATCGAGGGGGGGGGGAGACAAACGATTGAAATCATTTGGTGAATGTATGAATTCTGCTATGTAAAGGAATGTTGATTACGCAATTTTTGAGAAAACAAAACAAGATCTACTATTAAGGTGCAAATATACGTATAAACATACAAATAACAAAAAGATGAACGTAGTAGGGAAGACAAGGGCAAGTTTTGTCACAGTTTTTATATACAATGACTATGTATATAGGATTGTGACCTTGACTCGAACTAAAAATTAAACATATTGATTCTTATTTATGTTTTATCTACAAATTGTACATACGTTCAATCTTTAATGGATCTATACATATATTTGAGCATTGATTTTAAGTTTGTTTGTGTTTTCTTGAAAAGGGACAACTTTATGGGTTTGGATTGTCAGAATGCTGATTTTAAAGTCTATAAATCATGATTCAGTTGATTCTATGTAGTAGTATTATGATTCATCGATAAAAGTTCACTTGAATATTAGTTTGAAAATCCCTTTATCTTATAAGTTCCAAGTAAATCCTTCTAATTGATAAAGGCCGATTATCTCATATATCTTTAAAAATGTGCTAGTCCAATCGATTGATACTTTAATTTATATTTATAAAGTTACATATAATAATTAATTTAAGAATCATGCTTTTAGAGATCATTTTTATTCAGAAAAAAGATAAGAACCTTAATTAGATCCTTACTCATAGTCTGTGGAATAAAATACAAATCAAAATTTATTAATTTCCAATTAAATTCGATTGAAATCAAGTTTGAATTAAAATAATTCAACAAAAATGAAAGATTAGGAACTAATCTATGGACTAAGTTAGATAAAAGCTCCTTCATGTCATAAATCTGATAATAATAATAATTACAGGATAATCCCTCAAGAAATAGAAAATTTACTTATGCTCACGAAAAATAATTAAATTTTGCCCCAATTGACTTTTGCTCCTTCTTCCAAGAAAACACAACTAACTATCATTCATTCCTTTAGCTTGAGGAAAAAAAAAGAAGTTGTTTCAGGTAGAGTGCTGAAGTTTGACAGGGTCCTGTGAGTGTTTATCAAATACATATATCCATACATATATCCTACCTACCTTGTTACATAACAACCAGTAACATTTCATTGATATGCATACCATAGGTATTTTGTATTGGTGATAACAGGTCCAAATGATATAAAAATACAAATCAATTTTTGTTACCTCAAGTCATATTTTGTCTGTTTACAAATTCATACATTGAATCCTTGTGGAGAGTGAACAAAGGTTATATAATAATAATAAATCTCATACATAAAGGTCAAAGGAAGATTATAGGTCTCCTTGGGAAAATATTTGTAGCTAGCTACCTAACTCAATAATGTTTTTGATTTTTTTTTATGAAAAATATTGAGAAATGACTCACATACATATTCCAAAAATAGGCTTCAAGCGTTTTTGTTTCTTTGTACTAATGTGTTTCTCTTCGCTTTTTTATATAAATATATGTGACTCTTTTTGTGACATGTCTACTTATTGATTTTTTAAACTGTTATTGATTGAAACATCGTATCAACACACACAAAAAAACCCCAAAAAACCGTTATATTTAAAACTAATAATAATAATTAAAATTTTTTTTTTTGGGAATTAAAAGCCTTTTTGTCGATCAAGACATACATATTTAGGGCATTTGATGAGTAAGTGAAAGATAAAAGTATTTTCAAAAAGTCACAGTACATAGATTTCTAATAGTTTAACATGTAGATTTATATATATATATATATAAATATATGCTTGCCCGTCAACTTAAGAGTAAGTATGAATAATGATTTTTCTCAAAATGAAGTATTTTTCAACTTATTCATTATCTTTCATTTTAAGCAAAAATTTTACGGATTAATATTTTTTTGGAGGCGTTGCAAATTGCACATAAATGTTTCAAAAATTCCCTGTCACAAATAAAAACAAAAAAAAATGATAAATTTTATTTGAAAGGGCATATAAAAACCAAATAGGTAAAGGCTCATAAATTAAATAAAGACTCTGGTCTATAGGAGCCATTTTTAAAGTATATCAACCTATCCCATCAATTTGAATATAAAGATCAAATTGATTGAAATATGTATGTATATTAATAAATTATTGGACATTTATGAAGTAAAAAAAAATAATTTGAAAATTTCAGAATGCCTTTTGAGTTGAACAAATGCCATTGCTTTATCAACAAATCATTTACTTTTCAGTATTTACTATCTTAAATAATAGATAATGTAAGAGAAATATGCACACAGTTGTTTTGGGTGGAAAGAAATGAGTCATACTATTCCGTGTAATTAAGGATTCATAAAGGTAATGTTTTTAAGACCTAAGGGCAATGTCAGTATACATATATGTATGTATATACACCTATGTAAGCACATAGGTACATGAATAGAACTTATAAATATAACGTATGACTCACTCACGTAAAAAATTATAGAAAAAAAAATGCATAGATAATTTTTATACAAACCTATGATAATTTAAAATAGATTTAAATGAATGGTCAAACGAATTGAGTGTTCACCTGTCTTTCTCTCAAGTAGGCACTTATGTAACTCATTACTTTCATCATTACTCGTTAGGATTATTTTATTTTTTGCGAAGCAAAAATATAAATTATACATCTATAGGGAGAAATATCTTGGAATGTAATTTACTTTGGATAATGTCTTGGATCGGGTTCAGGGCTGGAATCTTACGGGTATTTATAGTACTTTTTACACACACCAAAGTGGCATGTACATATTACCTTTGTATATATCTAAAAGAAGTTCGTCACATTGGAATGAAAAACAATTATCTAAAGGCATCAGGCAATTAATATAAAGTTTCTATATATGTATTTTGGCATTGAGTTCATCCTTTTTGGAACTATCGAGGGGTATTATTTGAAGGACTTCACAAAATATGAGAATCTTTTTTAAAAAAAAAAAAAAATTAGGAGGTGATGTAACAGCAAAAGTTAATTGTCTATGAAAGTAAACTGTCATATAAGGAAGAACATTTTGGGCCATCGCCAGTCATTAAAGTATTTCTAAAAAGAAATTCATCATTTGATGCAATGAATTTTAAAATGACGTCAGAACAAATAATTCCTCCCAGATGGGATCAAACCAAAGCTAACATGAATATATAATTATGAAAGAGTGCCAATGCGACAAGTGGATATCTCTTACATCAAAATTTTACCTGTCCTATTTTGTTGTGTAACTTTTTTTACATAAGTTACTACAAAAGGACAAACCAATATCCTCATAAAATAGAAAACTCATGCCATAAGCATTCAGATTATTATTGACACTTTGATCCCTGCCAAGGAAGGGCGGGTAATTTTTAGGAATTATAACTCATAAGTTGGCACACCTTCTATTTTTGTGAACAAAGACTACAGTGTTCGTAACTCAAGAGACTACTGTACATTTAATATACATTAAATATAACTTGTTTTTGTATATTATTAATATATTTAAAAAAAAAAAAATCTGCAATTTTTTTCAAAAATATCTTTTACAAATTTGAGTAGAAATTTGTATAGACTGCTTTAATTTTTTTTGTATACATACATACATATATGTATGTATATATTTGAATCAAATTTAATATATATATATATATATATATAAAGAAATATACATATATAAGCCGTTTTGTAGATACAATTGGGAACCTTTGAACCATGTTTGATTTAAAAAAATATACATACATAAATTCAACCACATCACGTACATAGTTTACCAATTATTATAGTCATATAACACAGACTTTGAATGCCCCAGTTTCAAATAGGTTATAATTAGGTGCATGCAGATATTTGTTGATAGTATACATATATGTATATTGAACACATTGATAGAGGAATCTTCATGCATGTACATACTCGCAGAGGAGCCTATTTTAAAGTAAATGGTTAAGTACCTACCGAGGTAGTTATCCCTTTTGCTTGAAATAGTAAATCTTTTTTGGAAGCTCATAGCAAATATCCAAGGGATTTCAAGAGAGATAAATTTGCAATTTTTCCATGACTACAAAACCCTGGAGATAAATTAATTGAATAACTATTCGCCAACCGAAACGGATTATCATCGTCACCCATATTAATATGCATATGTAAGGGCAGAGTTACTGCATGGCATTGGCGGTAATCCCAAAGGGAATACTCATAAAAAACATTCCTAATTAAGGATCTTTGTCTAATTAATCAATCGTTATTTGATCACAAACTATGCATAATAAATTAGTAAAAATGCATCTTGTCTTATCAAATAGGGCCTGCATACATAAATACATAGCCTCTTTTGTGCAGTGGTTCTCCAGCTTTTTTCATGTAACCTACTAGTTTTGCCTTGGTCTAACGATTAGTAATGACACGGGTTGATACAAGTAAATAATTAAGCAAGTATCAACTGTTTTTTAAAAGTTATATTTACAAATATCTTATTATAAATCTATCAATCCCCGAAAATAACAACCTTAGTTTAAATTGATGCTTGATACATCAAAATGTATGAAAAAACCAGCAAAATCATTCGCCATAATCAGTAATTGGTAGTAAACACTTGATGACAAGGTCTGGAATATTAGTTGAATGCATAAGAACCTCCCAACCAAGCCCTTGAAGTTTCTGGTGAATCACTATCGATGTGTGCGTCCTGACATTGTCTAGAGTGAACATAACTTATCTCCTATTGCCAATCCTGGCCAAATCTAGGCAGTTAATTCCTTCAAATGGTTCAATTGTTGACAGTACAGGCCCAAGTTAAGAGTTTGGCTGTAGGGGAGCAGCTCAAAGTGGATTTCGTTGGTGAAAAATTCGTCTCTATAGAAGTTTGTATAAATCAACAGTCCTAGTTTTTTTGACAATAGAGAGAAGGGTTTCTATGAAAGAGACATAATGGAATTACCTTCAAAATAGCAACAAGTTACCAAACAAAAAGGTGGATATTTGACCTAAATTGGGCCATTCTAACTATGCTAAATAAGACCTTCAATTTCATGCAAAAGTTAATAGATTTCTTCCTACAACAGCTATAAATGAACTTATCGATTTATCACCTTTTCAAATTGTCTGCTAGCAAATTTCAGGGATTTTCTCTATTATAGACATATGTATTGAGACATACTCAGGGCTGAGATTATTTTCGATCAAATTAATTCTTATCTCAGCATCTTATTGAATTTTTGAAATGATAGGGTTTCCTAATTTCATGACTTGAGGATTTATTTCATATATTGTTAGTTAAAAAGATTTTTTTTAAATTTTTAAATCGTATAAATTATGAGGAAAGTAACTTCTTCACTACTTAAGTTATGTATTGTACATACATAACACGTAACCATCTAGATTCTATATACAAATGCCTACTTAGGTATACACATAAGTATGTAT
This sequence comes from Lepeophtheirus nordmannii, assembly GCA_963680855.1. NCBI lineage: Eukaryota > Metazoa > Arthropoda > Copepoda > Siphonostomatoida > Caligidae > Lepeophtheirus > Lepeophtheirus nordmannii. The sequence continues at coordinate 9,086,117 of OY804519.1, forward strand.
GCATACCCACCAACATATGTAGAACCACCCGTTTATTACCTCCTCATGATTAAGCATAAAGTCATGAATAGTTCACATAAATTCCTTAAAGAAAGTAAACCTTTTTTTTAAATGATAAAATAATTTTCTTTTTTTAAAAAAAGAACATAACTTTCTATGACTCCATTAGAAAAGAGGGAGATATATGTATAGAAAAAAAGAACAAACCCCAACAAACATTAAAAATGCTTGTAAATTTCCCCTTATTCTACAAAAGGGGGTCAGCTATTAAGTAGATTTCTAAGGGAAGGGCTCTAATTAGTCGTTTAATAAGTAATGAAGAGATAATATTTACTTCAAGCCTGAAGAAATAATAATGATGATAGATATTTTCAAATGAGTACATACATTCATAAAGAAATGAAAATTATAAATTCTGAAAAAGTACTCATCAAATACATATATATAAAGTTAATTATAAACTAATATCAGTTAATATTGCTTACATATCATGGTTGTATGCTTAAATATTACGTGTATATGAGGATGGTTCTTCTGTCATTGGACATGACGTGACTTAATTAAAAACACATTACTCTAATGATTGGTTGTTTGCAATTACATACATACATATCCCATTTCTATACATAATTAATAAGTCAAATGGGTAGGGCTCCGATATATGATCAATTCAATGCTAAGCATTGATGACTTTTATTTAAAAAAAATTACAAATTGAGCTTGAATTACACATTTAAAATATAGGTGTATAGGTATATAAATTTGGTTTTTTTTACGTCATTCTGCTTATTTTCTATAATGAATGATGTATTCTAAGGAATCCTTTTATAGATTCTGCAAATTTCACATAAAGGTCTCAATGAATGAGAAATAACCTGATGAAATCTATTTGAAAGGCCTTACAAATAATTATTTAAATAAAGTATTATAAAATGAAAGGAAGGCTCTTTTTGTCCAATGGTTTCCAACTCCCTTTGACACTCCTGGCTCCTTTTTTTTTTAATCCTTGAAACCTAAAGGACCCTCCACTGACGATTTATTATCTGTGAAGGAAAAAGAAATAAACATCTTAAAACCCCTTTAATTATAATTTGGTACAGGACCCACAAATTAAGTACTCTTGAGTACTTTTGGGCCTGCAACTCATCAGAAGAGAGGCCCTCTCTAATTTATAGCTATTACCCCTAGGCATGAGCCTATTCCATAAATTTGAATATAAGGCCCAGTTTTCACCTCTATATTAGCATGCTATGAAATATGGAAACGTTTTTTACATGCATTTGTAAGATAAAACAAATAATTTCTAAATTTTCTTAACTTTGTTGAATATTATTTGTGTGTTGACGCACCAATTAAGAGGAATAATTCAATTTCTATCAAGTCTATAAGACTTTAAACAAATCTTTTATTCCTTATATCCATTTTTAAAAGTCACCTGTTAAATGGATTTGAAATGTTCACATACCTGAAATATAAGAGAGAGAGAGAGAGTTGATTTAGTACAAATTCACAGAGGATTGAATTTAAAAAATTTCAAATTAGAACATTTTCATTGGAGGTATAATTGTTTTGGCTCTGGAGATCCTTATTGTTCCAGATACCAATAATTAATTAATTATTATTATTAAGTGTAAATCTTTTCTCTTTTAGTTTTGATCCCTCAATGTCCTTTTATGGATCTCAGTGGATTTTTAAACTAAGGGAACTACATATGCAAGGGCCTCACTACAGACGAGTATATGAAGTAAATTTTGAAGGGACACCAATTAAATTTTATTCGAGCTTTTGTCTGTTTGTGGCTCCTTCAAAATGGGGTATTTTGCAAAATGATGACGATGATGATGTTTCACCTAAAACGCCCTATATAAAATAAATGAAATCTTAAAATTGAGAGTAAAATCATCAAGGATGCGAAAACAAAGATTTATTGCATCATTGTATCTTGATTATTTAAAAAAAAAAAAAAAAAAAAAAAAAAAAAAATCTGCACGAATTTATCATTAAAAAAAGCGCTCATAACTTATATATATATATATATATATATATATGTATGTACAAATGTGTATAATTTAAAACATGCTTAGTTAGGCATGTGCACATACAATTCTACCTATGTTTATTTGAGGCATAATATCTTCATCAGAATCATTTGTAATTTGATCGAATCTACAAACTAACAATGAGATCACTATCACTGCAACACTTTTTGTCTTTGCAATTTTCAATTGTGTGCATTTACTTGTCAGTAATCAATTATTTATAAATACATACATATGTACACGGAATGCATCATCAAAGTATTGAAGAGATGGAAGTACTTAAAATTGTCATTTCATATGAAATGACTTAATGAAGATGAAATAATATGTATATCATGGGGGAGTTTCATAATTAACTCTCTCAAAAGCATGGTATGAAAATGCTTTAATACTTATTCGTACGTGTATTTATAATATCTCTTTTTAGAAAAGAGTTCCTTTTCGGACTTGGACTTAAAGTCGACATACAGATATGGAAAAGTTAATTACAAATAAATCAGCTCCTTACGGAGTACATAAATAACTACCTATAACTCACAAAGGAATTTCTTTGAGGCCATTACCCAAAGTAATTTATAGTTATTTTCACTCAATAATACATTGGGGAAAAAAAACAAAACAATATTGGATTTGTGAAGTAGCTGTCAAGCACTTTAAAAGCCAAAAGTACAGGGCAGCTATACATATTATTAAAATAATCACATATGAGTTCCATTACCATGGAAGCAAATGGATTTCAAAAAATAAAGCCATTTCTGATTTTGAGGAAAAACAAAACAAAAAAAAAAAACCAGATCCATGTCAAAAAAATAAAAAAAGGGGCAACCTTAAGAGCAGCTAATGACGTTTAAACTCTTAATAGTAAAAGAGAATGAAGACGTTTTTCTTTTTTTTTTTTTTTTTTTTTTTTTTTCTATTCCTACAATCTTTATTTTATTCTAAAATAATGTTACAATCAACTTTATAAGATCCATAAACTAATAACTCAAATCACATCCTCAACCAAAATACAGCACAGAAAACAAAAACAATTTTTGTCATCAGAATGACCAACTTTTTACAATACCATCAACAATTTTTGAGGGACATTCGGGTAGGGGTACTCTTTCTGTTCGTAATTTGTACATGAAATATTGCGCTTTTGCAGTAAAAAAATTAACAATATCCTGGTAAGGGCCACTATAAAAATAAACAAAGTCAATCCTTCGCAATTGTATATTAAGAGTCTCATTGAAAACTGATTTAAGATAGTCCAAGATTTCACCCATATGTGGACACTCCAGAATAAAATGCTTTAATGTCTCCAACGAGGTTCCGCAGAAAAAACAAAGCCTTTCAGCTCCCGTCTTCCCATAGATACTTCCTAGTGAAAGGGTACCAGATATCACTCTATACTTGAACCAAAAAAGAGAATGACTCATTTTTTCCGACTGCAGACCTTTTATAATAGCACTAACAGGAATTTCCAATCCAAAACTATCCCTTCTTCTCTCTATTTGATTAATAAAATGATTTCTAAACCTTTTCTCCACTAAAATATTACGAAGGCATTTATTGGTCATTAATTTTATAAAACTGAAAAAACAATTTCTCGGACCAAATTCCCGCTTCTTAAAATTGACAAATCTTAAGATCCTCTCTTTTTCTAACAGCTCGTTTAAAGTAAAATTATTTTCTTTATTGAACACTTCACCCAAGAACAATATTTTTCTTTTTATTGATGTATTTTGCAAAATAACTAATCTTTTATTAGCACTAACAGGTTCTTGCCATTCCATCCTCTCTAGCACCACATCTACTACCTCACAATAGATCTCCACATTCCTATTCCAAAAGGGGCTTATTTTCTTTGCTATTTCTAAGCACCTATGGGGACCCTTGCCTTTTACCATTTCCAAAGATTCATTCATTTCCTTTTCATATAAAATTTCTAACACTTCAGCCCATATTGACTTCACTTCCAAAAGTCTTTTAACCCATTTGCACAGAATTACTTTCCAAAAGTCTCCAAAACTCAACAGACCTAATCCGCCAAATTTTAAAGGAGTTTTAATACGTTGCCAAGATATATTCCTCGGGCGACCTGACGGAAAAAGAAAAACTTCACAAATTTCGTCTATGATTGCACTTAAACTCCCTGAATACGGTGTTAATCTCAAAATATGAATTACTTTGGGTAGAATTAAAACATTCCATATAAAAATCCTAGCCACCACGTTTTTCCTTAAAATCATTGCATACATTGATGTAGCTCTTGATATTTTATCCTGAATGAGAACACAGTTTTTCGAGAAGTCTTGATCATCTAACGAAATGAAACTCCCCAGTATTTTCATGACTTGTGTCGTTTGAATACCTCCTAGATCAAAGGGAATGTCAAAATTGGCCATTATTTGAGACTTTGTCATATTAATCTCTAGGCCCGATCGTCTTTGATTTTGTTCTAAAATACTCAATGTATTCTTAAAGGAAGTAAAAATCTCCTCCTCAATGCCCGAAAAAACAAATGTCATGTCATCTGCAAAAGCAAGCACTTTTGTTGTATTTTTCCCTACTCTAATACCTTGTATATATTTACAGTCAATGATTTCTTGAATCATTGAATTAACTGCTATCACAAATAGAAGGGGAGAGATGGGATCACCTTGCCGACATCCCCGATTTACTTGAAATACATTATTGGAACGCTCATAATACGTTGAAAGACCACACAGACCTACCCCTACCATTCTAATAAAATTTTCTCCAAGCCCGTGACCCTTTAGGCATTCTAAAATCCATTGATGAGACACACTATCAAAGGCTTTTTTAAAATCAATTCCTAAAACAGCTATCTTCGTCTTATAATCTATGATTTGAGCAATAGAATCTTTAATGTTTCTTCCAACATCCTCTATCAATCTGCCTGGTATAAAACCTTTTTGGGCTGGGTTAATTATAACATTTAAAAGGGCTCTTAACCTATGTGCTAAAATACCCCTATGTATTTTAAAAACAGTATTGAGTAAAGTTAAAGGTCGTAGGTTTTCGATAAATCTAGGGTCTTTGCCTATTTTTGGGATCAAGACGAGCTTACCTTTAGAAATTTGTTCGTCGAAGTAACCATTCCTATGCACCTCTTTGAAAACTTGCTCAAGGAGTGGAGCCAAAAATATGCTGAACTTAGTGTAAAATTCCATTGGGAATCCGTCAGGACCAGGCGCTATATTTTTTTTCTTATAAGACCTAATGTAATCAGTAATTTCTGCAGAACCGATTTCGTTCTCTAGTAGCCTTCTATTTGGATAATCAACCTTCACTATCTTCATATTCATTCCTTTCCCAGAATGTCTTAGAAAGTTGGCAGTATTAAAAGTGCATTTTAAACAAGTATAATTTTTCAAGAGATTGCAGTCTCTGCAAACATACAATCTTCCATAAAATTCGGTCACAATACTATTCACTTTTGACTTATCTTTTTCCAACACTCCTTTTTTATCAAAAAGCGCAGCGATTGTTTTTCTCTCTCCATTAAAACGTTCTTTTTGCTTCACTTTTTTTAAAGTTGCCTGTTCTTTGGGAATTTTATGAAGTCTAGATCTTACCAAATATCCTTGAGTGTAGAACTCATTGATTCTAATCAGCTCTTCTTCTTCGGCCCGATCTATACTACCATCTTTTTTCTTTCTAAGCAAGTGCTCAAACTTAAGCTTTCTATCTTGGCTTAGCTTCGTCCCAAGCTCGCGGTACATTTTTCTCGCGCAATCTAATACTATTTTAAGGGCATACGAGGGGGACTTGATTAAACCAGTATTCAATTTCTGTAGAGTATTTTCAATTAACGTCTTAATTTTAATTTGAGTATTACTATCTTCCAGCAAAGTTATATTAAGTTTCCAGTAGCCCTTCAGATATTTTTTTGGAATAGACACGGTCAGCAATATTGGCTTATGATCAGACATAAAACTTGGAACTGTACAATAATCTGAAAGAAAATGTACCAGGCTTTCAGACACAAAAAAGTAGTCTAGTCTAGCACTTTTTATTATAGTGTCTCCAGATTTAACGAAAAAAGTATGCTCTGGGTTTTGATTGAATTTGATGGCTGAATCGGATATTGTGTTAGTGTTTAAAATATTTTTAAAAACCTTTCTTGCATTACGATTGTTCGTATTGATATAGTTAAAGGTATCACGTTCCTGTTCCAATGCTAGATTAAAATCGCCCATTAGTACAAAATCTTCATTATTATAAACGAATTGCTTCACAAACTTTTCCTCCACTGATCTAAAAAACTCAGGGTCATCTTTATTTGGACCGTACACTGATAAAATATTGATTAGTCTACCCTTCCACTTTATTGTAAGCACTAAGTAATTGCCCTTTACATCTCTGGACTTAATGTTGGGCTTCAAATCACTTTTTATCAGAAAAAGTATGCCCCTAGACGGATGATTTGCTTTCTTACTTACTGCGGGAACCAAAAAGACATCAAAACCTTCGGGGTAGCAATCATTCTCGCTCAGTTCTCTAATTCGGGTGTCACACATTGAAATGATATCTGGACTAAATGATATTAAATAATCTAAGAAAGGTTTTCTTTTTGCTTTGTTAAAAATAGAATTTGCGTTAGCAGATAAAAGTTTTAGATCCATAGTTAAGTTAAGGGGGGGGGGATTTCACGTAAACATATATACCTCATGATTATTGTTGTCGTTCCACAATCCTGAAGTTCCTCCACTTCTAAATTCCAACCCCACGGGACATAGAGAGAAAGTGTCTCTATTCATCTTTATCACTATCGAGGGTGCCTCCGTCTCGAAACTGAACCAATTTCTGGACTTTTTCCTCCGGGCTGTCGCTGGCACTTTTTTTCTTGGAAGTGTTTTTTTGGTTTCTCGGCACTTGTCGCTTCCTCAAGACAATATTCCACTCATCTCTCTGGCGTGCCGTTGACGAGGTTGGAGTTTCTGTCACCTCTCTCTCCGTTTCATCCTCCCGGTTTAATGGGGCCTCTGGGATGTTGTCGTCTATATTGTGCAATTTTCTGCTATCCTTCGCCTTCTCTCCTTGAGCATTTAAACCTTCAGTGTTACACATCCCTTTTTCCAAAAGTGAATCCTCTTCCTCTTCCTCCCGCCGAGCAATTTCTTCCGTAACTTGTCGTTCTTCTGCACCCGTTATACGCAACGGGAGGCCAAAAACCGTTCGAAATTTTTTTTCAAACTCCCCATACCCCACTTTGTTTTGGGCTGGGCATCTATTTTTTGTATGCCCAAACTGAAGGCACTTAAAGCATTGCAGCTGTTGGTGAATACTTAAAAGTTCAACTTTACGTCCCCTCACAGGAACAACCATCGGCATTTTCTTCCTCGGCTTAATTTGGAATTTTAGTTTGCCTGACATTATCTGGTTGAATTTCCTGGAGAACTCCTGGTCTTCTTTGTCCTCCGCAGTTACTTTATGAGGTACGTTTTCAAATTGCCCAACAATTTCGCCGAATTCTCTCATTAGTTCCATCAACTCTGGGAGATGAACTTCTGAGCCGTTTTTAACCACTACCCAAATAGGGTTTTGAGAAGCCTTAATACTTTTCAGTCCTCTGATTGAAAATTTAACTTCATCATCTGCATGAAGGAGATCATCAACTGCTTGAAACTTAGTTACAACGTTGATAGGTTGTTTAAATTCAATAGCTATATAGCCGGCCTCACTCCTGCAGTCATTTATTCTCAGTATATCATTGACATTGAGGTCCAACTCCTTAAATATGTTTTTATAGTGGGATAATCCAGGAAAAAAGCCCCTCAAGACTTTTCCTTCATTATCTCTCCAATCCAAATATATCTTTTACCAAACTGGATCCGTTATTAAATCCCTCTTTCTTGCTCCTCCCGCAATTCTTGAATAGGACGTCTTTTTATCCGCAGTTGCTTCCCTTCTTTTTAAGTCATTCGACATGTTTGATGAATTCTGAGTATTAGAAGCGCTCTCCTTCCCATGATGAACTTCGACCGGCCTGTTTAATAGACTGTTGCTGACCTTCACACCTTTTTCTTCTTCATTCTCCTTTTCAGGCGCGCTTCTCCTGTCAGGAGGGTCTCCTGGGGATTTACCTGACATTCCACAACTTCTTTCTCTTCTCCCTCCCCCCTCAGGCAGAGACACTAATTATATGAACTCTACCTTTAAAGAGTTTCCACGTAATTATGACGTAGATACTCTTGTAGCGAAGAGGCTCCTTAAATGGGACCAAAAATCCTCCGATTCTTCGGTATCCGGGTGTTTATGGTATCTTCTGGATGGCTGACGACGATGCACACACTAATGTATCAAAGCAGACACCAAAATTTTATCCCGAAAATCACTTGAAAGGGCTATTTTTATTTTTTTGTCAGGACAAAAAAACACAAGCTCTCACCGGCGTGACAATACATAAAATTGAGAGTAAAATCATCAAGGATGCGAAAACAAAGATTTATTGCATCATTGTATCTTGATTATTTAAAAAAAAAAAAAAAAAAAAAAAAAAAAAAAATTTATCATTAAAAAAAGCGCTCATAACTTATATATATATATATATATATATATATGTATGTACAAATGTGTATAATTTAAAACATGCTTAGTTAGGCATGTGCACATACAATTCTACCTATGTTTATTTGAGGCATAATATCTTCATCAGAATCATTTGTAATTTGATCGAATCTACAAACTAACAATGAGATCACTATCACTGCAACACTTTTTGTCTTTGCAATTTTCAATTGTGTGCATTTACTTGTCAGTAATCAATTATTTATAAATACATACATATGTACACGGAATGCATCATCAAAGTATTGAAGAGATGGAAGTACTTAAAATTGTCATTTCATATGAAATGACTTAATGAAGATGAAATAATATGTATATCATGGGGGAGTTTCATAATTAACTCTCTCAAAAGCATGGTATGAAAATGCTTTAATACTTATTCGTACGTGTATTTATAATATCTCTTTTTAGAAAAGAGTTCCTTTTCGGACTTGGACTTAAAGTCGACATACAGATATGGAAAAGTTAATTACAAATAAATCAGCTCCTTACGGAGTACATAAATAACTACCTATAACTCACAAAGGAATTTCTTTGAGGCCATTACCCAAAGTAATTTATAGTTATTTTCACTCAATAATACATTGGGGAAAAAAAACAAAACAATATTGGATTTGTGAAGTAGCTGTCAAGCACTTTAAAAGCCAAAAGTACAGGGCAGCTATACATATTATTAAAATAATCACATATGAGTTCCATTACCATGGAAGCAAATGGATTTCAAAAAATAAAGCCATTTCTGATTTTGAGGAAAAACAAAACAAAAAAAAAAAACCAGATCCATGTCAAAAAAATAAAAAAAGGGGCAACCTTAAGAGCAGCTAATGACGTTTAAACTCTTAATAGTAAAAGAGAATGAAGACGTTTTTCTTAAAAAAAAAAAAAACAGTCACAAAACCATAAAGTATTTATAGATTGCTACGAAAGTGAAATTCAAAGGCATTTTCCTCAAAATGTGCATTTTGTGACACTTTTTTTTCAAACTCATTTGAAAATGTTACCACAAAATGTATTTATACATTTTGTTAAGAACGAAAGATACCAGCTTTAAAAAAATCAAATACTTATAAATTTATTATTAGAGCTGTGAAAAAGAGGCAACTTTGATGAGTGACGGAGATGACGTAAAAAAAAAATAATAATAAGTAAAACTGAGAGACATTATGAATGAATTAGATTATATTATTAATATTTGCTGTTACATCCCCAATGTAGTTTTTACTAAATTCATTTGAGCACATACCTAAAAAAAACCCCAATAAATGGTGAAATAACTCACTATTTCTCATAAAATATGTTACCATTTTACTACAAAGGGTTGTATGATTTAGTCATTTTTAAATCATTATTGATTTGTAAAAGAATTGTAGCATCTTTAAAAAAAGCTGGAAGGGCTCTTTTTTTACAACTCTATGTACAATTTTAGAGTTATAAATATTGGTGGAATCCCGGCATGGCTAAATTTCTCAGCAATATGCAAAATTTTTATGTTTTTATATAATAGTTTCTATACAAATTTCCTTTCCAAAATAGGAAATAAGTATTTCTAGCTATTCATTAAGTATTTGTACATTTTTGGATCGTTGTCAAACTAGAGAAACGTAATTCAAAATGGTTTTATATTTGGTATGAATGACACATACCAATCTTATTAGCGCTAAGCTAAGACGACTCTTCAAACTACATATGTGTTGAATGCTATTAAATAAAGGATAGTCAAACAATTTGAAAGAGAGATGCAATAGGACATCATAAAGCTAAGAAAACCTTCATATGCGTAAGATGACATTGAGGATCCGAGTTAGAGAAAAAAACAACCAGTAACTAGTAATTAAACAACGATCATGACCCACTGACAAACTTGCTATTAACAGATTTTGGGTCTAATTTTTACTTCATCTGGTTGGAAAGATTGAGTAAAGAGCTTACATATATTTATATAGGACTTTGTACGGATGTCATTGCATATAACGAAGAACGAACTTTTTTTACCCTTTCTGCAAAGCCACGAAGTGAATATTTTGAATGGAAAAACTTATTTTTATATTATACATATATATATATATATATATATATATATATTGTTAAAAAAGTGTTTTTTTAGCTACATATAACTAAATCCCCTGAGATTGTTTCTATATCAGCCTTTTCTAATTCTTTTCCAGTACCATATGCTAACCTTTGTAGTGTAAGAAGTTTTTGTTAATTCCATTTTAATTCTGTTACATCCAAATGAAGTTCACTAGTTAATGTAAACAGGTACTTTTTGATTAAATTCATCCATAGAAAATTCTTTAGTACAAACTCCGTATTTTTCACAATTTTTTTTACACAAAAATTCTTTAATATTAAGATACTTCCTCAAAAATCATTTATAACATGCATCAAGTACTTTATTTGTACTAAAAAATAAGTATACACATTAATTTAAAAAGAAAATTATAGACTCTTCACTAATAGTAAATGTCAAAAAATGTGTGTGCTGAACACAATACTTAAAAAAACACCCCTATTTATTTGTTACACCTTTTTAAAAGTGAGTTATGGATTTAGGGGGATATTTGAAATATTACTCCTTAAAGATACAAATTCTTTATCAGAGCTGTATCGTTATGTATTTTGAAAATTGAGAAGGGAGTGGATCCTTTTTTGTTCAAACGTAAGTAATTAGTAATGGAAATTTTAGGACCGATGTGCAACATTTAAATATTGATATTGATGGCGCTCTGATTTTGCAAAAAGTTTTTTTTTTGTCGAAAGGAACGTTTAAAGGCCATACAGAAGTTTTTTAAGTACTACTCTAATATATATGTATATTTTGAATCTATCACAAATGTAGGTAGAATTAAAATTCATCTTTTTATATTTAAAATAAATAATAATAAATTACTTGAATTTAACAGTATTTAATATCTCATCCCCGAATTTCCCGAGATCCTGCTGAGAGTTCATTTCCTGGGAAATGCATATGCAAGTTTTAATTGATTTTTGACCATTTAAAAATGTACATATGCAAATAGCTTAACTCCAAAAATATGTGCAATGCTTCACAAACGAGCAATGCATGATATTTACATTAAACATGAATGGCTAAATTATTATCATATGTATGTACATAGGGAAAAAATAAGACATCAAGATTTTTTTTTATTGTTATTGCTGACTGTTAATTGGTTATTTTGAAAATAAACTCTAAATATGAACAAAACATGAATCATCATCTAACATTCCAAACATGGACTAATATAATTTTTTCGACTTCAAACTGCGAATTGAAATTAAATCTTTGAAGAATGTGTAATGAAGTTCAAAAACCATCTATGTAGATACATGTAACCAATCTATGGTAGTATTCTATCTATCTATGTATTCCCCACTGGTAGTTTCCATACGTATTTTTTTGTCAGCTGTCGATTTTTTGTCAACTCCTGTGAATTGATTGAACTCGAATTAAATTTTGTTAATCAATGAACAAAGCTCTTACTGTAGTAAAAATAGAAAATAGTTCAACAGTTGCTAAGAATGACGTCATGGCTACCAGCTCATGGGTCCTTCTCCTTTTGGGGGGTATGAAAGGTTGAGTGATGCAATGAAGATTGTCATGTAGCAAAAGTATGTACATGCCACAGAGATCTGTAATTATCATATAATTCTCGTTTCAATCTTGGAGCTTCTCTTATCACCATGATTATCTTTTACATCTGTTGTGGGAGGGGGTATGAACCTAGTGTGCATCACCATATGAGTGTTTTTTTTAGGGGGGGGGGGAGGGGGGAATATGGAATCTTTTTGGATGTTCGAATATTAAGTACAAATATATTATGTACGTATTTACGTGCGGAGCAGACAGACTGTATGGATTTCCATATATATATTTCTGTATTACTTATCTTCATTAAAAAAACCTAAAAAGGCATACCACAACAACAATAATAAAAAATCAGCTTGAATTGAACAAATTTCCTTTGTAAAAAGAATCTCTTTGCCAATATTCTAATATCATATATTCGTAGAGTTCTATATGTCTGTTTGAAATGAATAAATTGTACAAATTCTCAATAAATTAAGCTGATTTTAAGACTCTGATCCCTTCAAAATCATTCTAAAAAGAACATTTGCGACTGTGTTTCTGCCGTCAGCGTCAGGACATCTGTAGTCTCAGCTTTTTACCCTATTCATTTTATTCTACAGATAGTCTTGACACTTTTCTGTAAAAAATTATTTAACAGCCTCTAAAAGAAATGAAATTGTTAAGCTAACCAGTGCAAGGAAAAAAGTTGAATCGAATCGGTTAACTTTAATCTTTTGATTCTCTACTCAGAGTCCATTATAATATCTTATCTGTACATTATAGCCAACCATTTGAGGAGTATATCAAAAAATAAAAGTTGTCCCTAGACCCTATGCTCTCAAGCACTAATCTAACATTTCATCCTTTATAAATTTGTAAATGTGGAGGATAGTGCATATTCTAATAATAAGGAAACCTCTTTACATATTTTATTTTGAATACCCTCATTTGTAGTGAGCAATTAATTAGGTTTTAAATGTTTTAATTGAATCAATTTTTTGATTTCTATTTATTGGGATATTTCAATAATAATAATTAATGATACGAATCATTAATAAGCTCCACAGAGTGTACATATCTATGTCTTTGATACAAATTGAAGAAATCCACCGTAGGGTACTTTTACAGGGAGAAAAAAATCTAAACTTTTTGTATTTGTACATATATTTGTTTAAATCACATGATACTATGAATACATAGTACCTAGTTATAATATCATTTAATTGATTCTTATTCAACATACATACATATGTAGAGCCCTCATCTCAAATCAACAGGTTTTCCATTACCAATGTTAAGATTATAATATTAATAATAATAAAAATAAGGTAAGTAAATATGTTCTAAGGAGCCAAGTTACGTAGTTTTACTTACTTAGTGCATGAGTATAATTTATTAATAAGAGGTTTTCCTTTCCAAGAAAAGAAATCATTAATTTTTGGTTTGTTTTGAGCTCTAGGCAAAACCCTGGCTTCTAAGGGGGGGGGGGGGCTTTTTCCTTCTTTACCTATTATATATATGTGTATATAAATATATATTAAAATATCGGTGTACCTATGTATGAATCTTAAGTAAACACTCAAAATATCTATGATATTATTTTTATGCATAATATATGTAATATTATTTATAATCTTTCATTTATTTCGACGAGAAAAACACATTGCTTGAAGTAAGGGATGAAGTGAAGAAGTGTAATCCGAACTGCATCTCTCCTTCATTCTTTGTGTGATTCATACTCACGAATCAATATAGTCATTCCTTATCAAATTAATTCACTAAAAGTGGGTGTTTTTAGGTTAAATAGTTTCAAAATATAAACAGTTATATGTACTTAATAGAACAAATGATGATGACGTCAGAGTCCAGTCATAAATGTATTTCATTCCCATTGCTAATAAAAGATTGCTGTATCTAAATTGAAAAAGTACAAATGACTGCCTGTTCAAAAGTTTCCTATGAGATAACATAATAATAACCACAAAAGTATTCCATAATGAGAAATAATATGAAAATATAGACCAAACACAGCGCTTCTCTAGCAGACGTAACAAAGTTGGGTAATACTTTATTCCCAATACAGTTTTATATAAAAAAAACCCACGCTTACATGGAATATGATTGCTATGAAAAAAAAAAATTAATCATCTATGAACTAATTTATCAATCTCTTAAAGAAATGAAATGTTTAAGTTAACCAGTGTAAGGAAAAAATAGGATCGAATCGGCAATTATCGTTAGAACATTATTTCTTGATTCTTTATTGATAACAAAAACTATTAACTAATAATTATTTTGTAAATTATAAATTAAAGTACATAATTTTGGAATCTCTCGTAGTATAAAATACCTAAAGAAATTCTTAGAAACCCGGATCCTGGTAAAGAAATATGTATTAATATTTTAAGTAAGAAATTATGGGGTCATTTTAGATCAAATTAGTTAAAAATTTCCACCCTTTTCAGCATTTGATAAAATTTATCGTATCTATTATTATTCACCTACTTTCAAACCAAAAACTTTTTTTCGCTTTTCAATTAGATAAATGGCCCCTATGTTATGAATTTATTTTGCGGTTTCTTTTTGTTGCAATTTGTGTTAAAACCGAAGTAAGAAAAAAAAACCTCAAACGTTTCTACCTCCTCAATCTCCAGTGAGCTATTTTAAATAAATAAAACCTTTAATTTAATATTTGTGTCAATCAATACCCATTTTCAAACGGTTACTTTGTTATTTAGTATTATACCTTGGCAGACATTATTTACTGCACCAAAAATAAATGTTTCAGCTAAAAGATATGTACATATACATTCATGTGTATTTTGATTGCATTTTGAAAGGAAATGCCATGTGAAGCACATATTATAAGGTCAAAATGAAACAAAAAAAGTTCACATCTCAACGGTTAGGACTCATTTGAGTTTCACAAGGACTATTTCTTTTGAAATTTGATGGACACATGAGGACAAAATATATTTCAATTCTATGTAAAAAAAATTTTTGAGAGACAGGATCCCCAAATCGTATACAGTAGTGTAA
The DNA here is from genome assembly GCA_963680855.1 of Lepeophtheirus nordmannii. Taxonomy (NCBI): domain Eukaryota; kingdom Metazoa; phylum Arthropoda; class Copepoda; order Siphonostomatoida; family Caligidae; genus Lepeophtheirus; species Lepeophtheirus nordmannii. Next base: position 9,101,345 of record OY804519.1, read on the forward strand.
CTATAGAAGGTATTTGGGGAACATTTCCCCAGTTCAAGGGATGTTTTTTCCCCAAATACAAATAGATATATTAATAGTACACATAATTTAAAACTTATTCTTTATATTAAAACTGCATATTTCTTATAGTAGTCTAACCATTGAGATCACATCTTTGATTTGTCTGTAATAACCGGTTTTTTCTAATTGACCCCTCTTAAAATTTGAAGTGTCCCTCCTTAGATAAATGTATGTCTGGCTGCAGGACTGTTTCAAGAAATATATTTACTATTTACAAAGAGTAAATTTGACCATTTTTCAAAGTATTATTTCTAACCAAAGAATGACCCTTGGAGAAATCCTAGATTCAAATCTGTTTCTCTTTTTTTTTATCACAATTCAAATTATTTTTTTAGGAGGGAAACAGGGAATTTGGTTTTTATTTAGAAGATTATTTATCTTCAAGATTGAATAACTTTTAGAGCAAATGTAATGGAAGTAAAATTATCTATGTATATCAATATTCACCTCTCTTTTGTGCATGTTTGATAATTTATTTATCACTTGTCAAGAGTGAATTTTGTGCCATTTTTCAGTTGATAACTTATATATAAATAATGAATCATTTTTCATGAGTCAATAATATTCCATACAATGAAAAATATGTTGATACATACAATTATTAATATGTTTAATATATTTATCAGTTGTCCCTTTGCATCGATGATGCTATTGATTTGAGAGAACGAAAATAAATAAATTATAAATATATATATATGTACATTTGTACATTTTGTACATATTTTTGTTCTTTTGTGGTATTCTTACACAACCATTTTGGTTAATACTAAATAAAATAATAATAATAATAATAATTCATAATTTTATCTTGTCTCTGGTTTTTTTTTTTTTTTTTCAAACGACATGTAAGAAATAAAATATGTACATATAGATAAATAAAAATGAATTTGTCATTTCATATCTTTTTATTATTATTTTGTATTTCGAAAGATTTTGATTTGAAATGTTTTTGACATTGCTTATCCTCACAAAGGATCACATATCAAGGAGCTCAACCATAGAAATAACCAGCTACATTCATTACTTAAAATAATGACTGCCTTTGATAATGTGTAGTATAGAACAAAAAATAACTTGTGAGTACAAACATCTCAATGTACAGGTTTAAAAAAAAAGAAGATATTCAAGAAAGTGGAAAAAGAATAATTAATTAGAAATTAAATATGAAAATCGTGAATATTCATTATTTTTTAGAAATGAAATTAATGTCATTTCATTAGTATGAAATTTATTTTATGGGCATTTACCTAGAAAAGTTATTCAATACCTAGTACTATTTGGGTTTTAAATGACTCAAGAAGACTACCTATAGTATACCAAACAAAGCACTCCTAACATTTATTTATTGAATTTGCAAAAGCTTTGCAAGGAATTAATTCATAATGAGATACATTTAAGATTCAGTATCCAGTTAGCCATTTGAGTTGACACAAATAGATTCCAATGTATGTTCAATTCAATTTAATAAATTGAATTGAACAAAATATCGAACTTGTAATTAAAAATGAATAATTGTTTGACTTAACCATGCAATGGACCTATTAAAAATACTTTCAAATATTAATTTTATCTCTTAATGAAATAAAAAAAATCTATTACTCTTTATACAAAATAATTAATTAATTATTATCTTTCCAATGAAAATATTGAATGGGGAGAAATCTTGAAGAATCATTAAATTAATTGCACATCAATCAATACATGAAGAACAATCAAAGAGGAGAACACTAAAGCAATGACTTGAATAAGAAATAACACCCGGATGGTTTAATTAGAAAAATACATTTAAAAAGACAAAGTTGGCTATTTGAAACTTTAACCTTTCCATTGTTTGTATGCTTCCATCATCACTTTCATTATCTCACCATTGATGTCAATATTTGATTCAATGATTCAAAGGTCATTTTTTGATACAAATAATGCTTTGGAGCTCTTTCCCTCTTGTGACTCGAAATTGAGTCAGAATTATGTTTAATCAAACAACGGGTTAAAAACTTGGAATCCAGGGTAATAAACTTGTGGTGTTGTGATCACATCACTCAATACCACGATGATAAAAAGGCTTTGAGTGATTGATACTAAGAAATAGTAGTTGTTCTTATTCTTTTTAGCTTTTCTCTATGTCTTGTCACCAAGTCTCTGAGAGGTCAATAAGAAAATGCCCTTCGAAAATTGATATAAAGCCCAAGAGCAATCTTGAGAACCGCACAAATATCCTTTATCTCAATGTTTTTTTTACCACTATTAATTTTTTTAAGTGATTTAATTTTAATATTGATTATAATGGCTTGTACTCACAACCTCGACTAGAGTTGCTCTTAACTTTAATTAAACACCGACTTCAAACTCTACTTTGGCTCAAACTCTCTCTCTCTCAAAAAAAGAAACCGACCAGGTCTGAATAGAAATCATAATTTTGTTATTAATAAAATATGTTTTCAAACTTCACTGAGAGCATGTCTAGACCCTATCACTTAAATAAAATTAGCAAATAATTATGCAGGACCTGGTGCAAATAGAACTGATAGGGAAACAATATTGTAGAGAGATATAAAAATAGATAATTATATACTTTAATACTTACCCTTAAAAAAACACACAAAAAAAAAAACATTGTCTAATAATATGTTAATATGAAATTATATAATTTTTTGCAGTCATGTGCAAAATTAAATAAACCAAATTATTTAAAAGGCTTTTATGGTTGAGAATGACGTAAAGTTTTTTTAGTAGTATTGGGACATACTTTTTAAAGCTTATTTGTAAGAAATTGTCATATTTAAAGAGAATTTGATAATAACAGGGTTACCAATAGGCTATAAGTAGTCATTTGACGTCTCAATATTTCTTAGTTGAATATTGGTTGAATCTGAACATTAATAAGAGTATATGATTTTCACTGAGATGTAGGACTCAATGATTTGAGTGTTTAGTTATTAGTTATTTAGTTAATTATCAAATGTTCATTTTTGACACATGTATTTGATTCTGTATTCTGAAAATTTATACTCTGTATGACTCCTTTTGTCATAAGTCATATTTGACTGAAGTTTATAAGTAGTAGAATAAATGGTTTATGAGGTGATTAATTAGGGAATAATGAAGGTTAAACATAAACATCGTATTTTAGATGATGTTTGAGTCAGATATAAAGTTAGTTTCCATGAATCATATTTTTAATGAATGGATGTCACATCATTATCTTTATTGTGTATCTTGCAACCCTCTCCTTTGAAAGAAAGAGAAAAAAATGGCCCAAAATCATTTGATAGCAGTTAGTTTTTCCCAATTAAATGAGTTATTCTTCATTGAATAGAATAGTTGAACAAAAAATAATTAAACTTCAATCAATCAACGTTCAGAAAACAGATAAGGGAGGAAAAAAATAGAGTCTACATATGTATGTAGACAAATTTTTGAAAATTTTTGAAGGATCGTATCTCAACGATCCTTCAAAATCCACATAAAATGTACATTTACACTACATAAAATATTGTTATGTTTGTTTTTGCCAAAAATATCCTCCTTATTCCTTTTTCCCTTTCAAAGATTTTATTGCTAAGGTATACTTAAGACACCAAAAAAAATTTTTTTTTGTTTTTTATGAATGCAGGTCCTATCAAATGTTTATTACGTATCTAAAAAATTTTTTATGAGTGTCATTCTATTTAATATTAAATATTCAGAGTGTAGAGTTGTCATAATTATGTGTTGGAAGAGATTTTTATGATTAAATATTTACTTTTTTTTTTTTTTTTTTTTTAGAAATTCGTGATTATAGTTTACATGGATATATCTATTGCTAATGTTTACAATATATAATATTATTTTTTTTTTTTGCATGGACAAATAAAGTATGAAGTAATGTGTACAAGAGATAGGTACAACGTGTTTGCTGATATATGAATAAATAATAACAAAAGTGACTGAAAGCCTTATTGAACAATACAAAAGACTATGTATTTATCTACAATTAAAAACGAATGTTTGTTCTTCTATGCATTTCCCAAAAGGATAAGCTTAGAGCTGGAATTTCTAGACCTTAAACAGTTTGTGTTTTGACTGCATTTTTAATAATGAATAAAGAGATACAACTTCTTTCATGAGAAGAAAAAAATCACCAAAGAGATAAAGGTAATTAACAAAAACATATTTTTAGCTAAATTGGCTACATTACTTTATAGAAAAATATTGGAGGAAGGATTTGGTCAAGAAAAGAATGTATCTCAATGATTCGTTCTTATTATTTTTAAATAAATGACAGTATCTATGTAAACATTAATTGAGAAAAAAGGATTTATAACTATGAATCTTGAAGATAATTAACATGGTAAATAATTGGATTCAAAACAGAAATTACTTTACTTCAAAATCAATTTTTTGAAGGTGTAACAATCTATACAGAAGCAAGGACCCACCTAAAGTCCACTTTTGGTTGTTACAGTGAAAACATTTATATAGGAATCTCATTTTTTTCACAATATTAGTCAATATTTTTGATGAAATACGTAGTTAGTGTAAATTTTCTCAAAAACAACGGAAATAAATGAAGAATCCAATCAGTCTGGGAGAATGTTGTTAGGGGAAGAATGTAGAAAATAGTTTTTGAAGTCACACAAATTTTTTTGAATAATGAAGAGTTTTTCTGTATTGGGTTAATTTTATTCAAAACTTTTTTTTTTGATTTGACAATAATTCTTCAATTGGTTTTTATTATTTAGTTTATTGGAACAGAAGAAGGCATCTCTTGGATCTTATAAATGAAATTTCATCAAAAGAACATCCATTTCAATAAACATAACAAAAGTTCAATTTCTTCCAACAAAAATTACAGTCCCCTTGAATATTTATTATGCAATGGTTTTATAGAGTTTATACTATAATTTATTCAAAGAATATCCTTATACATACTTTTCGTATCTGATTATTTGATTGTATATATTTCCTACTTGGATTATTTTTTAATAAAATATCATGTACCACTATTTTAGTCTAATGAGTAATTACTGCATATTAACACGCACACATAGTAAATATTTAGTTGAACTAATGAAAGAAAAGGAGTGTGCGTAAAAAGAATTACATCTTTTTATTTACTATTGATCTCTGGACATGGGCAAAATGTTGATATACTGTTGAGTTAAAGGAGGGAAACAAAAATATCAGTTGATACTCAATTGGAACTTACTCTTCTCAGTATCATTGAGGTAAGAACTTGCTATAAAATTAAGTAGTTATTGTGTATTAATTAATATTGTCAAATGACAATCAGCAGATAAAATGTAGAGTCATCAATTAGTAATTGCGGACATGCTTTCTCACCTCAACAAAAGGCACATCCCTATTGATTTCCCTAATCAGAGAAGGATATAGACACTCGCAAGTTACAATATATTTTATAATCTAAAAAACAACTAAAAAGTAATAAAATTTGACGAGCTATATTTTAGGTTTTGTTTCGAGGTTAAACAGTTTCAAAATATAAACAGTTATACTTAATAGAACAAATGATGATGACGTCAGAGTCCAGTCATAAATGTATTTCATTCCCATTACTATTAAAAGATTCTGGTTGCTGTATCAAAATTGAAAAAGTACAAATGACTGTCTGTTCAAGAGTTTGAGGGTTAAGCTTTATGGCTCTCCTATGAGATAACATAATAATAACCTCAAAAGTATCCCATAATGAGAAATAATATGAAAATATAGGCCAAACACAGTGTTCCTCTAGCAGACGTAATAAAGTTGGGTATTACTTTATTCCCAATACATTTTTATATAAAAAAAACCCACGCTTATATGGAACATGATTGTTAAGAAAAAAAAAAATTATTCATCTATGAACTAATTTATCAATCTCTTAAAGAAATGAAATGTTTAAGTTAACCAGTGTAAGGAAAAAATAGGATCGAATCGGTTAACTTTAATCTTTTGGTTCTCTATTTTTAGATTCTGAAACTTTTCAGATCTTGTGTGATCACTATGTACCAACATACAATTAAAATCAAATAGAACTAACTTGTAAAATAGCCATTTTAGTCTCTATATATCTTTGATTTAACGACCAATTAAGATCAAGAACATACATATTTTTATATTCGTTGGCAATGATAAGATCTATGTATAAATAGAGTTCATAAAATACTAACATATTTGGAGTTTGCATCTTATAAGCTTTTTTTAAAAGGAGTTACTGCGTATTTAAGAAATATATCGAAGAAATTATCTAGATCCATTTAATTATTAGCAGAAAAGAAAAAAAAAGAAGGTTTCATATTCTGACAGTTAGGAATAGTCTTTAATAAATACATGTTAGTATTTTTTAAAAAAAATATATGCATCAATAACTTGATTTTATATTTGAATTTTATGCTTCTATCTATTTTATAAGATGTAATTTCGTTTCTTAATAATTTTTGACATTACTTCCAATCCCTCAAGATATCATTGATTATTATCATCCAAATTGAAAATATACATAAGTATAAAAACGGAGACTCAGTGTCTAAAACACTCACAGTGAGAATATTTTGTGGATTTCTTATGAAGTCATCTTTCCACCTTCATTATTTTTCTGCTGGTGACGTCATATGTTTATTTTTGTATACTTTACGTGCAATTTTAATGTACCCTACTCTTGCTTGTAAATTAAAACATATCTGACGGTCTAAGGAGTATTTTATACTTTAACAATCATCAATGGCATTGTCTTCTTCATGAACCCTCTTTATTTTGTCGTATGTATAATTTTATGTTGAAGATTTAATAATGATGAAGAAATGTATGGAAGGCTCTATCTATTTCTCTGGAGAATAAATGCAATGGCAGTTATTCTCTTACCTCTTCGATTCGGCCCTTTGGAGGATGCTCTATCAAAAGAATACAAAAAAATTGCACGTTCCCATCCTGTTGTTCGTGCCAAGTCCGTCTCCATGATAAAATCTGATCTACAACAGAACCAAGAGGGCCCCTGAAAAAGCTAGTTCATTGCCACATGAAAATGTTTAAAAGAAACGATGCCATTGATTGTAATGTAGAAAATGATCCTTATACCGACAGATCCTTTTAAACTTATGAGTGAGAATAAAATAAATAAATATCACTCACCAAAGTAAAAATATGACGTCACCGGTAGGTGAAAAAAAATTGAAATTGAAAAGATGGCGTCATAATACATAAAAATTGAATTTAAAAGGGTCTTATTTTTCGTGCAATGACTTAGTTTGATCAATTTATATCATATACATATACATACACACACTCAAGAGAGCAATATCTAATGATAAAAGCCAATTAGTCTGACCATGCGGGATTCCTTTTAATAAGTCAATGCTCATTTGCTTTTGACGAGTTACATAATGACTTGACTTATGTACATACATAATATGCACTTCAAAGAAGTGCAAAGATAACAAAACACTTTTTAACCTAGACCTCAATTGATTTTTTTTTCTTTTGTGGTTTTGTTTTCCACTTATGAATTACATAGTATATCTATGTATGAAATAAATATATCTACCAAATGATAAATTATAATTTAAAAAAATCTTAATTCCTCACAGACTTTTGTTGTTTGTTTTCCTTTTGTTTTTCTTAACAGATGGCCTTTCAAGATGTTTCACTATTTGGTTTTTATGTATGGGATACTACATACAATCATATCTATGTATGTAAGTATTTAACAAATGATGATATATTTGAATTCTTATAAGATGGTTTTTGATCGATAAGAATTATTTATTTATTTATGAAAGAAATTTCTTAGACATCTCGGCACAACTTTTTTTTTCTCTCTCTCTTTTTACATATTTTGTAATAATCAAGATAATAATAATAATAATTTGTGAGTAGTCGAATAATTTTTTTTTCCCTATGCGTAAAATTATAAATGAAATACCGTGTAGCTCTATTAACTTCCCTTTCAAATCACTACACTCAGTAAAAATCCATCAAAATATATACTTTTATAATATATTATGTACTTTGTTTAATGTATAAATATAAAATAAAAAAACAAGCAGACTCCAGGGACTTAAGCATATACATATATGTATTGGTAAAAACATTGATTCAAAACATGCTTATATATATATATTTAGTATAAGAATAAGTTTATCCACTCAAAATATTCAGTAAAAAAATCACCAAAATATCAACAATTCCTATTTTTCTTTCGCTATGTATCTCATACCATAAAAGAATCTACCCAAAATCAATTGGTATTTGCCCAAATGCCTCATTGCTCTTTATTACTTAAGAATGGCATGTTTTTTGCTTAGCAATTAATTAATTAATTAATTTGAGTTTAAAATAAGGGAAAGGTATATGTACAACGATGTGCGAAAATATCGAGATTCAAGCAAATTTTTATTTAATCATCAAAATTAATTTCCTCCCCCTCCGATGCAATGCATAATTGCCAACGTTTTTTCACACTTTCAAAACAGTTATAAATTACAAATGGTTTCTTAAGTAATTGGTTATGTATCTCGAGAAATAAAGCACAGATTTTCAAAATTTAAAAAAAAAATTCAGTTTGAAATGTTTATTATAGTTAGTCTAACAACTTTTCTATAAAATTGCATTTTAGTCATCCTCTTTTAGACATTTTAAAAATCGACAAATTGGATTTCATCTCTTCAATAAAGGATGCGTATCTCAAACACTCATGAATATTTTGAGGAGTGATTTAGCACAGATATCCGCTACAGTTGTGCATTTATCAATCCCCCAAAAAAATACCTATACAGGTGCAAGCTCTAGGTATAGCGTGGTTGTCTGTGCTCTGAATGGGTATTTGTTGAAATCGAATGATTTGTCTCTGAATCTCCCAACAATTAGTTAATTAATATCCCTAAATTTCAGAAAAATGACGACATTGATCTGTCGTCAATATGAGTTGTGCCCTAATTTGTTTTGTTTTTGTGGAAAGGGTTAGCATAAATAAAATGGAGACACCTAGGATATAGGATGCTTTGTGTTAACTTCTTTCATTGTAACACTGACTAAATATAAATTGTAAAACTTTTTTTACATAACTTTAGAGTATATTTAAAAAATAAGTTGAATAAAATCAGTCAATTGGACTTATATGAGTGAAATTTAATTATTATTATTATTATTGGTCAATTTTTTGATATTTATATGGAATACAAATAACTTTCAATTAAAACAGGAGTATTCCTGCTTTATATAATCCTATAGAATTCATTTTACGTATACATATATCAGCCATATGTCCATTAAATACACATCAATTTGTGGACAATTTCTTATGGGCCTTTGTTTCTTACATATATACTTCATATACATATATGTAAATATGAACAAGAAAGTCAAACCTCAAAGTCATAAAAAAAAAGCAAAAAATTCATAAAAAACAAAACATTTTCATGTTAAAAAATAGTTAGACTTTTTTTTTGTTTTTGCAATATGCAAACATTACTATTATTTATATACATATTTTTTTTTTTTTTTTGCAATTTTGTGTGTGCTGAAATGGGAGAATGAGGTATTTTGAGTATTTTAAATCAATATTATGTACAAACAATTTACTTACAGCAAAAAACAATTTATGCACGTGACTCTAAGTTAACATTCTTGACTATTCCATCAAAAAGTGAGTAATATTCATGCAAAACGAAATTGCATAGAATTATAAATATTATATTAATAGATTAATGACTATTATTAGGAATAGATTTGAAGAATCAATTCTTTGACAGAAAATCAATTTTACTGTGGCTTTTTTTATTACAGCAGCATGCAACTTGTCTCATACTTTAAGGATTTGAACATATATATAATTTTTACGTATATACATGTACATGTACATATTTAATACATATATCTATGCATATGTCTTGTAAATATAAATATACAATTTAATTCTTTCAATATGTTACATCAGAGAAAGAAGAAAAAATTATTTTTCTCTTAAAAAAACATTAATTCATGTTTCCCCTCCCTCTCTCCCTTCTGTCTGTGAGTTTTGTGTTGTTTTTTTTCCTTGTTTTTTGTTTCTAAATTTAACTTGAATTATTATAAGTATTCATTTTTTAATATTTGATGATACAAAGGAATTGAATTCCTCTCTGAAGTTGGTATCTCCAAACAACATAGGTGTAGACGCAGTTCCTGGCTAATTTATTTGACTCATTTTTGATTATTTTCTCTCCTATTTTTTGACTTGAGAAATATTGGTTTTCAAATACAACCTTTCTATGGGAGACGTTACCATCATAGAGAAAGAAATGTACAAAAGAGAATCAAAGGACATTGACAGTTTGACATTATTTTGCAGACTAAAAATCTAATATTCAGATCATCAATTCAACTGAAAAAACGGATTGTACATGAAGTTTATAACAAAATATTAATCAAGAACAAGTTCGTGACGTCATCCATTCTGCGTCCTTTGAACATTATACCCTTTTTTGTCTTTTAAAATGAATGGCTCAGTGTTGCAGCAGTGCCGTGAGATGTTGTCATGATAGTTTGTTTTTCTCTCCGGACTCTAACCCTATTCAAGGGATCGCGTGGAGTCTCTCCGAATCTGTGGCACTCAAACTCATATTCATAGAGGCAATTATCAAAAGAGGTGCTAAAACTCTTAAACTGTTTTGAATGAGATATTGAAAGAATCCATGGAAATAATGATCTCATCTCATAAATCCAGTAGCATTATTATATTCCTTCTGTCGGCTGACATTTTAATACTCCGTCTTTCACTTCAAATGACCCAGAAAGGAACAATTGAGTGATATACGATAATTGATAACAATCAATAGCAATTGTATTTGAGGATACGCCCAGTTCGAGTACACTAATAGACGTACTCATACTGCTCAATTATTGTAGCTATTTAAGCTAGCTTCCATAGGGAGTATAATAAAGTCAGATGTACACTCAACTTACACTCATTACTCTCGTATTTGTATCCAGGACCTTCCTAAAACGAAATTGGAAGCACGGATTTGAATCCTACTTGGATTTGTGTTCATTTCCTTGACTTAGAGTAATTGTCTTTTCATTCCATTAACTGTAAATTTGTTGCTTCTTTTTTTTTTAATATTTAAAGAACCCTTCATGCAGAAGAAAGCCGAGCCGAGTCGACCATATTTACCGAGTCAACACAACACTACTCTAAATTAACATTGAATATTATGTTCATAAAATATATTCTTCTTTTTTTTTAAGTTAAATTATACCGTAGTCATAAGAAAAAGTACTTTTCTTCTATATCCATGATCAGTCGTCAAATAGAAAAACTCAATCAGTCCAGGTTTAACTCTGGCACAGATTTTCATTTCAAGGTAATTTTTTATAACATAATTCACCATTTACAAAGAAATATAGTATAATAAAATGGTTGTTCGTAGCATTGTCAATCATGTGTTTGTATCTCAAAAAAAATTGGTTTCAAACAATTTATTCATGGACCTCTCAAATTGGGGATTTGTGACGTCTTTGACTAAATGTTTTTAGTATGAAAAAATCCATTCATTTTGAGTAATGAATTTTTTTTTAATATAACAACGTCAATTGCAATAATTATTCGTGTTTTCAACTTAAGTTTATTATCATATTTTTATTTTTTTTTTGCAAACAAGCACTCTAACAAATAAATAATAAACAATAACAAAGTTAATGAAGAGCTCTAATTGCTTTCTAATAGCGTTCCATTAAATTATTTATACGTTCATCGTATGAAGTCCTCATCATCTCCTTTCTCAACAACTGAATATTAATTTATTCAATAATGAACGGCATGATTTATTTAGTTAGAAGATCTTATTTCATTTTTTCGTCTTCTTTACTGCTATGCCATATGTCTTTATTAAGTATTCAAAAATTCTTTATTATATTTTTTTTTTTTGATACAGTACTAAAGATAAAATAGAATATTTCATCTGTTTTTCGTACATGTTCTATGACTTATTTTTATTTTAAGTAGGAGTGTGCTACTCTAGTGTACACAAGCACATTAGATATCTATGATACTGTGTATGTATGTGTCTCAGAGAAAAGACCATATATTTTACTTAGAGAAGAATGGATTTGAGGTCACGAAATAAGAGACAAATTATTGTGTGTATGTACATACATATAATTTTTCTTATTTTTACGTTCTCTTTGAAGTGGAAAAATATATATTTATATCATAGGAGGATGAGGCCCAATTTAGAATCTTTCTAAGGGTTATTTTTTGTCGTTAGACAAAAACAAAGAAAAAGAATCTTGTTTGTTGGAGTCGCTATCCTAAACCATAAATATACATAAACACCCACCTCATTAGTGCCCCATTCTCTTTTGAAGAAATTTATAAAATAAGAGTGACTTTTGTACATTTTTTTTTTTTTTTTCATTTTGAGGTAAGGGAGATCGGAGACAAGAGTTTCTGTTATTGGCTCAATTACTCTGAGTAGATTTGAAGTTAGATGGATCAATAGTTTACCATACTTACTTACATCTATATATTATTAATCAATAGATCTTTATAAATCCTTAAAATGTTGTAATTGTCACAAGCCTGAGTAATAAACTACGAAATTTAAACTAAATAATAATTAAGCTGTTGAATTAATTGATATTAATTTTCAATTTGATTTATTACAACACATTAAAGCACTGCAAGATGTTTAATAAACACAAGTCATGAATGAGTATTTTTTTTTCCAGATTGTATAAGTGTGATTGTCATTTTTACAATCATTTAATTCGTAGCCCTGTAAAACATATCAAATAATTCAAGAGAATAAACAAGAGTTAACAAATTGTATAGAAGGTTATACACTCTCAAATATGAGCTTTCTATTTTGAATACATTACATCAAATAATAACAGCAAAATAATCAATAATTATTAATATTCAAATGATGTAAATTACTGCAAAAACAGTGAAAAATCAAGTACATTCTTTAATTAATTATGTTGTTGTATCTGCATAGTACATAAATAAGATAGTTACATTTTAACTATGTGTAAGTAGAGAAGATCTCAATTGTAAAATGAATAATTATTAATTAATGAGTTCAAAAAGTATTATAAATCAATAAACAAAATGAAGTTATTTATAGATTCTTGAAATCATTATATGTACTTCTTTATGAGCAAGTCTAAAAAAAAGAGAGAAAACTCTTGATTATATTATAATTGTATTACCATTTCACAAATTTATATATTTTTTATATATTTTTTTATAAGGGAAATTTGCCCTTTGAACAACAAACTTTATAAAAGTAATAATCTATTTTGTAATGTAGTTTTCTTTGAATTCTTTCATAATTTATGAAGATAAACTAAATGTCATCAGTAAAAATAATGCCTTAACACAAATAAGATCAAGAAAATCTACAATTCGGTTTTTTTTTCTTCATATTTTGATGGTATTGTCTACATGTTTCTATCTATTATAAGTATTATAATTATAATTTTACTGCTACATCAAGATATTTTATATATTAGTTTGCTATACCTTGTTTGAAATCGTTTCTTTGATAAATTAGACATAATTTGGCTTCAATTATATATGATCTTTTTCTTTCTTTATGATCAGTTAATTGTATCAAACTTTGAGAACAATTTCCAGCGTCTACTTACAAAAGATTCATCATAATAGTTTATGAATAGGAATAAACGAGAGTAAGATATACGCAACAAAAGTGTAAGGGGATTCCATGTTTCATTTCATGGTTGGCCCTTGTTGATTTTTTAACTTTTTTTTCCCAGTATTTTAAAGTATATTTTTAAATATATATACTTGCTATATGAATAAAGATATATATAATTAATTTATTTCCTAGCTTTTATCAAGTTTTTTATTAATTAAAGGTGATATTCCATTAGATGGTGAGTATTTTATATTTTATTTTTCCCTCTCTCGAAAGGAATGAATTAATGAAGGTAATGAATTAATTAACAGGTATCTATCTACCAATGTTTACATATATATATATATATATATATATAAATTTATAATACATCCAAGCATAAATATTCATATATGCTAAATTCAGACGCCTTTTTCTTAATTTTTTTTTTTTTGAGAATATATATTTAAAAGCCTGCAGGTATGTATGTATGTTAACACATTGCATATTATACATATGCATATAGGTAGAGCCTGTGCTAAGTGACGTACTCATTTGCAACATATTTGTATTGATTTATGAGGGTTCTTTTCTTTAAAAAAAAGAAGAAAAAATTGTGAAATAAGTACAAAGTAAGGCTTTCACTATTCACCAAAATATTTAATCTCACATTCTATAGGAACACCTCTCAAAAGTGCATGTGTATGATAAAACGTCAAGTGGAGTATATTTTTTCCTATTTTTATTTTACACATTTTCAAAAATAAAAACAAAAACAAAGGTACTTAGACACACATATCAATAAACAATTGAAAGGAACCAATGATATTTTTTAATAATCAAGCCACGATATTAAACTTTTCTCCACATTCCTCATTGTTGAGAAAAAAATCGCAGTCTGTATTTTTTTTGTATGTACATAATATATGTATAATATATAAAACTCAAGTAGAACTGAGGGTGGTAAATATTTCCTTAGAACATCTTTTTATTTATTTATTTTCTATTGTTTTTTTTTGCTACATAAGATCTTTTATTTATTTTTTTTTCATATTTTGCTAGAGTCAAATCTTAATATATCCTTACTTTAACTGTACTTTGTCAAAAAGAAAGAAAAGAAAAAAGAAAGCATTTTATTGCGTAATTAATTATATGAGCGTTTCCGATGAAGGGCCTTTACTTATATATGTATGTTTAAGTGAATATGAATTCCCAATGCAACTCCCTAAATTTTCTCCAAAAGTGAAAGATGGAAGGGACTACTAAAGGAAGAATTATATATATCTTTACATCAACTGTCTGTAATATGATTTTTTTTTTTTTTTTTGGGAGGGGGGGGGGATATATTATTGCTCTAACAATACGTAACCCCCCCTTACATTGAAATTTACACTGTATTCTGCTGTCATTACCAATTTTCTCCTTCCTTCCCCCTTTTTTAGTGTTAGGAACGTTAATTGACCATAAAAAAGTTCCCATCCCTAATTATATTGTAGGTGGTAGAGTCCATTCTTTACAACTGTGGAACTATCATTCATTGTAGAAATCGTAACAGAGCAATAATACAATCATACGTTGACAGGACTGCTCTTTAGTTTTTTAGACAGTAATGTAATACATTACACACAAGGAAGCGTTGTTCATTGCATTAACTAAGTAATGAAATGCGAGGATTAGCAGCAAATCAAAGTCATGTTCTAATTTACACCTTAAGTAACCGGTAGGTAGATTCAAATTTTTGATGTTTTAAATCGATTCAAGAAAAATAAAAATGACCCCATGAATTGTGGAGAAGAAAACAAATTGAATCTCAAGGAATGTCTCTCATTTTCTGCTCAAGTTTCTTAAAACTTTTAAATTATCTCGTGTTTTTTATCCATTGTTTGTGCAGGCTCTAAATACGCCCTTCTTTTGACATCATTGAGAAATATTTGGAGCGGTAATAAAGGTGTAGTGAGGAAACATAGTAGAACCTTTTGAATATAGGGACTTGAAATCATAATGGTCTGAAGTATGAAGAGGATTGAATTCATTTCAACAAAAATTAGGTCTTAGAAAGTCAAAAGGCCTTAATCTACTAAAAAAATATATACCCCTTATTATAGTGAGTTAGACAACAAAAGTTTCAAAATATTTTCATTACAAAAATGTTGCTTCTCTATACTTTGTTTGAGGTATTTGACAACATATACTCAGGAATAAAAAATCCCAATATTATGTCATATTTGTAAAGTTTTCTGGGAATAAAGGTGCTCACGGGTAAAAAAAAGAAAAGAAAGGACATTTTTTTTCTTTAAAAATAGATATTTTAATCAACATTGTTTGTCTACAAATATATATGTATGTATGTATATGTATTTGTAGACAAATTAGTGTATGTACAATTATTTGAAATCATTTTTAGCTTGCATGTGGTTGTTTTACATATTTTAATTTAAATTAAAATGATATTTTAATAATAATATATAAAAAGTGAAAGGAAAGCCGAATATTTGAAGAAAAAGAAAAGAAAAAGCCTCGAGAGAGTGATTTTTTTTATTTATTTTTTAATATTAAAATGTCATATTGTAAAATTCTAATATAAATGATACTGTATTCAATACTCGAATAGATAACTATGTAGGATATTAAATCAGATATTCAGAAAGTCTTTTGAATATCGGGGATAATCACATTTTAAAACTTTGAACAAACATAATACTCTAGGAATAGATGTGTCCAAATATCATTTGTCCTACTTAATTGGTTCACGAAGGTCTTATTCATTTTGCATGGAAAGGGTTGATTTTACATATATAAATGCTTTGAAATATCAAACTTTACTTCTGCTGTTTTCACAAAAAAACAAAAAAACTAATTTAAACACAATTTTCGTTCATTTTAAAATTGAAAGCCTTCCAAAACCCTTCTCAAAATTTACTTTATCCTCAGGAAAATTTGTTAAAAAACAGAATAAGGTCCTTGGTATTAGTAAATGAGAGTTTGAAATTATTAGATATTCGTAAAATTACCCTATAGTTTCAAGTCAAGTATCTTGACGTCATTGATGGATAGATGAACAAATTGGGAATTCTGGATTTCCTATGCTGAAACTTACATTGTAAAACCATTAAATAAGCAAGCACACGCTTCTTCGATCTGTTAAAGAACCTACGGGTCATTGTATCCTCAAAATGTCGACAGCTTCTATTTATTTATTTATTTATCAGCTTTTGTTTTGTATACACTCCAAACTAGGTAATGCTCTGAGCATTGATTTGTCAAACTCAAATTATTTCTTGCTAAACAATAGATAAATAATATCAAATTGAAGAGAAAGTTGATGGATTGTTATTGCAAAACATGAAGAATGAACTAAATAGAACTTTAAAAAAAGCCTGATCATAATTACGTAAATAACTTGTACGGAGAGATCAAATATTGAATCTGTAGAAAATGGACATTAACACATAATGAGTAATATGCTGTGTTATTTAAAATCAACCAATTGGACTCAATCAATCAACTTAATTTAAAATTGACTCGCTTAAAACTAACTTAATTGACACTCTACTTCAAAGATGAGTTTCTTTTAAAAATAAAGAAAAAAAATATGATGGTTTATTATGATACTTAAGAGGATTACTTTCCTTCAATAAAAAAAATAAAAAATTGCACAATTCAAAGAAAAAGGAATAAAAATTATACATACATAGAGGTAAGTGAGTATGAGTATAATATCTAAAAATTAAAAGAAAATTCTACAACTTTTCAATTAACACTCAAAATGGAAAAAAAAAAAAATTATAGAATTTATTTTCATCAAAAGAAAATATAATAAAAAAATATATATTTTCTATTTTACTTACTTCTCATATGTTCGGAGTTAATGTTTGTACACCTATATGAAAAAAATTCTTTAGCAGACTATGATGTTTGACCCTGAAAACTGGAATATTTTTTTACTCTTTTTTAAAAAAAAATATATAGCTATACAAAGTATAGTTAATTCTGCGTTCTTATTTGATAGTTTAAGGAGTCAATAGCATTCGATATGTCTCTTTAAAAACTTTTCAAACATGTTTTATTCTGTTTAAGAAAATATTTAATGGAAAGTCTAAAGAAACTGCAGACTAAATTGATTTACGAAATAGAAGAAGAAATAATGATAAAAGAACAACAACCATTGGTATAAAACATATTATTATTTTGAGCCGTCAGAGTTGTCTAGAGATTAAAACACAAGAGTCATTTAAAAAAAAAAAAAGTTTAAAATGAAGAGAGAGAGAGAAAAAAAAAAGGGGGGGGGTTGATTTTAATTTGTTTGAAGTGGGAATTCCATTCCATATATTGTATATACAGTATACATATATACAACTGTAAATTTATAACTAAACATTTTTCGAGTTTGTGTATTTTTCCAACTCATTACTAAATGAGTTTATTAAAGGAAGTGAAAGCACGCATTTCTTTTATACATTCATACACACATATATAAAAAGACATTGTCAAAGAGTTTTGTGAGTATTTGGTAGGGAGGGGATTTGAGTTGATGATTCTAAATGTATATACATATATATCATGTCATTTAATATATAGTACAATTATTTATTTGAATTTAAAAATGATTCAATTGAGATCAATTGACAATTGAAAGGAATTCTTCATTTCACCAGTCAACGATTAACAAAAAAATCCTTTTTTCTCTCTAAGGCTATATAGGATTGCCAGCTTTTTGTTAATAATTTTGGTGTGTCTAGAAAATATTTTATTTATTATTATTGTATCTATCTCCCAGTTTAACAATATTTTATATAATATAATATTATTAGCTATATTCTACCATGTAAATCAGCTGGTAATGGACTCTCCTTTCCCAACTAGGAATGAGACAATTCCTCATTCTATTGGTAGGTAATTAATACTTACGGATGAACAACAACAGCTGATTTTATTTTATCTGATCAACTTTCAGTACAGTTTTAAAGGTAAAGAGAGGTTGAAAATTGACAATATATATATATATATATATTTACACGGGGGCTATTGATTGATACTTTTGAGGTATCAACTACCTACCATTGTGTTATTGATTGTTTCTACTGACGTCATAGTTTGTGTAATAAATCAAAAGTGAGGGCATAGTTTTGAATATAAGAAAGCTATTAAATAGAATGGACAATTTGTTTTAATGGCTTTACACACACAAAAAAAAAATGACAAACATAAAAAAAGTAAACCTTTGTAAAATAATAGCAAGGATTTTATACTTTTGAAATTTAAATGCTTCAGCCACATTAATAATGATCAACATTCTGAATAATGACGTCAAGTGAAAACGGCATTATTGCACTAACACAAAAAAAAATTACATTGTAATCTTTTGTCAACAACCGTCTGCTCTAGAACAACACTTACTACACTTGTTCCTAACTATTAGTTTGTAATCGAATTAGAGCACTTGTTATGCTCTTAACAATATTCTACTTTTAAATGAGAGAAATTAGCTTATCAATTGCTTTTGGGTCTTGCTCTAATTTTTTTCTCTTGGAGAGAAGGTTAAAGAATTACAAAAATAATAATCATTGCATTCTGAATGTCCCTTCAAAGAGGCATCAACCCATATCAAAGTTTATAGTTTTCACAACATGACGAATAACTTATTTTCTTGCACAGCTTATTAAACATTCATGCCTTGTATGTATGCCAAAATTTTCCTCAAGGCAATCGAAGAAACTTTACTTGAAGAAAATAAACGATAGTCAAGTCATTCACTCCGCTGTTTTTTAGATTCATTCTCTTTATTTTTCTTTCATAGATAGAACTTTATCAAAAAATATTTGTGGAAAGTTGAGAGTTTAATGCATTTAATGATTGATTAATTCATCCTTTCTATAAAATAGACAAAAAAACAACAAACCATACCTACTTTGATATCCCTTAGCTACTCAAGTTTAGTACATTTTTCATTTAGATCTTAAATATATACTTAAATGAAGTTACAAATGCGTATTTTTTTATTTGTTAAAAAAAAGAAGCTTTAGTGTACATTTTAAGTAGCTATTTTTACAATAAGGTTTATAATGATAGCCTTTATGGCCTTTTATTATCCTTATTTATGATTATTATGTGTTGGTATTATGGTGGATTGTTTTTTTGTGCTCTACTGGTGGATAACAACCTTACCAGAGCGTGCGTGTCCTACCCAAACAACTGATAATTCCCTTTCTTTCCCACTTCATCATCCTTTATATATATATATATATATATATATACATATTTATTTTCAAGTAAAGACAATATTTTGTATGTATACCTCTTTATGTATCTAGAAGTAGAATTGTCGTACTAATAACAACTAGACTGTTACAAATAAATCTTATTGAATTAGGAGGAGGGATACACACAGAATGGTTCCTTGCTCCATGTCGAGAAGGCTTTTTATGGCCATACTTCCCCTCTTCTGTGTATATCTAGTATGTTAATTTATGATTGTTTCTTGCTGTGAAAGAACAAGAGAGGAAAATGATGTATTTAGAAGTGGGTTACATTGGGAAGTTGGATTTATAGGGTGGATTCTCCAATTGACCTTGATTTTAAAGCTAATAAAGAAAGATTTTATCTATCAAATAGTACACTTAGTTCATAAATTCCTCAACCAGCCTTCAGTAGTGCATCTAACTCTTGGTTATTTTTGTTAATCATTCAACCTCAACAAATAATAATGAACCATTATTTGTGTGTAGTATGGATGTTAAACTGTCTCGACTTTAGAGTCATGACAGTGATCATAGACATCCAATTATCCTTTGGCACCTATAAGCTGTAAATTTAAGTGGTAGAAAAATAAAAAGTTTAAGACCTCTCAAGCCAAAAAATTGGAATTTTTTCCATGTCTCCTATTCCAAATACGCCATGAGGACAACGTTCTTTGACATTTTTTAAAGTGAATGCTTTGCCTATTTTACAGACACAAATTTTGCAACTTAAACAAATAATTATGTGCATTAGAGATTTAAGTTGAGAAATTAAGAGTTTTTCTAAAAAGACTGTGACTTAAAACTATTACACAGTTTTTGGTGTGGAAATATAGAATATTTCTTGCCAAAATTTTAAATTTCAGACATAACTTGAAGAATTTGAACAACACCCAATTTTTTAAAATTCTTCAGACATAGTTTTAGCGATAACAAAATTTTTTGGCAAAGAATATAAAGATGACACTTCACAAACCTGTCAAAAATGCCTATTTTTGACCCTGAAAAAAGTATAGTCAAATGTATATGTTCAAATACTTTTAACATCATATGTTTGGTAATCCTTTATATTTAAATACTTAATGATAATAATGATCAAACCCCATACAAATATTTCTTTCTTCAGTGATAACTGATAATATGTATTGACAATAAAAATATTTACCAAAATATGTTTTTGGTATCATAGCCCGAGCAAGTCAAAGTTCATTGCTTTATTTTATAGACCATAGTTCCAAAACTATAGATACGATAATAATGCAAGATCTTCCGTTCAACATATCAACATTTTTAACCCTTCAAATACCAATGGGGCCCATTTTTGAAGCAAAGAAAAAATACTCAGCAAACCAAGATCCTGCCTTTCTATGCTGTTTTGAGTATGTTTCAAATTTGATTTACAGAATTACAAATAATTTTTCTTTTGTTATTCTCTGATACTTAATCATCAACGATTATATAATATTTGATGGAAGAAAATACTTTTGTGAGAACGTTTGATCAAATCTAACAATATCTTACAATATATGTAAGAGTGGGTCAATTGTACCCAGATGGTAGTAAGTTTGTAATAAACCATGAGTGGTTTGAGAGTTAAACATAAATTAGTTATTAACAAATGATACAGAGTAATCAAAGTACTGACAAATATTATATTTATTTCCTTAAACTATTAAATTGTGAATTGATTTTTTCATTTCCAATTTGTGGACTCAACATATTTTATCTTTAAGGGACTTGACTTATGTTGAACCAAAACAGTAAATGAGAGTATTGAAAGGAATTTTTCAAAGTTTTTTTGTTTTGACCGTTTGTCACTCCATTAAATCCCTTAAATAAAATCCAAATGAATCCAAGGGATATAAACGCTATTTATTATTATTCTAGGATCATTTGTCATTGGGGATAGGGTCCTAAAAGGATTTTACTCATAGAAACACAACTGCCTAAATAGAACTCTTCTTTGTTTCATGAGATATTTCTTAATGCCCACATTACTATTCCATATTCAGTAGCAGAAAAAAAATATGTAAATCCCATTTTGCATTGAAGGCAAAAGAACTCCTTGAGGCTCATTCAAAAGTATGATACATCTTAATGATACGTATGCTCTCAATTCTAGGAAGAGATAAGTAAGAATAATATTTGATTTCATTTAAAATTTTTAATCAGCAGATTTATGTATGTGTTTAGAGAAGACTTTTTTTCCCAAGATGATGGAAAAAGAATCATCACGTATGGGAAAGAAAAGAAGAACAATTACATACTAAATCATGAAATCTATAATTCAATTAACTACTTACTGCAAAAATAAAGGGAGTCTATTATATATTTACCTGTATATATATATACCTAGTGCTATACTAATAATACCTAATCTTGTAAGAAACAAAAGAAAAGAAGAAAATTAGACACGTAAGAGTACAATTACAATACATTTAACTACCTATAAATAGGTTATCACGCAAATTTTCATTCAATATTAATATTGAAAATTAGATATGTGCCTGTAAATAAATAAATAATAATCATTGTGTTTGTAATAACAACAAACTTAAAGCAAATAAAGTCCTTAGTACAAGTTACATATATATATATATACATATATGTATCTACCTAACAAACAGATTCGTACATATTATGTAGTTAAATGGAGTCTTTGTCTCCTTAATAGAAAGGATACAAAGTGATAGACAAAATAAAAAAAAGTACTTTCTTTAATCATTTTTTTTTGCTATGCTATATTATGTAATGTTTATATATATATATATTTTCAAGTCATTTCTGAGGAGGAAAGGGTCAAAAACTTGAAAGTAAAAATAGTTGTCTAAAAGTTTTTCTTATATCATTTTTCCACCTTCCATCACTCATACTAGAAAAGAGTGTTCGTACATTACAAAAGCTACACGAATAATAGAGACTACGTATGAAAAAGGTGCCTTTTTAAAAGTATTTATGTACATTTATATAAATACATTGAGGCCTTAATAGTTTAAAGAGCTCTAAAGATGTTTTATGTTTTGTAGGAGCAAATGTTATAAAAGGATAAGAAAAGTTGCTTCAATTATACATACAAAAACATTTTTGTCAATCAATTCACGATATTTATATATATATATATATATATATATATATATATATATATATATATATATATATATAATCAACTATGTTTCACCTTTATGAAACTGGATTCTGTTCTCAACTGCCAATTATTTTTCTATTTTAACACTCCGTTAATTGTTTTTCTAAACATTGATTAATTTATTTCGTGGTATTATTATTTTAAGAAGAATTGGTTCACAACCATCAACCGATTTTGTGCCTTTTTTTTTTTGTTTCTTTTGGGCTCGGAAGGGTTGCAAGACACAATAAAGATAGTATCTTGTTGGTGGGTTTAAAAAAATTACAAAGTACAATTGAGATAACGACCTGGGACATAAAAAAGTAGCTCTTTTGAGCGATGAACAATTTCTTAACATTAAACAAATTAAGAACATTTCAACAGACGGGAAGAACGGACTGATTTCGAGTCTCCTTTTCCTTTCTCATTTAAAATGAAAGGTTGTGAGATACAGAATAAAAAGTTCCAATTAAATACTAGCTTTTCATAGCAGTTATATAAAACATTTTTGTTCATTAATTGTCCTCACTTTTTATTAAACACATGAGAAGACAAAAACCAGAAGGTTGTTTCTCCCCCCCCCCTCCCCCCATTATTGATGCTTATTCGAGGTAGTAATATATAAAGAAAAGGGGTACTAATTGTTATTAATAAAGAAGGGGGGAAGTCTACACTCCCCCCCCCCCACCTCTTTGCTTCTTTACAAACATATACATACATACATACACTTTAATTAAGAAACTAGGGAAAGAGAACAAGAGGCGACAGAAAGTTTGTTGGTTTTTGTGTTGAAACAATTAATTATACATATGTACATATAAACATGGATACTCGAAATAAATAAATGTATGTGTTAATTAATTGCACCTACATATGTACGTATGTATGTATGTATCAAATGAGGCAATTAAGTTATGTTTCAATTAGAACTTAATAGACCTTTTTAATTGATTAATAAAATTCAATACATTTATTCTTTATATCAAGGTACATTCATAATAATTATTTAGAGTTAATTGTAAAAATATACTAAAGATACAAAATAATGAAAATTTTTATGTGTGTTTATTTCCACCCTCTACCCCCCTGCTTCAGAAGATACCATGATGCTTAACATAGACTTAAATAAAACATCAATCTGTATGACCAAACATTTTATGGACTCTCCAAATTTTGATGAATAAAACTTTCACAAAACCTTCTTATATTATGAAAAGGAAAAAAAAAAAAAGAAGGTTTGTTGATCAAGTTAAAGAGACTTTCTTCAAATATTACATCTAAAACAGTTTTTAAAAAATTAGAAGGCAAATAATAGAATAAGTAAAAATGGGGTCGTCCATTTGAGTTGCTGGCTAAATGTAAGAATACAATTTGATTGATTTAGAGAAGTCAGTAGTTTTTTTTAATTGAGTTAATTGAAAAATAATGTAGGTGATAAGTTGAGTGATAATTATAAATGTATAAGGTCGTTGCTTTGACCAAATCTACAAAAGATTATTAACAAAGTATAGTAAGTAAATAGTAAGTACATGGTCAAATGAGATACTTTAATACTTCAAAAATGCTACTGAAAGTGAATAATACTTTTGACTTCCAATTTAAAGAGAAAGCTTTTTCTATTCAAGTCTCAAAAATTCAGACTTGCTCTGACCTCATATACATACATCATCCTTAATCACATCCTATTCACTTTAAAGAATGTACATACTCTAATCAATTTACATATTCAAATATATGAAAAAAAAAAATGAAAATTTATTTATCGTTCTTTTTTGATAGCAAATATATATATATATATATATATATAAATATTAAATGAAAGTATTTTTACTAAGATGGAAATAACTATTCAACAACTTTTACTCCTGTTTTTGGCATCCCTTACCGAATGAAAAAGTGTTGGAAAATACTATGTAGGATCATTGATGTTTGATTATTGTTATTACCTCTTATTAATGATTTTTTTGTGTGAGTGTAAGGGTGATTGAAAAGAGGCGTAAGAGCTTCCTTGATGTGATTTAACTAAAAAAAGTAATTTCTTTATTATGTATATGAATATAATGTGAGTATTGAAATTTGGCATTTGAAGCCATTCAAATTTGTATTCATGAGAAATTGATATTTTATTTTATTTCTTGAGATCAGAAACGTAGGATACTTTTTAAACTTAATTGTAGTTTTGAACTCATTTATAAGCTTTGATATATCCATAACTTCTATGAATTGCATATCAATTAAAAAACTATATATAAATAAAGCGATAAGGGGGGGGGGAAAGATCAACTTTGTTGTAAACTTTTTAAACTAATTCCTTGATTATTTGATTGTACCTAAAGCATATTCATTTTAAAATTAGTTCTTAAAATAGTGGGTTGATAATAAAATGTTTAACATATAATGACATGAATTATACACAATTATAAAATTTTTTGGTATCGGCAATTTTTTCTTTAAAGGGCCTCAAAATTAAGGGATCAAAAATTCAAATTACGTTTTTTTGTTATCTATTTAATGACCTTCTCATATTATTATCTTTTTGACTGTTGAAAAGTCCCAAAATGTTGAATAGAGGGAAAAAGACTCTATAAATAAGATGCACAAGTAAATTAGAAAAATAAACTCTTTTCAAGGGGGGAAGGGAACCCAAATCTGGGGATTCACTTCGATGATTCAAACTCTGTCTCGAGAAGGAAAATAATTTAATCTTTTGACGTGAGGTAATGCATTCCTTCACCATCAAATTTACTACGGTCTCTCCAATTTTTAAGCCTAGCCAAAGGCCTGTATGTATAATCCTTTGAGTCTGAGATGCTCCAATTTGTCATCTTGAAGATATTTATCAACTGTTCAATGATTATCTATAATTATTGTATATACATACCATAAACTAATGTACATACGAACCAGAGACGTCAATTTTAGTCTAAAAAGTAAATTTTGTTTTTAATTGGCATCTCTTTTTTCAAATTGTACTTATTGTTTCCTCTAACTTCCAGTTAAATTTTTATATTTATGGAGTAAAAAAGATGTATAAATATAATGGGTAGTTAATTATGCAGAATTTATCTTATAAATTGGCATAATGATACATGATTACAAAATTGCTTGAATATACAGTATTGTTGGGTGACAAAATAAATATACAATTACGACAATCTACTTATAAATGATGAAACCCTTCCTTAAGGAGGGAGGGGGAAATTATAATGACAACAAAGTGGCAACTTTTTACAAAAAAAAAGTAATACTTTGTATATGTATATAACAAAATGAACGTCTGAAGTAATAACAAACACTTTCCTCGATTAAACATCTCATTTTTAGGACTTTTTATCAATTTTTATATATCTACTATTTATATTCCATATTATAATTTTTTTTGAATTTTTTTAAAGGATATTTGAGATGGAAACTTGATCGTTTCAATGGTCATGAAATATGTAGGAATGAAAAAAAAAATCAATTCAATTTCATTTCTTACAAAACCTTTTAACAAGAAACTATAATAATTATATTTATTATTATATACATTATAATGTATATAGTAAATAATTAATTACTACATAAGTAAAATGGAGTCTATTTACCTCCTACATGTAGTATCATGAATATGATCGGTACTACTTTAAATAATCCTACATGGGCGTTTACATATGTTTTGTAGGTATTATAATGTACCCACATATATATTTAAATGAACTTTTTTTGGTTGCATATACAAAGTTTTTTTTTAGAAAAAAACACATAAAAATCCCCAGAATAAATAAAAGGGCATCTCAGAAAATCATAAAGAGCAGTGAGCAAATCTAGAGTATGACATTAAAACAACGATTAATGTTAGAATCATTATGAATCATAAAATGTACATTACACAATACATACATACATGCATACATTGCTTTGTTCTTTAACAAGGGCTGATAATATGATAATTATTCAAGCTAACTATTGTGTCCTCAATGCTTTTTGTGTACATACATATATATTTGCATCTGTTTGCGTCATATTTATTAAGAGTAATTAAGGCTTAATGTAATTTGATGTCTTATTTCATAAATGGAGGGCTGTAATTTTCATTTTATGCTCTCTCTCTCTCTCTCTTGTGCAGAAAAAATAAACATCATTAAAAATATGAAATAATTGAGTAGGGTCTTCAACATACTAGAGACTATAATATATATAATGTATTTAAATGCATATAGCTATGAGTTAGTTAGTAGAAAAAGTTTGATTCCCATGGATTGATAACAATGGGAATTCAATTAATGTCCTCATATCAAAATAGGAAAATCTTTGTAGAATTTGATGTGTAGTTGGAATGAAACCCTGGACAACTGTCCCTATCTAGTAAGGGTTGAATTGGAAATCACTGTTTTAAAAACTGAGAAATTTCTCTCTTTTGAATACATTTCGATTGGAATATGAATGGATGAAGATTATGGAAGTGATACAATTGCTAAAGCTAAATTTAATTAATTCTATGAAATGGAAATAAATCTGCATCTTTATTCACGGCTACATTATTACATTTCATTTGTATCAATCTGCATATAGCAGTGTAACAATGTTATGTTATTAATTATTTACATAATTGTATTTTAAGGACCTTATTCTTGAACATTTCGGGATCATATCAATGGTTTTTTTTTTTTGATATGCTAATATTCGATATCTGATAATTTCTTTAAAATATTGGGACTACACTTGCTAAATCATTTTTTTTTTACCCTGGTTGTTAGACACTATCTCGGTAATAAAAGCTTTAATACATAGACTACAGGTATCCAACTACTGGGTTAATTAGTAAAAGAGATGACAGCAAAATCAAACCATTTCTGTACTCTGGCAAAAATATCCTTATGAAAGAAGAATATTCCTTAAATATGTACATGCAGGTATTTCTTTCAACATCCTTGTGGCTAATTTTCATTGAACCATTACTTCAACTTTATAAATTGTAAACTCTAATAGATTGGTTATTTATGAATGTGGCTTTTCGATTTTTTGACCATCAATGTGCAAGACTCTTGATAAACGTGTATTTTGACTTATCTACAAGTTGTCTTTTAGCTACGTCTCACCTACACAGATACAAAACTACTCAGATATAACTATCAAAGTGAGTGCAAATTAATGTTCAAGATTCAAACACTGGGATATTTTTGGTGAAAAAGTATGATTTCCATACAAATATTGCTTCTATTTCCATAATTATTTGTAAAAACATACTTAAATGAATCTTTTTAAAGTAAAAATATCAACGTGTTCTCAAATCACTTGACTGTATATAAATGTGCAGTGAGGAAAGAATCAAACTTCACCTGATTTATGTTGAACAATGGAGTCACAAAATAAAATTATTTAAATCAAATTCCTTATTAAAAAAATAAAAAATAAAAATTTAATAAATTATTATTTTAAATGAATTAATTTACAAGGTGGAATTTTTCAATTATAATTGAATTTTTTTCTCCATAATGAAGCACTAGAGTGGGACCCCCCCCCCCCCCTCTTTACCCTCTTCAATTATTATTATTATACATACATATGTACCTTTAAAATATTCTACTATTTTTGCAATATTACTTTTTTTTTGCAAACATTAAAAATAATAAAAAAATCAAAATATGCATAAACCTATGTTAAAAGTGAAGGATGTTACGTCATGGCTTTTGTGTTTATTTCAAAATTTATCACATCTGTATTTTCACATATTGGTGTTTTGAAAGTTGTATTATTAAACTACATAAGCTATAATCAAATTCCAACTATTAAGAGTTGAGAAGGGCTGCCTATCTACTAACTGATTTTATTTTTTTTATTTCTTGAGGAAAGTTTAAGAAATACAATAAGGATAGCAACAGTTTTTATTCTGAGTTAAACTAAAACTGGGTATAATTTTTTTAGAAGTGTTTGTAAGGATTTAATCACCTTATTCTTGAAGTAATTTTTTTTTTAAATACATACAAGCAACAAAAATGTTTCAAAGCAATGAGAAGCCAAAAAAAGATTTCTCATATTTTCTTTGATAAAACGTGAAAACAATTTAGTGTTTTTAATCAGTTTTGACTTTTTTTTTTCTTTTTCTTTGATTAAACAATTAATATGGTATTTTTTTCATACCTTTTATAAAAGGTGTTTTGAATATAATGTTTAGAAAGGATCATTATACTTCAACTTTTTTCGATTATTTTTTATGATAAGGTTAATTATTTTCAACACTAACCTGATTATACTATGTATGTATACATAATTATTCCATTAAGTCGTCAAGTGAATTACGACTACTTAATCGTTCAAAAGGGGTTAATGAATTATTTTTTAATGACTTACGTAAAAAGTCATGGTTTTAATTAATAACGAGGGTGTTGAGAAAGTAAATAAGTTGAGAGTTTGACCTCAGGATTGCTTTTATGCCTTGCAATTTTGTGAAATATTTTTTTTTTCAATTATTATATTTTACAGTCCTCTGAGAGTCTTTTTTATCAAGAGGATTATGAATGTGTTTTTTTTTTTACTTATAAACATCTCCAATGCTCATTTTGATAACAACAATCACCAACATATCCTGCACATAAGAGTCACTCAGTACTAATAATCAAAAAGTATCTTTAAATTTATCCGAAAATTTACATCAAAGTAACACTTTACTTTTGATATTTTCACATATTTAAACTGTCAACTAAAGAAAAAATATAGGATCATTGCATAGGTAAACTTCGAAAACGGAGATGAAAAACATTTGTCCAATATCTTTCTAAATAACATAATAAAAAGTTAAAAAAATAAATCTTTGTAAAGTGAAAAGATCAAATTTTTCAGGGCTTTTTAAGGATATCAAAAAACTAATACAAAATTATCTCCATTATATGTAAAATGATATTTTTCTTAATGATTAGTCTTTCCAAAAAAAAAAAATTCCTATCTAGCAACTTCAGTAAAGTATAGGGGGCTAATGCTCTAAAGGAGGAATGGAGGGAGGCACATCTCAAAAAGTTTAAGAGCCACTGAGTTATCGAGATATGCGAAGCAGTTTTGACAGAGAAATGCTACTCAAAAATAAACAAATCCTATATGTATTAATCCAATCCATAGAACAAATGTGTTATTAAATGGCAAAAAAAAATTTTAGATCATACAAAAAATCCTTTCAATTCAATACAAAATTCCTCAGTGCAATGTTTGTTCACTGGTCCTGATCAAAGATGTAGATAATTTGTAGCTAGTTTTTTATCTCCAGTACAATATAATCATGTATTTCAACTCCAATTATATTTACTTGAAATAATGAAAACGGCCCCACCCCTATATAAAATCACAATAAATAAATACATTTTGTTATAATGTGGTAAACGTATTGTTCAGATGTATAATAGCACGATTGAGAGTCGGTGTATCACCAAAAGGAAATACCAACAATTTGGGTGGTCTTGAAAGACAATACAAATGGATTTTAGTCAAAACTTTTCGATGGACAAATGCGGGTCTCTGTTAAAAAAAAACTCTTGTTTTAGTAGCCCATGATACGAGTCAAAGTCATCCACAAGGCATAAATATATGATCACCCCATTATACAACACAAAATGCACAAATTGAATATGTATAGACTCGAGATACTCTCCAACATTACTTACTTATGAAACTGCTTTTACTTTTTTTTTTTTTTTTTTTTTTTGCATAAAGGCATTATGTTCCTTAGAAAATTTGGTCTTTGTTTTGAGTAGTAAGGGAAACGTAGTAATTTTCTTATAGCTCCTACATATTACGAATGCACATGGAGGGGAAGTGATTTCTTTTTTTTTCTTAAACATTTCTTTTCCTAAAGTGAAAGCACATTTTAAAAAAAATTCCTCTTATCAAATATTAATGACTAATATTTAAATTTACATACCCTATAAAGTGCATAGTTTTAAATTAAATTACTACCTATTTAGTCACATATATTTCTCCAAAATACAACTCTGAATGCAATTCAGATGTTGAGGCTTATTTTGCCCTTTTTTGTCTTTGAATAGAGTAGAAAGGAGCAATGTATACATATATATATATATAATATTAAAAAGTGTGATTCTTAGATATGGAAGAAGTTAACAGAATATTTTATAAATATATATTTTTATGTGTCTATCTCATAAATTAACGCTATGGACATAAGTTTTGTTTCACAATATGAAGAAAGGGAGAGAGGAAACTTTTTTTTTTTTACTTTTTTTTTTGCTTATTTAGGTCCTTCGTGCTAAGTTTTTCTAATTAGTCAAGTCCCTTTATTTTTTGTAAATAATAGAATATATTTCTTATATATATATATATATATATATATATATATATGTCCATAAATACATTAATTGAACGTTTTTGGTGATGAAATTGTGATATTCCGTGTATGTAACACAGAGGGAATAAGTAAGAAAAACAAAAAAAAAAAACAATTTACTTGAATTGAAAAATCTGGATACTAATACTAATAATAATAATAATAAAAACAGTAATTGAAAAGCTTCGTGTTGAACTCACATTTATCTGACCCTTACCTCCACCTACATACATACATAATCTTTTTTCCTTGAATTTCTCCCTACTCCTTTCAGGAGTAAGTAATTGAAAGCTTGGATGAATTATTGACTTATACTTTTTTTTTGTGTATATATGTATGTGTATTTCCTGAGGGTTTCTTTTCCTTCTTCTTCCTCTTTTTCTTCTTTAACTAATCACTATATTTTTATTTTTTTTAAGACAAGAGGGGAAAAGTTTGAAGATCCATTTCTTATTTAATGGAAATTAGGAAACAACATCATTTATAGTGTAACTTTTATAGTTCTTAATTGATGAGAGTTAATTGTTATATGAAAGGAAGCAACAGTTGAAATGTTATATCTAGGGCGTGTCCTTTTTTTTTTTTTAGAAGTCGACCATCTTGGAAAAGGGAACTTACAAATAAATTACGTAAAAAAAAAAAAATCCCTGTGATAAATATTTACAAAAGTGTAAATATTTTTTTCATTTTAAACAATAAAAGGATCGGATTTTTCATCATCATGCTAAAAGAACGACCCAAGGAGTTCATTTTGACCCAAAGTGTCTTAGTCTCACAATTGAGTTTAATGAAGGGAAACTCATTGTAGAATATGTTTCTTCAATTTCTTCTCCTTCGTAAGTTATTTTTATTCCTAGTTTTTTAGATATTCATTTACTCTCCTCCGTTTTTTCCTTTAACGAAAAGTCAATCATATTTATGCTTCCCTCTCCTCTTTCAATTTAGCCAGATTATTAATCAATTTAACATAAACAGCATTTAGATAGAAGCAACAGTACTTTTAGAAAAAGTCAAGGATCAACATGAGTGTATTTCTATAATTACCCAAATTATTACATTTTCAAAACTTCAAGAAAGAAAAACGTTTACTGCTTTCTAATGTTAAAGCCAAAAGCTAAAATTGTCTTAAATTTTTTTTTATTTTACAGGAATGTCTTCAAGAAAGATGTTGCTTTTGAGATATATGTATTATGCGATTGGGATATTAGTGAAAAGGCTTTTTGGGGAATTCCTTTTTGTTTAGTAACCACATAGCAATCTTTAATCCATCTTTCAACTAAATTTTCCTCTATAAAAGAGAAGCAGAAACAGCCAAAAGTCAACTGTTGTTATTTGTATTGGCAGTAGACTAACTCTTACCAACTTATTCATTTAATTCATTTAATAATAAGGAAAAAACGCAATGAACAGTTTAAAAACACTCAAAAAAAGGTAGACAAATTCATTTTTGATAGTATTCAAAAAAAGATTAGAAAGCTTTGGTCTTTCTTTTTTTATTTATATTTTTTATATGTATAAAAAGTAATCTAGAAAATAATATGTATTAAAAAATTCCAATTAACCTATGACTGATATATACATACAGTCAATATAAGATGCTCACTACTAATACAAGGGATCTACAATAAAAATCTCTCTCATGAAAATGAGGATATTTTTATTGATTATGAATATAAAAAAAATAAAAAAATTTGGCAATGACTCAAGAAGGAAATTACAATCAAAGGACATATTTATGTGGATTTATTTTTTCTGAGATATCAATTAGGCACATGCATGTATACATATATGTTTTTTAGACAAACCTACATATACTTAATAATACATCATTTCAACTTTGATCTTTAATCCTACCAAAATTATTTTTGTGTGTGTTTGATACTTTTTTGTTGTATTTATTTTTAGAAAGATTCCCTCAACCTTTGTGGGTATGCGTAGTGTTTTAAATCTTTAACACATTTTTGTATTTTCTCTATTATTATATTTTAATAGGATATTATTTATTTTTTTACTTTGATGTTATAGATTACGTTTCTGATAAATGAAATTATACAGTGTGCCTCGGGGTGAGGCATATATGTATATATCATTATATTTCTAACTTTCTAAATAGGTGTTTTGACAAAAAAAAATTATATTTTTCAACAGGTTTTTTTGTTTTCTTCTAAATAAAAGGGAAAAAAATAGCTGACATGAACAGAATAATAATAAAAATTCCTTCATCATGGAGAGAGGTAATAAGGCTTTTACTGTTTTATGGTTAGCTCAAATCAATAAATGAATGTGAGAAATTGTATTTGTTAGCTAAAGAGGATTCCCCCTTACAAAATGTAACTTTTGAGTTCCATATATTTAAGGTCGTTGCTAACAGAGATGTTGTTATTTTATTTTTTTCCTCTTGATGTATGCATTTTTATATTTCCTTAGCAGAATTTAGCTCCTTAATCCAATTAAAAAAGTGAGTTCAAGGAAATTGCAAAGTAATTATTTATAAAGTAAACCCTCGGGGCTCCTAGCAAGCAAAAAAGTCATCTTGTAGCCTACTAAATTTTGACAAAATTTGATCACGTGCTCCTTGTTTTGTTACTTACCTAGCTTACTTATTATTGTAATTTTAATGCTTTTATACAATGTGTCTCTGAGGCCTTGTATCTTGGTGGATAAGTCTAAAAAAACCAAGTCACATTCTCTTAGGTACACTCAACTCAAAAATGTAGAGCTCCTACCCTCTGATTGTTATAGTCAATTTTTTTTTTTTTTGCTTCTTCTGTATAGACGAAATCTTCATTTCCGTCTGATTAATGAATATCTTGTCCAATTTTATTAATCAAGTTATTTTGAGAAAGGACAACCTATACAATATGTAAGACACTTACCAAAACTCTGTCTGTAAATAGAAAGTTTTCTTTGGACTCATTTTTTCATCTGGGGTTATGCATAGAAATAAATTAGAGAGAGAGAAAAAGAGCCGAAATGAAGTGGTTACCTTCAAATGACGTCATTCTCTCTAAATATTGTACTTATTAAATAGGCTGCCAAAATATTTTGGTAGTCTAATAAGAGTTAATAGTATTTAGTCAAATCAACAGCTGTTTATTAATTAAAAAAAGGTTGAAGAAGTCTAAAATCTTGTAAATATATAGAGACATAAGGATCTGTCAAATTTAGTATTTGATGCCCCATACATCAAATGGTCGCCTCTACAAATGATAACATCACTCTTATGTCATCACGCTCTCATGAGGGAATTCCTGATAATTTTCCATTCATCTTATAAACCAAATAGGTACTTTGTACATTTTGCCACGTACAGAAAATAAATAAATTTATTTTTGTAAATACATTGTATAGCCATTGGTATATGTATGTACATATATCCATACATTGTTAATTCTCTTAATTATGCTTGCAGACCTCATGCACTTCTAACTCCCCCCCCCCTCTCTCCATCTCTGTTTTCTTCCTTCTCAACCTCCCTTTCTCCAGAGGCGTACGCCTTCATATGTATGTTACATGTAGTTCATTAATAAATTGTGCATGCATCTCATCTCATCTCATCTATTTTTATTTCTATGCAATATACAACCACAAAGGTAATGGTATATTCTTTAATAAGAATGTGGCTCTCTCTCTCTCATTCTAAGTAGCTTTGTACAAAACTTCATCATCCTTGATATGATTAAGTAAGTTATTATTGAATTTCGATATTAAGGAACTTCGAAAAAGAAAAAGTACTACATAGTATTAGCTCCATTTTTTGTGTTTTGTTTTGTAGTTATTTAAGTTTTATGTACATATATGGTGCTATACGATATCTACCTACAAAAAATTGTACATACATATATCTATATACATACAAACTAAGCAGGGTTGTCGAGATTTATTCAAGGAGATCCTTTGGATCTAATTAATTCATCAAAGTATTCATATACTTTTTTTTAAAAATCCACTGACTTTTTTATGAAAAGTCCATGCTTTCATATTAATACATATTGTATCTACAAACGTGTTTCCCATGATTTCACATCTCAATTCATAGGAAAAGAGGGGGGAAGGGGAAGAAATGGAGGGTACAAGATGAGTTTACATAGAACTGGGTCTAGGAAAGACGTCAGAACCAGTATTACAATCTGAACGATTTATGCGTTCTTGGAAAGTATAAACATACACTACATCAACAAAAAAGATACAAAAATCAAATTTCATAAGCTTTTTGAGTAAGACCTGTCTTGAAAACATGACCTTAATTTACATGGGTCCCATTGACTGCAATAGGTATATTATACCATATTTGCTCAAATATTTTTGTCGTATTGTTTGATACATATGTAGATCTTTATCTAGCAAAAAAAAATGTCTATGAAGATTCTTATAGAAAAAGTTCAGTTGATTATTGTTTTCGGTAAATTAGATTCTATCAGAACAAAAAAGTTACAATAGTTACTTCCATAGCTTTAATGTAAAAATGGTACAGAAATACCTTATTAAACTCGTCAATTTTGACTTAAAAACGTAGATAGGATAAATACACGAACAATATTTAAACACACTTTAATGCCAAACACTTCACTTCAAAGTTGACTATTTTCTGTATTTATCTATAAAGCAATAACGTAGGCCCAAATAGATAGTAATTAATTTAAAAAGGACCTAACTTGCCCTTTAGATGTTACTTGAAATTCAAGTATTTGCAAGTATCGAGCAATAAAAAAAACCATAGTACATACAGTCAAAAAGTAAAAACAAAAGCCCACATATTAGCCTCAAAATTTAATGCACTCCTATACGCTTGCAGTCGTCCAAAACTCTGTTTGATGAGTAAAGCAAATTACTTACATTAAAGGTAATGGTTTTTATATAAATTTCTTTTTATCTTTGTAAAATGTTGTTTTGATTAAAAATTCAAATATTCCTTTTAGAGAACGAAAGAGAGAGAGACGAAAAAAGAAAAAAAAGTATAAAATTTAATTTAAGATTTATTCAAAATTTAATTATCCTAGAGGTATATTTTCTATGAAGAAGAAAAAGAAAGAAAAACCCTTTAATACTGTATATATATATATACATAGGTACATTATAACTTCTTCAAAAAAGTATCATTAAATTACTTAACGTTTTATTCATTCATTTTTTATATATTATATATTTTATGTATATGTACATACAATAAATATATAAAAAACCTCAAGACAAAACAGCACCCTCTATCCATCAATGAATGATGTGTTATACATATAATATAGAATATATAAAGTTGTAATTGAATCATACATAGAGCATAGTAACTAATCATAGGAGTACATATAGCAAAGACATTGACAAATGACGAATAATCAGCACATGTTGAGTGAATTCCTCACAAAACACATCCTTCTAGGAAAAGGGAGTGAATAATCCCTCCACACATATCTATATTTCTCCTCATTTTCATAAGAGATTCCCCTTGGGAAAAACAAAAGACTAGCTGCTAACTATTATGTGGGGGGAAATTAGTTATATATAAGTTGCTTTTAGTTTGTCCTAAATATTTCTTTTTTTTAAAAAAAAAAAAAAAAAAAGAATTGACGAACAACTTTTCAAGATTTATCATCATCTTGTGTGTATACTATATAAATATTACCATATTTTTTTATATTATTATTTTTTTTGGGGGGGGGGGCGGGGGGACGGGAGAGGGAATCCCTTTCGTTGCTCCTCCAAAGTCCAAGACCAAGAGTACAGTTTTTCTCTTCTGGCCTCGATTCCTTAAAGTCTGCATCTCTATCCTTCTCAATGCTTTAACCTTGTTTTCTTAGTCTCAGGTAAAGTCTTCTATACCCCCACAATACAGCTTGGTAGCCCATTTGTTCAAAGAACTTTATACTATATGTATATATCAAGAGTCTTGTTCAAAAGTATAGATTTGACACATGAGAGTCTCCAGTCTAAACGAAGCTACCATGAGCAAAAAATACTGGGAATTTAAATTTAATTTTGTTGAGATTATGATAGAAATGAATGTTGGCATCACTGTTACTATGACACCTCTACCAAATTATCCGTTAAAATATTCATAGATGCTTGAGATATGCGCCCTTTTGTGAGTTTGCTAAAATCGGATTTTTTGTTTTTTTAAATCTCTGAAAGATGATGAGTAAGATGAAATTTAAAGAAATATTGTTGTCAACGAAGAAAGTTGCCCGACTGTTGTATTCTTTTGAAAGATTGAGAATCCCTCTTTTATTTCTCGAGATGCATAATTTTTCATTATTCAAGAAACCGACCAAACGATTTTTAATTTCATATCTCAGCTCAGCAGTTATTTATTGTTTTGTAATTAATATTGACTTAATAAAAACTTTGTTATTGTTTTGAAAATTCAAAAAAAAAAAAAAAAACCGCAGGCAATTGTACATTGGGACAGGACTACATTGAAAGAAATCAGATGAATTTTGATGATGAAATAAATTTTTTTAGATTCCTCATATTTTTTTCTTCCCATATTAGGTTGTTGATGATACAAAAAAAAAGAAATTATTAACTTGGGTCACTTTAGAACATTAAAAATCATTGAAAACACAAATACATTGCCCCCACTTTGGAGTTATTTTGGGTTAAAAATTTAAAAACCCAATTTTTGCATAGAACAATAGAATTCCTGTAGAATAGTTCAATATCTCATTGACAAATATATTTCTTGAGAAAAAGACCAAGTAATTTTACAAAAATAATTATGAATTTTTTAATTATTAATTCCGTACAAAATAGTTTTACGAACATTAGGGAATTAGAAAGATGTCCATGTTTTCAACATCCTTGGTAAAAACAACATATAATAAAAAGGGCTGTAGCAAATTTGTTTAAGTTGTGTCATGAGAATGAATGGTTCCTTTGTCATTGATTGGAGTTGAAGTTTTGAATTATAAACTGGCTCAAAATCTGAATTGGGCTCATTTTGACAACTTTTTGAAATTCTAAAAGTACCTCGATTGCGCAATCAAATGAACTTGATGGATATGACAAAACAATTAATGCAGCATTCAAATCATTAATGTTTTTCACGCATTAGACGACAGTTCTACATTTACATATAAATATACATATATATATATATATATATATATATACTTCTTTACTGCTGTTCCTCTTGTTTCTTTCTTTATATTTAATCTCTGGGGCTTAATGAGAGTTTACCATGCAAATGAGTACGGAGTGAGTTATGGTACAACAGCAGTTTTTCTGGTCTTTTTAAGAGTTTTATTTATTCATTTTATATATATATATATATATGTAAATATATTTATTTATTAATAAAACATTTATGTCAGAGTGGAATGAAGAGGGACTCGGCTCCAGGAGAAGCTTAAGACATTATAATTTATGAAGAAATAAGAAGGAATAATATACATATACAAAAATATTTTTTTTGTGTTCTATGGTGTCATGACTCAAGGCGAATTATTCACCTTTTATTTATTTTTATTTTTTTTTGCCTCGAAAGGAATCTTCATTCATATTTGCTCTCATTAATTGTTAGATTAATTAATTAGTATCAAGGAAGCCTTTAAATTGAAAAGTTGAGTTTGTCAATGAAGCCCTCATATGTATACTATTTGTGAACCTTATCCGGATCTGTAACGAGAATCATCTGATCCCCGGTGAATACAAAAAAGAATTTGAATAATGAGTTATAATTTATTTTTAGCAAGACTTTTCAACGTAGTAGGCAGTTTATGAGGCAATTTGCAAAAATTAATATTTTGGATGACAATTTTTAAAAAAAATATTATTTCATTCATAAAAAATAAAGTCATAAAACCTTGCGAATTACCATAGGGATAAAAAAATCAAAGGTCTAATTAAGGAATACATTGATACTATCATGACCCATACCCGTCCATTTGCAGCACAAACTATAACCCTTCTACTTATGCTTATATGAGTATGTACCTATATATAAACATATTGTGTGTCAAATTAGATCACATATACTTTGATCAATGAGACAAGATACATACATCTGTATAACATACAAAGTTTAGATTGAAAAAACACACAGTTTTTTTTTAACCACATTTTTCCTCATCATGAATGAGGGATACACAGTTAGTACTTATGTCTACTCAATAATAACATGTATCTACATGCATATGTCAAAAAATTCTCGACTAGTGAAAGTTTTATTTTGTATATATATATATATATATGTACATATATTTTGAAGTTTCATTTTTTTTTTTTTTTAAATATGCAAGAGTGAAAATACTTATAAATAAAATAAACTCACAAACATTTTGTTGTTTTGTTTTTTATATAAAATTATTTTAACTGATTATACTACATATATTGTTCGTGTTTTTATTTATTTTTATCTCCCCCCTCCCCCCCCTCTCTCTCTAAATTGAAGAAAAAAGAGCCTTGTATTTATGACTACACAACTTTAATCATTAAATATGCAGAAAGAAATTTCTACAAACATATTTATTTATACTGTGTGTGCAGAATTTATCATTATTGTTTTTGTTGGTATGAAACTCTGATTTTATTCTAAGAGCTTTCTTTATTTTTATTTTTTTGGTTTGATAATTATTTTAGTTTTTAGTCATGTCCATCTATTAGATATGAAAAATGTCTACAAACATCAATCAAAACAGAATAATTATAACTTTTTCTTTCCAAATAATTTTAGTTCATTCAATAAATATGATACAATGTTATATATATATTGTATCTCGCAACCTCTCCTCTTCCAGAAAAAGAAAGGACAAAAAAACAAAGACTCAAAAACAGTTGTTAGAGTTAGCATACTTTCTCAATTGTTGGACAAAAGCATATTCCAATTCAGTCAATAAACCACTCAGAGCAATAATAACAGGCAAGAGCAGTATCTAAACGAATTGACAGTTTACAAATGTCCATCCTAATATAATTTTTGGTTTTGTGCCAAATTTAGGTTCCCTAAAAATCAGTCATTCATATCATTTACATTTAAATCTCTCATCTGTCCCAAATTTCGAACTTTGTTGTAAAGAACTGTGTAACTGACAGTTGTTACCTTTTACTCTACGACAATTTCATTGCCTTTGAAGTTACATCCTTGAAATTTTGTATCCGACAAGTTGAAAAGGGAATAAATCCATAAACAGAATCAAAAAAAGAAAATAAATCTTATTTTTTTAATTAAAAAAAAAATTAACAAAGGAGTCATCTTTGTTTTTTTGTTTTTGGATTAAGCATGGTCAATAGACATTGGGTTGTCAGAAAGTCAGAAAGATCAATTCAATTCTCTATAAAGTACGTTGATCCATTGATCCATTTTGTGGCTAGACACGTTGATTATTGTTGTTGGAGCGGTAAATGATTAAAATTTATTGATATTTGCACAATAATAATAA
The DNA here is from genome assembly GCA_963680855.1 of Lepeophtheirus nordmannii. Lineage (NCBI taxonomy): Eukaryota > Metazoa > Arthropoda > Copepoda > Siphonostomatoida > Caligidae > Lepeophtheirus > Lepeophtheirus nordmannii. The sequence goes on from OY804519.1 coordinate 9,142,045, forward strand.
TTATCATTCCAATCGTATATAATATATTCAAGGAACTGTCGTTTCCATTGTTACTCTACGGATTAAGATATTCTCACCCTGAAGTACTAGCAAAATTGTGATTTGACATTTGTTTTTATTCAACAACGTTGTTAAAGTTTTCTAAATTTTGCTATCAAAATATGTACATGCATATCCTTTGCTCGGCTAGCATTTAATCAGCCAAAATAAACACATCAACTTAAAACAAAATAGTAGGCAAAATATACGTTAATAATAATAATAATATTTTGGTCACTTTAAAATGCGTGGGACATGCGTACAGATTTAAAAAAAAAAACATTATCTTTTTTTTCTTTGGATATTCTCATATCCTAGAAAAAAATCATCTCCTTAACATTGAATAGTAATCAATTAATCGCTGTTCCTAAGGTGAATGAAGGGATATATGTACATTCTGAGTACTTATAGGTAGGTAGCCACAAACAATAAATATCTAAAATAGGAAGACAAATTGCGTACAAAAGACATGTACATTGGGTATAAATATTGACACACACAAAAAAAGAAAAAAAAAATGGAGAGAGAGCCCAAAAATGTATTTGGATTTTCCTTTCTTTACCATTATTAGTACACGATAAAAACCATATTGAAAAAAAAAAAAGAAAAAAAAAAAAAAGATTTATTATATTATGATATATATGTATAGAAATATAAGTACATACTAGTCGAACGCATTTATATATAAAATACATATTATTAGAGTGATCAATTGTATTGACAGAAAACAAAATCATTTTTTTGCTTTATTTAAGGTTGGAAATTCAAGAGTTCTTATATAGCAGTAATAATAATAATAATAATAGTACCAACTCGTAGAATAAAAATGGTATCCCTGTCGTAAATATCTACAAATGAAGAATCACAGTTTCATACTGTTCTTCCAATGAGTTAAAACAACAAATCAATTCCAACGATCTGATTGCAAATTTACTAAAAAAAACACTAATCCATGACTTCAGATTTTTTTTAATTAAAAAAAATACATATTCAAAGTTGGATTTAGGAGCAATAGTTCATTAAGAAACAGTATGTTTTGATAAAGAAACTTCTAAGGAGTTTGTATGTATAGAGGTGTAAATAATAAGTGCTGACAGTATGTAACAAAAAAAAGAGCAAAAATTGACCCGGCAACCCTGATAATTTGAGAAATTTTTTGGCAAGAGAGGAGCATCAGCTGTCATGACGTTTTAATACATCATCTATCCTCTTACCTTTTTACAAGGGAAAACATAAACGTTTTTTGAGAGGGGATAGAAGGAAGTAAACCAAATTCATACTTTTAAGAAGATTATGTTACATCATGGATCATACTGTCAATCGATTATTCATTTGATTGATTAATTATTGTTTGTTTTGATGTCCATTACTCCATTACACGTGGTTACTACTACATATTCTCCCCTCAAGAACTAAAGAAAAATGATGTCAACTTTGGAAAATAAATAATTTTGTACGGATTGCCAATTGTAAAAATATCGCAGGTGAGTGAACGCTTAGAATTTACATCTCTACTAATGGGGACAGCAAATGGGTTCTAGGGTAAATAATAGAATATATGTAGAACAAGATATTTAATTTCGAACACTTTACTTCAAAATCGATTAATTCAACTATACAATTACATAGGCCCAGCTTGTTGGAGAACAATCGAATTGAATACCATAACTTAAATTCTGCTTAAATGTTGCTCACAGTTGAGTACCAATTACCATCTACACATGTAAAGGAGGATGGGGCTGATAATTTACTAACACCCCTAAACCAACCTTTATTTTTTTAATGAATAATTTATACTCATACCCCTTGGTATTACCTAGAAAGGAGATGAAGACTCAGATGAAAAAATAATAATAAAAGTAGTCAATTCCCACTTCACATTCTTGTAGGCATATGTAAAATATTTTTATCAATAATGCTACTTAAAGTGAACAGCATATCAAATATAGCACCATTTATATTGCTCCTATTCACAGCAAGTTTTTTAGAAAAATAAAAAAAAATACTTTGTATTCTACCTTCAGCTGTTTTCAACAGTTGACTCCTTTGATTTAAAGCAGCTGACTCAACGCATTATGAAGTCAAAAAGGGTGTTAATATTATATATGATATATATATATATTAAATATAGGATTATAACCTTTTTTTTGAATATTATACAAGTTACGAGCTTACAAGTTAATAATTTGTATATTAGTAAGAGTTATCAAATGTTAAACTATGTCTAAAGCTAAAAAGTTTGCAATAAGAAAAAAACAAACAAAAGGGAAGCTGCCATAAGTTTTTCAAATAATTTTTTCTTTCTCTTATCAGAGTCGAGGTTGCGAGTGCTCAAAAAACTTGTCGGCATCTTTTCTTTACACCCCTTAAAAGTTCCATCTAGATATTTATACTTACTAAAATAATGTTTGATTAATATTTTTTTTTTTGAGTACACCCTTGTTTGAAGGTTCTTTATACATTTCCCAAGAGATTTATTATAGCATACAAGTATTAATTAATTGCCTTGCAAATTTAATACCTTTTTTTTTTCATATGCATTTTTTTCAAACTTTCTTAGTATGCTCAAGATATACATAAACGTTGATTCCAGTAATTTTAGCTTTGTTGTAGTTTTTTTTTTCTCGGAAAAAAAACATTTTTGTTTGATTGAATGTGTCATTAAGTGAAGTATACAAAATGCAAGTTTGCTATTTATATACTCACATAAAAAACAAAGCGAAGAAAATGCACTTTTTTTGCTCAAGAAAATAAAATGACGAAATTCCTATGTAAATAAATAAAATAGCTTTTTTTTATCATCAAAGGCAAATGAGTTCTTAGAGAAAGTTAAACTCCAATGGCAGCATTTTGAGAATAATGGATTTTCTACAGAGCACATTTAAATATATTTGGAAGGAAAGTCATAAATGATGATCGTATTGAAACTTTATTGAATTTTTTATATAAAAGTCAAATAAAAATGCATGAGTTGTATCTCTTAACCCCTCAGATAGGTTCCATAACTAATTCTATTATTTTTTCGATGCGTTGATTACTAATTTGCTATCAAATCTGGTTTTTGCAAACTATTGAGTACTTTGATACTTTTTATAAGTTTGGGTCACTTTAGAGCAAGGAAAAACTATGTAGCCCCTATGACAAGAGATTTATTCCTTCAAATATTTAATGTACTTCCAAATATGGACTTATATATCTTGTGAGATTATCCGATCCTAATAAATGCAATGTAAATGTCCAAAAATCGTCTTTTTTAAGGGTTTTATTTGGGGTTGAAATAACGCCTTTGTTTATAACTATATATATTTTTTTTAATAAAGAGTTTGTTTTAACTGCAAATAATTCATTACTCATTATCAAAAGAGTATTTGCTTCTAAATGGTCTGGTTCCGCAGCTATATGGATCTATTTTCAACTTTATTGAAGCAGAAATCAATAAATATAATATTTCTTCTCTTTAACAATATATTTTTATAATTATTTGTTTTCACTATATCGGAATTAAAAACAAAAATTAAAGTACTTAACCTCAAGTGAGTATTCTCTTACTCCCCTCTAATGTTATCCAATGCAATTCTTTACTTTTAATTAATTAACATTTTCTATGTTTTTATAAGACGCTATTATTGATGATCATATAAAAAGAGAGGATTATTAGTAGGTCCTTGCATGACATGGGTAGTTACTTAAATCCATGGAATTAACAGGATTATACTATCGATTTCACGGAGAGTAAAATGAATATTATTATTTAATGTACAAATTAACTTAAGGCATATGTAATGATAGACTTAAATATACTGGTAATACCCTGGATTGCAATATGCTTCCGGTTATCAAGAGGCATGTGCTGTAAAGAGCTGTTTTTAGTTGAAAAAATTGTATGACTTATATTGTGGGTCGATTCTCATTTAAAGGGCGTTGATAAAAGAAGAAGAAGAATTTCCTACAAATTAAAATCTTTATTGTGTCTCTCAACCTTTCCTGACAAAAAGAAAAAGGAAAAATGACCTGAAATTAAGACGTAGCTGGCTGATTGCGTCACCCTCTAACAGCTGTTGAACTATGTTCTCTATTTAATATTTTACCTAGGAATAGGAATTCTGTCAATAAATAAAAATTACAATTATATGATTTGAAAAGGAAAAACAGATTTAGAAAAGTACTTTTGTTCTCTTTTTTAAAATTTAGATCGCTCTGCTGAAAAATTTGACTCTAAAGGAAGAACTAAAAAATTCCTGCCTATTTTTTTTCTGTAAACTGTATTAGAAGTTCATAATTGAACTATTGGAAATGTTTTCCATTGAGTAGGAATACAATTTTCTAGCATTTTCTATCATCCAAGAATCATAAAAAAGTTGAATATAGATTATTATATCAATAGTACCATACGTTCGAAACTGGAGCTGTAAATCCTAAAATCTATTAAATATCATTATGTTCTACTATATCAGCTATTCTCTTACAGTTTTACAGGAAAAGACAGGAACGGTCTTTGAGAAGAAATAAATACAAATTAATACTCTAATCAAAAGATTATATTATATCAAGGATTCTAAATTCCCTCGATTAGGTATTGAACTGATGAATTATTATTTATAAACGGTGTACATATATTATTCCATTACACGTATATTCATCCCTCAAGAATTAAGAAGTTATGATAACAGCTTAGAAAATATATATCTATGTACATAATACCAACATCATAAGAGTATTGCGTCGGTAAAAATGCTTAGGATTCACAGTTCCATTCAAAGTACTAATAGGAGATCAACGTTAGCCTCCAAAATGATAAATAGAGATTGTTGAAGTTTTTAGTATACCCTTGTACTTATTAGTTATTTACCACCCAATGGTACTAAATTTATCTTTAAGATACAAATTCTTGGTCATTTTTGATTTACAAGCATTCTGGATAAAAAAGATGAATGAGTCAGGGCTTTCTCCAGGTTTTTGCTTAAGGAATGTTTAAAGTAAGCTCTGAAATATCAATACTGAACCTAAATTAGAGCATATAATTACATGATGTTGCGGAAAATATTTCATTTCATATTTGATAGGGTCAGTTAAGTGTAGAAATTTTAAGGAATAATTTTAGACTTTTTAAGGCTTTTTTGTATCTCTCTTATGGAAATTTCGTTTTTGTTTTGTATTTATATTTTGTTATATATAATAATATAATATAAACTACAGTTATACAATTAAAGAATCAGGTATCACTACGGTCCTGATATTAATACAATTTTGATCTGGCTATATATTCATAATAAAAAGCCAAGAGTTTATACAGTTTTTATTAATGAGCACTTTTCTAACAAGTATGTTACTTGTACACCAAGGATTTGCTGTATCTGTGTTATTATTATTATTAATAATATTTAGATTGAATTGTTTACAACATACTTACATATATTCTAAAGAAGTTGAATAAATTCCTTTTTCATAAATGATAATTCAACTCTAAAGGATGTGTTCATGATTTATACTGTCTCTTTTTATCAATTTTTTTTTTTTTTAATTTTTCTTTTTTTTAAGACTCTGTCAATTGGAAAACTTTATAATTTTTTTCCTTAGATAAACTTTGAAAACAAAAAAAAAAAGAACCCTTGAAAAAGTAGGGAGGTAAAAATATACATAGCTATTGATATACATATATACATAACTAGTTCATTTGTTGAATGAAAAGAGGTTAATGGATACATCTCCACCCATTCATTGAGGGTAGCATGGGTCTGCCCTTTAGAACTGTCAAATGAAAGGTCTTTATTTATTGTCAATCTCTGCCTTTTGTTTAATATACTCATTATTATTATTATTTAGTTAATATATTATATGTGATTCCATGGGCGGAATTTTAATTTATATAAAAATATATGAACAATGCCTACAATTGTACTACATACACCAAAAAATAAAAAGCCTTCTACTATAAACCCACACAGCCTTTGAATATATATGTGTTTAGATGTAAGTGCTGTCTTAGGTCCTTATATGAGGATTTCTGGGTTCTTTGGGTTTTTGATGTATCACAAATAGTTAGGATCAATGACGAAGACACCTTCCATGTGATGGGGGTACTCAAAACTTATTTTTAAAGGTTTTAGTCTCGTTTTGGTGTCAAAGTCAAGACCAAAGTATGAAAATTAATATTATTTGTATCGTTGGGGCAACTCAAAGTCCTGTCTTATTTTGACACAATATCCATTAGCAAATTGAAGAAACTTAAAGTCAAAGGATTTGAACCTTTCTATCCGATTTTCGAATAAAAACACAATTTCCTTTAATTAGTCCTCTTGGTCAGCTGTCATGAATTGATCTAAATGTAGACACCTCTATTGATTCTACATTTGTAGTTATTACTGGTTTGTACATGAAATGAATGATGACGTCATATAAATTTGTGAGGTTTATGGGTATTTGTTTGTACTTGGCAAAGGTAAAAAAGAAAAAAGAAAAGAAAAAGCAAGACTCCATTGCAGCTCCCATATTAGTGGTTCGAAAAGAGGATCAAAAACTCTAGCCCCTGTCATTGCTAGTACATTTTTTTAAATAATAATAATAATAATAAACTTTTTTTTATGAAAAAATAAATTAATTATCGATTCTTTATCTTGATAATAAGATAATTAAATATTCTTTGCATTCAATTAATCCTCATTTTTAATTCTATTCATGCTCTTTGTAATATTGTTTGTACGGGTCTATTTTTTTTTTTTTTTGAAATCGTTCATTGTTTTAGTTTGGAGCCCATTCTTTGTCTCAAACAAAGGGCCAATTACTGGTCTTACATTCTATGACACTATATTTTCTATGAACATCGATGAAAATATGAAAGTGAATAAAATGAGACAGGGATGTTGCTCGTATTTAGAGATTTCTCTCCTGGGAGCATCTCATCAACAAGGGAATACAGGAATAGGAATCAAATAAATAGCAGGAAGGGAAATAAATGCAGTCCAATGGACTCAATATCTCATGAAATGAGGTTACGTGAGCGTTATTCTAAAATAAAGAAGAAGAAGAAGGGTAAATAGTGAGTGTATGTATTGTAGATATAATATAATATGTAGGTATGCTCTATAAGTATTTGCTTTAAGTCTTTGGAATGGAGGGGACATAATAAAGACTCGTATAAGAGGTGCAAATAACTTTATATACATCTATTTGTATAACACTTGGTTACCTCCTCTACTTTATTTATTCCCCTTTCTTTTGCCAAATAATATTTTTGTTTTAAATTATATTGCTAAGGATATTTGAGTAAGCTCTGGAAATACCAAGAATGAGACATGGATGGACATAGATGTGCATGAGCGCCGCCCTACCTTGTGTATGATGAAAGGACTCCTCATTCATCCCATCTCCACGAACCACACCCTCTGACTCTTCCCTCTCTCCTCCTCGAGATGATGATGATGATGGTTCCGGGGTCTTTCGAAGAAGAAGGCTCACATTTAAGCTAAAACTAGCTAAAAGTCCAATGTAGAGTAGAACAATGACAAGCAAATACCAACGACGTGTCCAATGACTCCTTCCCCCATTGGATCCATTCCCTCCACTACCTCCATTCGAAGGAACATGAGAAGAACTCCTCCCATACCATCAGAGGACTACTTTGTGGGCTGGAGGAAGATCTCCTTTGAAGAAGCCCCTCTTCACCTCCCCCTCTGTTTCCCCCCCGTGTTTCCTCATCATGCTCCTTGAGACGACCCGAGCGTGGGAGTGTGCTCCGCATACTAATAGTTCCGGATGAGGAAGGGAGTGTGTCCACGAGGGAAGAGGAGTTTCCGTTCATAGCTGAGGGGTGGAGGGGATGATGGGGTGGGAAATCGAGGGGGGACATTTCGTCAAGGTTTCGATCCCGATCACGGATATCCGCCCATAGATTTGGCTCCGGGATCATTGCGGCGGATATCCTTTGAAGTAGACTTATATTACTTCTACCTCCCGGAGTAGCCAGAAGAAGCGGTTAGTGCCAGATTGGTAATTCTGATCCACTTACAAAAGCATTGATGACTGAGGAAGGAAAATATCAATGGATTCACTACGTATGTATGTACTTTTGTACTAAGGGGCCAGACACACTAATTAAATTG